>JARFXV010001282.1:390000-650000 GCA_031761425.1 Cosmopolites sordidus
AAATGTAGCCATCATGCCATCATAACCTATCTTTTATATCTTCCTCAAACTCTTCTTCATTTTCAACTTGTTCAGCATCGTCAATCTGTGACATAATGTATTGATCTGTGATCATTTCTGCTACTACATAAAGTCATGACCTACTTGTCTATTGTTGTAATTGTCTTTGTACACATGTAAGCATTTTGTGGTAAACATTATGGTGTAATATTTTTCAAATTGAAAAAACAATAACATTGGCAACTTTATTATGTTTTCAAAATATCTGCTAATATTAATAATTAAAATATTCATTACATGCCTATTTGCCAGAAATTATCCAATCCAATGGAATCCAGTGAAAATTGTAAAAATTACTATATCGTCTATCTATCCTAACATTAACATCAATACCGGCAAACTGTATTAATGTTAATGTGAGTTCAAAGAGACCATTTTATAAATGAGCATGTCGATTCTGTGATTGAAAATGTCAGAGAAATTGCAATGGTGCAGTTGTATTATAACAGTTTATAAGAATAATTCAGTTGAGCATGATAAAGGTGACACTAAGCAAAACAGTAAACAGATTGGTGGTGGAGGGGTCCCTTTCCTCAGAAAAAATTGAGGTAAGTGACTGATCCCCTGTCTACACTAATTTTTTAATGCTGTGCTAGAAGTAATACTTCGAGAAAGTGGAATAAGAGCAGGAGAAACAATTTACAATAGCAAAAGCCAAATATTAGTATACGCAGAATTACGCAAAAAAATTTAGACTGTTTGAAAAGAAGCGCAAGAATATGGCCTGCACATTAATGAAGGTAAGATAAAATTCCTTGGTATGGGAGACGTAGTGAAGGATGGAGAACAAATTATGATTAAAACGGAACATAAGAAACAGTACGATGCGACCTTCATCCTAATTTAACTAACTAACTAACTAAGAAACAGTATATCAATTTAAACCAGTCAAATAATATGAGTATTTAGAAATAACCAGCGAAGGCGAAAAAATAAATAAAATTGAAAAAAGGATTACAAGAGGAAGAAAAGCTGTGGGAGCGTTACATAACATGTTTAGATTAAAAAAAAATCATGGTCAGCAAAATTAGGGTTATACTATTAGGGTTATATATGCCTGTTAATGTTGGGTAATGAACAAAAAAGAAGTAGACAAATTGAAGATCTGGAAGTGAAGAGTACTGAGGAAGATATTTGGTGGAGTAAAAATACAAGAGACAATATGGAGAAAGAGAACTAATGCAGAAATTAAACTTCTTTACGGAAAACCATCTATAGGGCAGATACTTAGGTTCGATAAATTGCGGTGGTTGGGCCATGTGTTAAGAATGCCTGATAGTAGATGGGCAAAACAAACATTATCAAGGGGAGAAAAGCGAAGAAGACGACGATCAAGAAAGAAGTAGTTTAAGGTATGCAAGGAAGATTTATGTTCAGCAAGGGTAGTAGGATGGGATGCAGCCATGAACAAAAGAATTATCTTTTATATATACTCTTCATTAGAAGAGAACTAGTAAAAAAGGTCGAAGTCGTGGGTCTTTAAGGCCTGTCGCGCGAGAGATTATTATTCATTAATAGAATATTTCAAAGGAAACAAAAAAAATGAAAACCATTCTGCTAACGCTAAACAAAATGAAAGAAACATTTACCTATTGCCATTGTATGCATTGCATTAGGATGTAGTAAGTTTTTGTTGAAATGTTCCATCCATGAGCCAAACCAAACCACCCATGTTTTGTCCCTCACCTTTTGTCAAAGGATGGTGTTAGGCGATGTTACTTGCCTCGTCTTTCCCGAACATATCTAATGGGATTGATCATACGTTCTGTTGGTTATTCCACTTCGGAAAATATGAAAATCTCAACTTACATACTAATATGATCAAAAAGTAAGCTGATTTTTAAATAACAAAGTATATTTATTCATTAATGTTTATTTTGCCTCCTTCAAATTAATACTTTCTTACTGCAAGACATTTATTACAACGTGTTTTCCAATCTTCGAAACAGTTTTTCTACTCGACTTGGTATTTCCTTCAAAGCGGCCGAGCCAACAGGAAAGAGTCATCAGGTGTCAAATCTGGTGAATAATGTGTTTGTGGAACGGCATTTATTAGATTTTTTGCGAAAAATACAATCTCTAATACTATATTGGCGATTACTCAATACAAGATGTTTAATGCATCAGCACAAGATATTTGGTTTTTAGGCAAAATTTAAAGCGAATTTTTTGCTCGATAACTTTATCTGATCATCATTCTCGGATTATCTACGGCTGTCGCCGCCTCTCCGTCCCCAGTTTCCAGTTCGTTCTGTCGTGACACATGTCCTCTTGCAAATCTCTTGCTTCCATGGCTTCGTCAACGCCGTCTCTCCAACTTCTTCTTGGTCGTCCTCTCTTTCTTCTTTCTGGAGGTATCCATTCCAACACTTTTCGTGGCCATCTTGTCTCATTCATTCTTTTTGCATGTCCGAACCAAGTCAATTGTTTTCTCTCTATGTCGTCCACAATATCTCTCTCGATGTTCATGTCCCTTTTAATGTTTATATTTCTTATTCTCTCAAGTCTCGATCTCCGACAGCTCCTTCTCAAAAAATCCATCTCCGTGGCCAGTAGTTTTCTTCTATTAGTATTATTTAAATCCCACACTTCTGAACCATAAGTCAAAACACTCTTCACGATTGAGCTATATATGCGAAGTTTTGTTTCTCGCCTAATTTTTCTTTCCCACAGGACAGAGTTGAGTGCTCCAATGATTTGTCTACCTCTTATTATTCTTGTTTGAATTTCATCATTACTATTACCTTGCCTGTTGAAGATCACCCCTAAGTATTTAGCCTTGTTAACGTTTTTTATTGTTCCGTTTTCCAAGGGTAAATCGTCGTTGTCATTACTACTCACCGCTAAGTATTCACATTTATTTAAGTTAATTGTGAGACCAGCTAGTGTGTACTCTTCATTTAGTTTCCTCACCATATAGCTCAAATCCTGTTGGTCTTCTGCAACCACTATCTGATCCCCCACCCGAAGGCCCATGTTCCAACACTTCCGTGCCCAGCCTTTCATGGATTGGTCTACATATAGTTTGAATAAGGTGGGAGATAGACAACATCCTTGTCTTAGCCCCTTTGTTGTATTGAATGATTCAGATAGTGATGTTCCAATTTTAATAACCGCAGAATTCTGTTCATAGTAAAGTTGGACGGCCCGAATCAATGTTGGTCTAATCTTGAGAGTTTCCATTGCTTCCCATAATTTCGATACTGGTACACTGTCATAAGCTTTTTCTAGATCTATGAAAGCTATATGCGTCTCCCTGTTTCGCTGGGTTCGTTTTTCTAGGGCTATTTTTAGAGTGAAAAGGTTGTCTGTGGTGGATCTCCCTGCCCGGAAACCGGCTTGTTCTTCCGCTTGTTTATCCTTGATGTCTTCTTCTATTTCATTTCTAAGGATTCGGGAATATATTCTTCCTATTGTTGGGATTACCGCTATACCTCGGTAATTCTTAGGATCATTTTTTGAGCCTTTTTTGTGAATGGTTGATATATATGATGTTCTCCATTCGATCGGCGTTTCTTCCCCATTCAAGCATCGTTGAAACATATTCTTCAACATTCTTAAAAGTTTTTCGGGTCCATACCTTATGAATTCCGGGTGGATCCCTCCAGGTCCAGGGGATTTTTTTATTTTTGTGTCTTTCACAGCTTGTTGCACTTCTTTTAGTTGGAGATCTATAGGAGTTAGATTATTTATTTGGTGTTGTTTTCCTAGAAAATTTTCACGTCTCTCTTCCAAAAGGTCTTTAAAGTGGTGTACCCAGTCTTCATTTGTTATGCCCCCTAAGTTAGGTATTTGTTTTTTTGATGTTTTTACCGACTTTATGGTCTTCCAGGCTTCTGAGCTTCGGGTTCCTCCTAATTGTTGTTCTATGTACTCACATTTTTTCTCCCAAGACTGATTCTTTCTCTTTAGGATTTCGTTTTTAACCTCCCTATTTGCTCTTTTGTATTTTTGTCTCGTCGCATCATCGTTCTTTTGAAGGAGTTTCTGGTAGAGTTGTTTCTTTTCTTTAATTTGTTGTTCTATTTTATCATCCCACCAGTCAGGTTTGTTATTCATCCGTATGTTTCCGACAGATTCGTCCGCAGCCTCAAGTCCACTTTATCTGATAAAAATGTTAAAAACCATTAAAAAAACGCTTTAATTTCAAACTTAACAACCGAAATGATATAAAAAACAAATGGCTGTGTTGTTAACTAAAGCGAGCGAATTTTTAAAAGAAAAGTTACTTGGTCACAATAATGTAGTTTTGGTGTTACTAACATCTTTACAGTACGCAGCAAATATATCATTTAATAAAAATTTAGATCAATTAGTTACAGAAGAATATCTGAAAATCTAATAAATATTTTTCATTCTCTTGTCTGAAGACTAAACTAAGAGAACCAAACTTAAAACAAACTTGACTTCAAAACACGAAATTTTACAAGACTCCTCTGCTCAATGTCATGCAATAACTTATTTAACGCCTTGCGTGTAAGCGAAAATGGCTTTCTCACATTAATTTTCCCCTATTTCAAACATTCCATATGAAGTTTCCTTAATCAAGCCACGAATACGTTCACGTACCATCGTCGTCTCAACGCCAATCTATTTAATGGTCTAATCAGCATCCTCTTTAAATCAGATTAACCGCCAGTACCGCGCCTGCGCCCCTGTCCCTTTATCTAAATGACGTATCTACGCAGCCACTAATAATGACGTTATAGACGATTACAGTAGAGTAATGGACAGAATGGTAATGGAACTTTCACTGGGTACCGAGAACACACAGATAAAAAATAATCAATATAATTCGTTGTTTTTAATTAGCAACTTTTCGAAAGTTAATTGAACTAAGGTGCTCCTTTTCATATTACTTGTATTACATATTACTCCTGCTCATATGCATCATTGAACTCACGAGGATTTATTTCACACGTTTTAATGATTTTGTTAAAAACCGTCCACCGAATATCTCGGACTTTAATATCGAAGAAGGAATGTTTGCCGAGGCAAAAAGTGGGATTAATCCTATGACGAGTAAAGTATATCCTTTACTTACCAGGTACGGCAGCTAATAACATAGGTCAACGAATTTAAACTTTTTTGAGGTAATATTGATGAACATAGGTGTATATGAAGTTATTTTGTAGTCCTAAATCCGAAAATGATAAGCTAATTACTATAACACGTACAGTTTTTTTGTTACAGGTTTTACAGGTTTACAGGTTTTTTTGTTACAGGTGTCGATGGTGGGGAAAAAAAGGAGACGACATAATTTTACAATCTAATATATATTTAATATAAACATGTAAATGGATTCCAGCGTATTTTGTTTCCATCGTCTTGAAGTCCTGGTGAAACCTCTCTTCGTTCGTCGTTTACTGCATCCAAATTTTCCGGAAAAAATCCAAATGAGAACGTGAAAAATGCATTTTTAAGGACATCTGACATACTAGTATTTCATAGGCTTTCAAGAGTTCATCTATGAGGTTTTTATAGTTTTCATCTTTCTTGTAGCCCAGATATTCTTTCACTACGCTTACAAAACACTTCCAAGTTGCTTTCATTTAATTTTTCTTGAAAATGAAAATCATCTAGAAGCTTCCTTATTTGGGGTCCAATAAATAAGCCATCTTTTAGTTTTGTATCACTTAATTGAGGAAATATTTCTTTTAGGTACTTGAAACCATTACCTTCTTTGTCCTTGGCCTTATATATGGATAACGTTTTTCATTAGTCCAAGCTTAATAGGGAGAGGCGGAAGAAGCACCTCTTTTGGGTTAACAATGGGGCCATATTTTATGTTTGAAGTACCAGGTTCAAAAGAAGTTCTATGAGGCTAATCTTTCTTATTGTAATGTTCTCATGTTGCCCTACAGTCCTACTGTTGTAGAATACTGCGGAAATACCCCCTATACGATCTTGCGGTGATTCCTAAATTGTCCAGTCCAAAGTCAGGTACCAATAATTTCAATGAGTTCATGATATAAAGGAGAAGCAGGTAGTTGAAAATGGGACGTGAACGGCCATTTCTCTGAAAACGTGCTTTAACAACTACCTAAATAAAATGCAAATATCGACCTGTGTAATTCTTATTTTTTTTACGAGATGGCGCTGTAAACAAGAGTCAGTTCACTGCCTAATCTCTTTTGTCACTTTATCGCTACAACACTACCTGTCAAAACTCCATTGTTGTTTAAACGATTTCGAGTTAGCGTCATATTTTTTTCGTTTGTGAAACGTACTGCTTATCTTGTTCAGTTAAAAGAAAAACGAGTGAAAACCATCGTATACTTGTGGAAACTTACGGTGACAATGTCCCAACACAAGACCCTTTTGAGCTTAGACTTAGACTGTTCAGAAGTGGTGACTGCAAACTCAATGACAAATGGCAGAGAGGTTAAGTGTTGATCGTCGAACCATTTGTGATCGTTTGCATGACATGGGAAAGTATCAGAAGGTAGGAAAATGGGTATAACATCAGCTAAACGACAGAAAGACACGAAACGAAACTCAGTGTACGAAGTTTTGCTATCTCGGCATGAAAAAGAGACTTTTTTGCATCGGATCGTGACTAGAGACGAAGAATGGCTATGTTTCGAAAACGTAAAACTCAGAAAGTCATGACATAGGATAGTCAGGACATAGGATAACCATCAACATCGACTGCATCGCAACATCGACCGCAAGACGGAATCGTTTTGGAAAGAAGACAATGTTGTGAATTTGGTGGGATCATGAATTTCTGAAACCAGATGAAACAGTTAATACCGTTCGCTACCGATCAATTTGAACCATGCATTGATCGAAAAGCGACCAGAATGGGTTACAAGACTCGAAAAAGTGATTTTGCAGCACGACAACGCCCTATCACACAGGGAAAGCAGTCATCATTTCTGCACTTGGCCGAGAACTCTTGCCCCACACGCCATACTAATCAAACTTGACCCCTTCCGACGACCACTTATTTTCATCGATCTGTCACGCACTTTCCATAAAACACTTCACCAATCACGGAGATGTCGAAAAATGATTGGACCACCTTAAGAAGTATACAGTTTTTGTGGGAGAGCATCCACAAATGGCCAGAGATGGGAAAAATGTGCAGTTAGCGAGGTCGCATACCTTAAACAAACCATTTTTTACCTGTCTCTCGAATTAAAGGTGTTTTTTTTTTATATTAAGAATTATTAACTGTCACATATGGTATAAACAAAGTTAAACCATAGTATAAATAGATCGACCAGTACCAACACTATATTATTATCTTAACAGTTCCGTTTTTTTCAAGTAATAATAAAATAAAGCAATTGCCTGTTCCATGAACCAACGATGTCAAAGTACGCAAGGTTGAAAACGAATCGAAATTGTACGGTCGGTCGTACGATTTCAAGATTCGGACTTTCCGATTAAAATAACCCAACTCAGACGTCGTTTCGATAATTGATCCGACAAACAAGAACGAATACATCAAAGTCCGACCTGGTGGCATCGGCATTCGCACCTGCCGCTTCGCGCACCTCGTAACTTTAGTCGACGAGGTCTGTCCGCCCGCTTGCCCTACACTTTTTCACAAGTGGTGCCCCGTCCAGCTGCGTGGTCGCCGGAGTTTTTTTCCTTTTCCGATCCCACATCGAGAACGATTTTTTTCCTCCATGGACGTTTTTCATTTCGATGTGCCGCAGTGAAGAAGTTTAAGTTTGCAAATGTATCAATATACATTTTCAGATAATTTTATAACACTTTGACTTTAAACGCAATTCATTTCATTTAAATACAAATTTATTTATTTTATACATGTTTATACATGTTATTTTATACAGTTGTATTTTAGTGAAGAACTATTTTTTTATAAGTATTTATTTTACAAGACGATATATTATAATATTTTTCAAAAACTTGTATAGGGTGATTTTAGTGCGTCCATACTTTAAATTCAAATAAAACAACAACCAAATTAGATGCCGTGAAACTATTTATTTTATGTGAAATAACTTACAATGACATTAATGTGTCAAAACTATTTCGGACAAATTTCGGACAAATTTCGGGGCGGCTGCTTCTGACAAAGCGCATTGTGTCACCCAATTTCCGACCACTATTTCAAACAATTGGGTTTTTGAATAAAAAAATAAATATCGATTTTAAAACTTTATTATAAAAAATATTGATTATCGATCCGAATAAATTTAAATTTTTTTACAATTAATTATGAATAAATTAAAATTTATAAAATTTAAATAAAATCACGTATCTACAAACGCGACGCGATTGTTGTTATGTTTGTGATGTCATTATGGTAAAGTGTTTTCACGTCAGTACTTTCAACGGCTTCTACTTGTATGTATTATATATATATATATATATATATATATATATATATATATATATATATATATATATATATATATATATATATATATATATATATATAGGGAGTGGAAGTGGGAGGGCATAGAAGCAAATAGTACTTCTATATATATATATATATATATATATATATATATATATATATATATATATATATATATATATATATATACACAGTATAGTAGGCGGCTATTGCGGGAGGGCGTTCGGGCGCCGCCCCTCCAGCATTTATCACTCTGATATTCTCAGTAATAAATTCATTAACTCCATATAGCCAAGATCATCCCTCTCCCCTGCTGTGGCAAACCTATTCATAGGGTAGTTTGAAAAGTAAAGCTCTGGTTAAGATACGTCGATGATATATTCGTAATATGATCTTTCGGAAAAACAAAGCTCGACAACTTCCTAGAACACCTGAACTCCCAACATCCAAAAATACAGTTCTCACTCGAAATTGAAAAACAAAACAAGCTACCGTTCCTGGACGTTCTAGGCACAAAAACAACAGAAGGGCGCCTACGACACACGATATACAGAAAACCAACACACACAAACAGATATCTCAACCCACAGTCACACCACCACCCCACTCAAATCCGGGCAGTAGCAAACACCATAATCTCAAGATCCATCCGTCTTACGGACAACGATGCACAGCAGGCAGAACTCAACAACATAACGAACACTCTAAAACAAAAGGGCTACTCAAAAAAGGCAATCAACTATGCAATATAACACCAAACACAAAAAACGACAGAACAAGCTGAAGAGACATTCAACGTAATACAGCCATACATCAATCGAACAACGAACCGTATCGGAAGACTTTTAAGAAAACACAAAATAATGGCAGCATACAAATCTCACCGAACAATAGGCTCATCCTTGAGAAACCCGAAAGACAAGGTCAGACTAGAAAATCAAGGAGTTTATCGCGTATCATGCTCAGGCTGTAACAAAACCAACATCGGATAAACAAACCGAACAATATCTGCCAGAATCGAGGATACAAAACAAGCATACGAAATAAGCAAACAACATCACCATTATTCCAACACCAACCAGAAACAGGCCACAAAATTAACCATCTTCGGACACGCCTGATCAGAGAAGCTATAGGTATCGAAAAGCAAGGAAGTCCTTAGACCAGCAGACCCAGACAGCACGACATCCAGAGCACGACTGGAAACAAAGACGTTGCTAGCGCCTCAGGGGGCGGAGCTAGCGGCAGTGCCAGCCAATCACTACCGACTAAGACCGAGGCCAGAAGAGATAAATATCACACGGCAAACCGATCTCTCTCAGAAAGTCACGAACCTCGCGACAATAAGCACCGAAGATGCCAAATGAGATTTTGGCGAAACGTCTGCAAGTTCTAGCGAAAAGTCTGACAATTGCAGTAGCTAGGCCATATTGAAATAATAGTTAAAGGTGTTAGAGTTATACAGCCTGGAAAAAAATATATTAGAAAGAGAAAGGGAGACTAAGGAAAAGACGGTGAGAGGGTTTTTTATAACATTTACAGAAGTAACGAACTTAAGAGGAGCAACAGAAGAGAATGGATGCCTTAGATTGTAAACCCCAGCTATCGCATCTGTAGCTGCCTTCCTTTGTCGATGCTAGTAAATGATTCTAGAAGCCAATGCCAAAGAGACATAGACCTAAAGTCTTTCTTCCTTTTTTTGTTCTCTAAATTGTGGTAGGACAAGACCGATGGTATTGCCATCATTGATAGTAAAATTTAGTAATTAGGGATCTTCTTGACTGAAGGTTTTTTCACCAACGAACATTGTTTTTAATCGACTCATGTCATCATGATTTAAATAAAGACGTAAGCTTAACATATTTTAACATCTTATGTATTGGTCACCCTTTTGTCTCCCTTGAATATTTTATTTGTTGTTCTATCCTATACAGGGTGTTAGCTAAATATGCGGTATAAATTAAAGGGGTTATTCCTTGAATTATTCTAAGAATATTTTGTTGTATGATGATTTTTGAAAAACCCCTTTGTTTCGAAGATACAGGGCGAACAAACTTTACGACACTAACAATATTTTATTATCAAAAAGTACATGGAAAGTTGCTCAATCTACAATAAATGTTCGAAATTACTTTCTCCAGCCTTGATACAAACATTCAATCTTCTCTCATTGACTGCCGAACTCTTTCAAACACACCAGGGTCGTTTCTCATTGAGTTACACCCAGCAATTATCCGATTTCGCACATCATCCAAATTCTTCAATGGAGTAGCGTAGACTAATGACTTCAGATATCCCCAGAAGAAATAATCCAGGGGGTTTAAGTCCGGGGATCCAGCAGGCCATGCGTGTGGCTCACTTCGACCAATACAGCGATATCCGTATGTTGCTGTTAAAAAATCACGAGCAACCAAACTGAAATGTGGTGGTGCACCATCGTGCATAAACCACATTTCATGCCTTGTTGCCAGTGGTACATCTTCCAGAAACTCAGGCAGCGTTGCTTCCAAAAAGTTGCGATACACCTCGCTAGTAAGCCTTTGTGATAGAAATATATAGCCACCTACAATTCCAACCCAAACATTCAACGAGAACTGATGTTGAAAACTATCTTCGCATACCTCATGCGGATTTTCATCTGCCCACACATGGTTATTATGAAAATTCCTTATAGCGTTTCTTGCGAAAGTGGCTTCATCGGTGAAGACAATTTGTGTCAGGAATAGAGGGATGCGAAGTAAAGTTTGCAATATCCATTGACATAATGCAATACGTGGAGGAAAATCAACAGGTAGTAGTGCCTGAACGCGTTGAATGTGGTATGGATACAACAAATTGTCCTTAAGAATTTTCCAAACTGTCCAGTGACTCACATTCAAAGTATTTGTAATTTATTCGCGTAGAACTACCAGGCTCTTCCGCTATCATGTCCAGCATATTCTGTTCCAATTGTACCGTTCTTACAGTCAGTGATCTTCCTGGCCCTTCAGTTCGTTGCAATGTGACTGTTTCTTGAAGACGTCGATGAATGTTTTCGAAGATTTTTCGGTCAGGGACATTACGGGCTGGAAATCATCGTTCACTGTACAATCGCCTAGTTTGTAATGCATTGCCATCAGCAAGTCCATATATGAAGTGCATGTCAGTCATCTCGGCGTTTGTATACATTATGATAGAGAACTTCACTCACTATTTAAAACACGTCAAACAGCCAAACGTCACTCAATCTATGTAAACAAATGCGACCGATGAAATCCACTTACTAGATAAAATAGCCGTTTCAAGTGATTGAGATCGAAAAAAAAAAGTTTTGTACTTAATAAACTCATTGACGTACACCCTACTTTTATTTACATTCATGATTTCAACAAATATCGAATATGGTTGTCGCAAATTTTGTTCGCCCTGTATCTTCGAAACAAAGGGGTTTTTCAAAAATCATCATAGGACAAAATATTCTTAGAATAGGACAAGGAATAACCCTTTGCATTTTTGCTGCATGTTTATCTAACACCCTGTATAATAGCCTCATTCTCTGTCATTCTGTCCCAACGGTCTGTCTCCATTAGTTTTTGTTAAGCAAAGGCAGTTTGTTGTTGTTTTTCTCTTTTTTTGCCGAACGCATAACAAAGATAAGCGCAATGTTAGTTTAAATTGGCGATTTGGTTTTGCGATGCGATCGGAACGAGTAACATCACGTCGCGAGCGACTCAAATCTACGAACGTATAAGTCGCCGCGTATCGGACGTCCGAATCGTGGGAATGTCGAAATCGGAGCCTCGGCGGCAGCACTGCCACGACCCGAAGGTTTTTGTTATCGGAACTTTTCAATTTCCAATATTCGAAGCGACGGTTACTTCGGTCTTTTTTAAACATCTCTTTCGGATTGAACTTTCTCGCCTAACAAAAAAAAATATAGCGCTTATTCAGCTTTTTATATAGAAATCCTTAGTGTTAAAATGTAATAGGACTTTGAAAAAAATACCAAAATATTTGTAATCAATCGATGTGTGTTTCAATTATGATGTTATTACAAGAAGATAATCATGACTATAATGAAGGATTTGAAAATCATATAAATATTTAATTAAGGTAGCAAATTAGCAAATAGAAAATGTATGACTGTTATAAACAAACAAAAACTTAACTACAGCATATGTGGGTGATGTAGTAATAATTTCAAGAAGTAGTAAAGAACTAGAAAAACCAACACTGAAAGTAGAGAAAGAAGCGGAGTGGAGAGGATTAAGGATAAATGAAGAAAACACTAAGTAGATCTGAAAATTATATGCTGCGGGGATCTTCAATTGAGTCTCAGCTTGAGAATACCTTAAACCACCTGAAAACCAAAGCCACTAACAAAACATTGTGTCCGTAGACCCGTTGAAAGTTTCCACCGCACAGTGCTTGAAGCCTGAAACAAAACGTGATACTTCACCGATGCTCAAAATTGTTATCGTTCATTTTCAGAATAAACTGGAAATATTCAGTTCACAAAAATAATTGCAACGGATCATCAAATGACTGTAGCGAGTTCAAATGCGTACTGAAGATGCATCAGATAATGCGCTGCCTTCCCTCTAAAGGCAAAGTTAACAGTTGTTTCAGATTGAACGCTACACCACCAGTTTCATTAGTTTATTTATAAACTAACTTTAAAGCTATTATCAAGAGAATCTAAACTTGAAGAGATTTACCACTAAACACCAAAACGCTTTTTTGAACTGCTCGACGCACGTTTCGCTAACCATGTTAGCATCAACAGAAGATTATTTAATCTAATTCTAAAACTAAGCTATGTTATATTTATATAAAAACCATACCTAACGAAGCATGTACAAATCATGAACCGCGAAGTGTACTAAGCCTTACATTAATAATTGAAAAAGTTGACTGAAAGGAATCGGTCCTTTATCTCGGTTCATGATTTTCTTACATTTTTCTATTTTAATGTTTTCATATGCATCCAAAGCCCTATTATTATTAACACTTAAATTACTAATATCTATGCTGTGGTCATGTTCGATTGCATGTTGGGCAACACCAGATTTTTCATTTCTCCCATATCTAATGTGGGCAATATGTTCTTTATATCTTGTTAATATGGATCTTTTTGTTTGTCCAATATACGTTCGATCACAGACTTGACAGCTAATTTCGTAAATCCCCGACTTTTCATACTGCTCTACTTTATCCTTTGGATTACCCAGAACTTCTCTTAATTTATTATATGGTTTGTATACAACCTTAATGTCCACTATTTTAAAAATTTTGTCTAGCCCTCTTGTTAATTGGGCATCAAATGGTATTACCATGAATTTCTTTGTGTTCTGATCCTTTTGAAAAGTCGAAGATTCTTTCAATAATTTTCTGAACTTATGTTTTCTAATTAGTTTATCTACAATGTTCTTATTATAACAATTCACTTCAGATACCTCCCTAATTAATTTTAATTCTTTGTTATAATTATCTTTATTTAAAGGAAAATTAATTAATCTATTTACCATAAAATTTAAACTAGCCATCTTATTTTGGAAGCTATGATTTGAATCATTAGGAATGTATCTCGAAGTGGTGGTGGTTTTTCTGAAAATATCAAAATCGAACCTATTTTTATTATTTCTACTGACTAACACATCCAGAAATGGTAAACTATCGTTGTTTTCGAGTTCATGCGTGAATATTATATTTTGGGATTTACTATTTAGGTTCTTAATAAAATCATCTAAATTTTCATTTTTCGAATTGAAAATGGCAAAAATGTCATCCACATATCTTAACCATACCTTCGGAAAGTAACTGAATTCATCTTTTGCCTCGGTTTAAAATTTACTCATAAATAAGTTGGCTAAGAACGGTGACAGATGATTGCCCATTGACTTTCCTTCTTGTTGTTCATAAAACCTGTTATTAAACTGAAAACAATTTTGCTTCATACACAATATTGTTAAGGAGATGTACTCAGAAACACTCTTGTTATTAAAACCGTTTAACTCCAGTAACTCCCTCAGATATTTAAAGGTATTTGAAATCGGGACACTCGGAAACAACGATGAAACGTCAAAGGAAACCAAAACCTCACCTTCCTGTAGATGTGTATTTTTGACTTTTTCTATGAATTTGGTTGAATTTTTCACAGAACAGGAAGGTAGTTGGTTTAGTAGATTTTCAAATTCCTTTGTTAACCACTTTGCCAAGTTATATGTTGGAGAACCAATGGCTGATACAATTGGTCTCATTGATTTTCCTGGTTTATGAATTTTTGGTAGAGCATACAATCTTGGCACTTTTGGATTAGAAACATGTAATTTGCTTTTTAGAGAAGGAGAAATAAGGCTGTTACAAGATTTCAATGTATCTCTAAAAAGCTTCTCCTTCTCTAAAAAGCAAATTTATTTACATGCTTCGTTAGGCATGGTTTTCATTTAAATAGAACATAGCTTAGTTTTAGAATTAGATTAAATCATCTCCTGATGATGCTAACATGGTTAGCGAAACGTGCGTCGAGCAGTTCAAAAAGGCGTTTTTGTTTTTAGTGGTAAATCTCTTCAAGTTTAGTATTTCACACCAAAGGTTCCAACAGAAGAATTGAAGAGAATCTAGTTGATTTGTCTCGAGGTTTTAATCTGCCAATTCCCCAGGGTTCATAACTAGAAAAGAACGTTGTCGGCACAACCTCTTTATTAATAGGTAAAGTTTTGGGTGGAGCACTCAGCGGAGGGAAGGGGGTGAAATGGGAGGTGGACGTTTGATAGGAATGGTTTCGAATAGATAATTTGGAAATAAGAGATTTCCATATATTTGGAAATCTAAGACCATCGTCCCTCCTGTTTAGGCAGTCTGGGCATTTTTCAATCGCAATTGCTTCACGAATTATGCGGGATTTGCAGGAATATATAGGTGCGATTACTTTGGCCTTGTCGAAATCTATTTTGTGACCCGTTTGGATATGATGTTCTGCTAGAGTTGAGGAGAGATCCGATTTTGGGACGGCGAGAGAATGCTCGTATATGCGATTTTGGATACGCTTATTGGTTTGGCCAATATATGATTGGGAGCAGCCAGAACAAGGAATCTCATAGACACCATGTGGCTCTTGTGGAATATTATCTTTCACTGGTCTAAGGAATCTGGACATATTTATTTCTGTTGTGAATATCGTTTCGATATTACGGGATCTGGATACGTGGCAAATTTTATTGGTAACTCCCTTGATGTATGGCAGAAGAACTTTGTGGTTTTGGGACAATTCTCTGGTGAATTGGTGGATATGACTTGTTGTCTGAACTTTACCAATATGCCTTTTTATTTGATGTATGTCATAGCCCTTTTGAATTAGTGCCGTTTCGAGGAAATTAAGTTCTGTTTGCCTATGTTCCATGTCCGACAATCCTAAAGATCTAGTGACTAAAGTTTTGACCATCAAATTTCATTGGGATGGGTGATAATGTGAATTCGCATTTAGATAACGATTTGTGTGGGTAGGTTTACAAGAGACCAAATAGGAGAAGCTTTGTTTTGGCTTTTTTGATATTAGAACGCCAAGAAAAGGGAGAGTATAATTGTTTTCAGTCTCCATTGTAAATTGGACCATGTGATGTATACTGTTCAAATGCGAAAGGACTGTTGCTTTCGCATAATACAATCTTTAAATCGGTATTGAAAGATTGCAGTTGTACGGTCAAATGACGAAGGTGTCGTCTACATATTTCAACCAGCAAGTAGGTTTCAACGGACTGCTGTTAATGGTTTGAGTTTGAATATGAAATCTAATGAATTAAGGATCAAGGAGAAGACCAAGAAGGAGATGGAAGGACCAGCTGGAAAATGGCATTAAATGAAAATGGAATAGTGGAAGCGATAAATACTAAACATAAAAGACGGAGGAAAAATATATACCAAGCAAAAACTCACCAGGGAGTGTGTGAGAGGAACAAAGACTAATCCACCTGGAAAAAAGGAACAATCTTCGAGTTTGGATGAAGGAACAGCTACACTTTCTTATGAAATTTATTGACTTAATTAATTAACTAAATTATAGCAATAATAATAATAATAACTAGTACATTTGTATGACTTATAATACAACAGATCTAAGATTTTTGAAAATTAAAATTGGAATTTAACAAACATTTTTATCTCATCTATATGTAAATTCGAAGCTATTTATCAGGCGTATTTCGCAACCGAAGATGCTCCAATAGAAAAATTAATCAGAAATCTGTCACTAATTGTTGTACGTTTCAAAAGTTTTATTCTTCTAATCTAGCATGATAATTTCTGAAAAACTTCTCAGTATATAGCGGGTTGGGTTCATCAAAGGTGTTCCAATAAAATAATTAATCAGATATATGTATTTTCAAGCAGAATTCTGCCACTAATTTTTGTACATGAGAAGATCCTTTTATTCAAACAACTACGATAAAAGCCATCAAATTGGAAGTACATTTACCAGCTATTTTATCAATGGTATAATTTTTTTTTGTAGGATCAATAGTCCTTTATTTGTTACCAATTTTATGAAAACCCTAATAACGAAATTTTAAAAATGTTTAATCTCAAATATCTTAAAGAGCAATAAGAATTGGACTGTGGTGAAACGAAACTTTTTTGATGGAAATCAAATTTAAAATCACCACCAAAATAATTTGTACTAATGTATACGAGGGTAGAAAAAAGTCAGATACTTTTAAAATAAAATATTGTTTTTTTCATCGAAGCTCGATTTAATTGTTCACGTAGTTTTCTTTTATTTCCATACTTCGCACAATGTTTTTCCCAACTCTTTTATACCTGCCAAAAAGTATCGAAAACTTGTCGAACTCTGTTAAATAGTCCTTTATTGTGTGAATGTGAATTTCGCCATGTTTGGAAAAAGAAGGAAATCCAGAGCGGCATTATTGTTTTTCGGCATCAATTAGTAGCAAAATGTCAGCTACATTGGCATGGAGAAACAGCAGTTTTTTCTTCGCTAAATGAAGGTGTTTTTTAACCAACTTATCGTGAAATTACAACACCATAATATTCTCCTGTGATCATCCTTTTCCATTCCAAAAAATCAATCTATATAGATAATACCTTGGGAACCCCAGAAAATAGCGACCACGATCTTTTCGGTCGATTCAATCATCTTCGTCTTCTTCGTAGCACATTCACGTGGTAAAACCCACTGTTTTCAGTTCTGTTTATTCGCTTCTAGTAACGCGTTTTTCAAATTAGGCCGTTTTTTTTTAATTCCTGAATAAAACACAGATGGTGTTGTGAATTTTCCTAGGTCTAGTCTAGTATGACAATACAACAAAGTCGTTAAAATTGTTGAATTATTTTACAAAAATGGGCGTTCAGTGAAGAATGTTTTTAGAATGATGTGATATTTACGGTTTCCACAATCGTCCAACTGAAAGCATTATTAATTCAATTATTCAAAAACCAGGCAAGATCATCTGATTTGATACCGTTGGTATATATTATTTGGGGTTACGTGAAAAGCCAGGTCTATAAGAACAATCCACAATCAATTCCTGAACAAAAGGATGGGATAGAGCCATGATTGTGCCAAAATGTCATCAAAAATATTAACAAAAGAATGGCCGTCTGTGGAGCTGCATGAGGTAGTAATTTGGCAGATATTCACTCATTCATTCGTGTTTAAAAGTCATACACTATGCTTGAATAACATTTTAACAGCAATTTTGTTGACTTGGATCTGTGACTTGTTTTTGACTAATTTTTCATCTCTGAATTCAAAAATATTCATAGTTTTTCTCTATCACGTCAAGTTCTTAAGCTACACCATACCCCTAATTTTACCTTAAAAGTGTACATACGAAAGGAAATAAGGTGAGATCTGACCAAATAGATTAGAATATTTTATTCATACAGAGGTTAACATATTATTAAAAGTTAAATTGTGTTTATACAAAAAATAAATAAAAGATATTATGGTAAAAAATTCTTCTTATAGCTTTTCCTGGAGTGTTCAGTTTGTGGACATTCTCGCTTGATGCTCCAACAGTAGTCAGCCATCATAGTGATATCCCATCTACCTTGATACCGCGCTTCCATAACCTTTAGATCTTGGTGGAATGGCTCGCCCTGTTCATCACTAACAGCATCAAGATTTTCTGGGACGTTAGCAAGATGACTATGTAAGAAATGCAGTTTGATGCTCATGTTGGAACCAAGCTTTTTAAAGCTCTTAAAGAGTTGTTGAACAATTTCGATGTAATTCATTTCAAGTTCGGTCATTGTTTCAGTGAAAATTTCATCTTTAACGACCACCGAATCTGTGGAGCAGTCTCCTTCAATTGACAAAGCCTTTACAAATTGCTTCATGAGACCTAGTTTTATATGCAAAGGTGGAAATACAATGTTTTTTCTGTCGACAAGTGGCTGATTTAAAATGTTTGGATCACCATGTCTTAGGTCAGATCTTGGCGGCCGGTTCGATTGCACCCAATACTTCTCACGAGCTCTGCTGTCCCACATGCACAAAAAACAGGGATACTTGGTATACCCGCGTTGCTGACCAAGAAGGAAACAGACCATTTTAAGGTCAACACAGATGATCCATTGGTGCATGTTATATTGCAACAAGTCAATGACTTTCTTTATGTCGCCCTATTCTTCACGCAAAGAAACTGAATGACTTATTGGGACTGAACCGTATAAATTTCCATTATGTAGGAGAACACACTTCAAGCTACACTTTGAGCTATCTATAAACAATCGTCATTCATTTGCGTTATAGTTAGAAATAGCCAATTCTTTCATTAAACCTTCTAAGTTCTGGCAATGTACAAATCCGTCATTATTTCTGAAGTACTGAAATAGGCTTGCCTCACAAATGTACTAATATTAGTCCGTTGAATGGGGATGGTAAAACTGCCACATATATAACAAAACGAATCAGGGCTGTTTAAGCACTTACGACGAGAACTACCAGAGGCAGACATAACGAAAATCTGTAGTTGTGTATGTATACTTTGACTTCACTATATCAGAGCGATACAGACCCGCGACTTTAGCATCTTATGCGTAACTGACCGAACTAGTTTTGGATGACGTAACGTCACTCACGTTCCCACTCCTAGGTCGAAGAAGGTTCGCCGGTAGGAGAGCAGTAGTGACTTCTGTGATTCGCCAAGCTTAGTCGGATGCGCAAGAACTGTAGAGAAAAAACTTGACGTGATAGAAAAAAACTGAATAAAGTTTTGGAATCAGCATGTCAATTTACGTATAAAACAGTTTAAATATCGAACTCAACAGAAATTATTTTTCAAATTGTTCCCCAGTGTAATCAATAAAAAGTTTATTGAAACTAATGCAAATTCTGTGTTTTGTTCTTTTATATAACGATGAATGCAAGATTCATCAACGGTCACGAAACGCTGATGAAATTCTTTTGAACTGTCTTTATATACATTTTGTCAGAAAAATACCAGGAATTGGTCAATAAAACACTAAATGTTTAGTATTTATTCAAATTTATTGTTCGCCTTCAAAGTAAGCCCCTTCCGAAACAATTCACTTATGCCAACGAATAATCCAATTGTCAAAACATATTTTAAACGCTTTTTCCATCGAGTTAAGTTCTTGTAGCGAATTTTGTTTTGTCTTTTGTCGACTGAAAACGGGTGGCTCGAAGTGGTAATCCTCGAAGGAATGGTAAGTAGGTAGTTCCTTAGAGGAGTAGTAATCCTCGAAGAAAAGAGAAAGAAGATGACCGGAGCCATATCAGGTGAATACGGTGGTTGTTCGATGGCGAGTTCTTGGCCAGAAATTCGTAAATAATGATAGCTTTGTGAGATGGTGAGTTGTTGTGATGCATCCAAGAGTTTTCTTTCCACAAATCTGGCCTTTTTCGACGAATTTGCTGTCTCAAACGCCGCATAACGCTCAGATAATATTCTTTATTTAACGTCTAACCGTCTGACTACCTGGCAAGAATTCCGAGAATACCGCGGCCAAACAATCGCTAGAGAATGGTACGAATTGATTCGTGAGATATAGAGATCAGGGGCTATCTCACTTAAACTTAAATAAAGATTGTCAGTCACCATTTGGTTCACTTTAGCGATGTTTTCAGTTGAAGACGTTGATGGCTGATCAGGCGGCGGAATCTTTCATCCCATCTCAACCGCCTTTGGATGGATTATCTCACTCATATGCACGTTTTTTGATAAAGTCGATTCATCGTAAGCCTTTTGCAACATTTGCAGCGACTCGGCACACGAAATTCCATTTGCAATGCAAAATTTAAGAGAAATTCTTTGTTCGATGTTTTTATCGATTGTAAAAATCGCATAACATACTCGAGATTAACTGATTAAATCGAGCACTGTAAACAAACTAAATGACAGATGACATTCAAACTCCGTGTCAGTATAGAGGACAGTTGTGGCTGCTAACTTAATGATAAAAACAATTTTGACAATCCCTTTAAGCTTTTCAAATGATCAATTCCCGGTACTTTCTTGACAGAATGTATATGATCATCCCACGCAGAACAATTGATATGTTGTTCCTACCCAACAATTCATATTAATCTTAAAGAGGGCAGTTGTGTTAAAGTTGGTAGGATTGTGTGTGGACTGTATTTGGTGACATGAGAAAAGTGCACTTTATTTTAAACTATTACAATCGAATTAAAATAATTACTCCCAATCGCACATATAAACAATAATTGTTAAAATTAAGCCGGTCGCGGTGGTCTAGTGGGTTAGTTACCTGTTACACCTACACACATACTTATATACACTCACATACACACACACACACACACACACACACACGCCCACACAAATCCACACCTAAATGTCTGTAATTGTTTCTAGGCAAAAGTGTAAAATCTAACAACGGATTTTCCCTCAGTCACGCCAGTTAAAGGCTGGGTAAGGCCGGATGCCTACTGAGAAGTGTTCTACGTTGGTCACTCGCTAGTCGGTAGGCGTCCTGACAGTCTCTGTTATGGTTAGGCACACATAATCAAGGGTTGATAGCCGGAGGGGGGTGCTGGCCTGGGTTTGTCGGTAGCTGATGACCGTGGTTCGGAACCCACATTAAGCTATAGGTCCAGTCGCTAAATAGCCTTAGATGCTGATGCGCCTCTAACAGTAAATCCTTTTCTTTATTAAAATTAATGAAATAGTTGATACAAAAAAGACCTGATGCAGTAATTGAAGAAAGGTAATTCTTCCATATATCAATGAGTAATGACATGTTTTCAAACCTGCAATAGAAAAAATGTTGGAACTCGAATGAGAAATTCTTTCATATATATATATATATATATATATATATATATATATATATATATATATATATATATATATATATATATATATATATATATATATATATATATATATATATATATATATATATATATATATATATATATGAAGAAGACTGTTAAAATAAAACAAATGTTAGAGTTACTAAAAACGAAACTACCTGTCAGAAATACAACCATCTTTATAAGTACTTAACCATCTATTGATAAATTATTTGCCTTTTCCCTCTACCCTAGTATGTAATAAAATAGTTAAAGAATTTAAGTGAAATTATTTAAAATAAAATACGATAAATAAAACAGCTGAATGATATAAGGAACTTCGAAAATAATAATAATAATAATAAAATAATAACTAGTATATCGAGTGCTGAATGCCAGGAGAAACTCCCACAAGAGCAGGCGAAATTTTGTGACCTCGTTTCGAGCATCCCCGATGAGTGGGTGCTTGCACCAAGTCAACTACCGGTCGGCACGTCTGGCCTGCCCGAGGCCCGGACCACAGCTCCCTGTACTTAACCTCTTTATTTTCCTTTTTAGTGCCGCAAAGAATCGATATTTCGTTCAGCGTCTTCGCCTGCACTCCCCAAAAACTCTCTCAGCACAACGATATTCAATTATCAGCAATATTTTCTCTTTCATTCTGCGTGAATTCATCATTAAAACTTTTTGAATAATCATTAACATAAAACATATTCAGTATATTTTTAAATGATTATACGGTTGAAGAGAAAAAGGGATAACGTCTGTGAGTTATATTTCGGGTGGTACTGGTGAACGTTGCAAAAACTCCAAAGTTTCACTCGGTTCTGATTATTTGGTTTTTTGCCTCCGGACAACATTGTGATGCTACTTCAAAAATTATTGAGCATCATACAATAAAAACCACGTTGGCTTCCTCGCCGATGGTTCACCGTATTTATGGTACCATCTGTATTAAAAAATCGTCAGATTGTATTTAAGTTCTAGAAAATATTGTGACCAATTTTTAGAATGATGACAATAGCAATGAAAATTAATCTAGTAGGGTGGTTTCCAAACTTTTGAGTTACTATGACTCCCTTTAAAAAAATATCTTAACGCCAATTAATTTTTATTTCTTAAAAAAGATTGCTATATATATATATATATATATATATATATATATATATATATATATATATATATATATATATATATATATATATATATATATATATATGTATGTATCATCATCAGCCCGTGTCGAACCACTGCAAGATCAAGGCCTCTTCAGCATGTTTCCAACTTTCATGGTCCTGGGCTTTCCTCTGCCACTCTGGTCCAATATACTCCGATCGTGCTTTCGGTTTCTTCGCGGACGTTTGCGGTCAAGCGGTATCCACTCCAAGATTGCCTTGGTCCATCTGTCATCCCATCGCCTCGCTATATGGCCAGCCCATCTCCATTTCTATTGCTTTACTCTTCCCACGATGTCACAGACCTTCGTTTGTTCCCTGATCCATGCGTAGAACTTTCTGTCACGTCTTGTAATGCCAAGCATACATCTTCCCATTCTCTGTGTTACCCGAAGATTTTGAATTGATTGCGATGTGAGTGTCCAGATTTCACTTCCGTATGTCATAACGGGTAGAAGGCACTGATCGAAGACTTTTCTTTTCAGGCAAAGTGGGAGTCTGCTCTTAAACACAATGTTGAGCCTGCCAAATGCCTGCCAACCGCATTAAATAAGCCGTTCCATCTCCCGGGCGGTATTCCCCTCCATTGAAATCCTCTGCCTAAAATATCTACAGCTGTCCACAATCTCCAAATCCCTTCCTAAAACTGAAATTTTTCTGTCCTGAGCGAAGTTATTGAACATAACCTGACTCTTTTTCAAGTTTATTTTCAAGCCAAATGGTTCGTCAGCCCTTTGCAGTTCTAGTATGCGTTTTTGCAGCTCCTCTGGGTCTTGTGAAAGGAGAACGATATCATCTGCAAATCTAAGATGGAAGTTTGCAGCATTGATCTTTACACCATCCTATTCCCAATCCAGTTTGCGGAATACGTCTGCAAGGCCAGCCGAGAAAAAAATAAGCGATATTGCGTCACCCTGCCGTACACCTCGTTCTACATTAATTCCCACTTCAAGATCATCAAGGTGAATTGTGGCTGTAGCTCCATCATATATCGATCCTAATAGGTTAACATATGCTTTATCTACCCCTTGGCTAAGCAATGCATCCATTATTGCATGCTTTGAGATGGAGTCAAATGCTTTTTCGTAGTTGATAAAAGCCAAGCACAGTGGCATGGTGTATTCGTTGTGCCTTTCTATGGCCTGTTGTACAACCTGGATGTGATCCATTGTACTGAATCCACTTCTGAATCCTGCTTGTTCTCTTGGTTGTGCGTCATTCAGTTTCTTTTAATATTCTTTTAGAAATTATCTTAGTGAAAACTTTGTACATTACTGATAGGAGGCTTATTGGACGGTAGTTCTTTAAATTTTCTTGTGCTCCTTTTTTATGTAAAAGGATCATTTCTGCATTTTTCCATAAGGACCATAAGTCAGGTACTTTTTGTTCTTTGAGGCATTTTGAGTATAATTTTGCCAGTGTTTTCTGTAATGTCCGACCACCAGCTTTTAGCATTTCGACAGTTACACAGTCCTTTCCTGGAGCTTTGCCGTTTTTCATCAATTTTATAGCATTTGTTACTTCCTCCACTAGGATATCTGGCATTTATTCTTCCGTGGGTATTGTTGTCTTTGATTGGTTCTGATCTTCATATAACTGGGAATACAATTTTCTGACAATCTCTAACATTTGCGTACGCGCCCTGCACACTGTACCATCCTCATGCTTTAAAGCATATATTTGCGTTCTTTTGTTTCTCAGCTTCTGTTTAGCTTTGTTAATTCCTTTGTTTTCTTCCAGGGTTTTTTGCACTAGTTGCATATTGAATCGGCGCGTGTCCTCTCTGATACGTTTTCTTATAGTTTTGCAGAGCTCAGTGTACTAGCCTCTGCCAAAAGGACTACCTGCATTTCTCCTTGCTCGCCGTTTCTTCATTAAATCAATGGTCTCACTTGAGATTTTTGTTTGTTTGTGACATTTTTCTTCTGGTGTTATTGAAGCAGCCGTTTGAAGTACATTGTTGACGATTTATTCATATTGAACTGATATTTCCACCTCCTCTGGATCTTGTAACGCAGCAAACTGGTTTGACAAAGCAATCTCAATATCGCTTCCTCTCTCCAGCAGTTTCCTTGCCCTTCTTTGATTTCACCATTCTTTCGCGCTCTTTTCGACAGTCAATCCGAACTATTGATCGTACCATTCGGTGGTCACTTCCAACATTAAAATTGTTAAGGACAGTACAATTGGTAAATATTGTTATATATATATATATATATATATATATATATATATATATATATATATATATATATATATATATATATATATATATATATATATATATACATATACATATATATATATATATATATATATATATATATATATATATATATATAAATATATATATATATATATATATATATATATATATATATATATATATATATATATATATATATATATATATTCTCCGCTTATTTATATATTTCGTTGCCCTTCGACAAAATGTTAATTGCCCCAATAAATTTCAATAAAAATATTCCTAGTTTCCCAAAAAGCGCCAGAGCCGGAATGGTTAAACTTCATAATAATTTTGGGAAAATAAAATATTGTTAAATTATGATTAAATTATTATTATTATTATGTATGACTGAAACAGTATTTATTTATTGGTTTGTGTATTTTGAATTTATTCATATAATAAACATATATAAATAGATTTATCTATTAGTACGAAAAAAATTATAGCTTAAATTTAATTATACATTTAATTCGGTTTCGCTCTCACTGTCACTTTGATCTGCATTAATAATAAGTGGTTCTATATTATTAGTAAATGATATATAGGAATTTTTTATTTTAATAACATGGTTAATCGAATTTATTCAACTTTCTTTGTATAGTAGAGTGGGGTAAATAAATTAATAGTTATATTTAAAAAGATACTTTACTATATGACCATAATAGTATGTTTTCGTTTTATAACCCTCAAAGAATTTATACAGTTAGGCCTTCGAATATTATTACGTAATCATATATAAGAACGGTCTAGGTACTCTGCAATATAGTGTGCGAGTTTCACACCGAATACCAACATAAACAGAACAAGAAAAAAATCCACAGAGGACCGTAGCATCGTTTCCTCCAAGTTTTATTTTCTTATTCTCTCAGATTGGTGTTGCGATTTGAAGTATCGTGTAAATGGACACGTTCTTTCTCCGCTTGAGTTAAAATGAATCATAAATTATGATTGCTAAACGTCACTAGATGATAGTGATACTGTACAGGAGTGGAAAAAATATACTTTTAAAATCAGTACTACCGGAGGCACAATGATCATTATCTTGCCAAGAACGCCACATTTTTAGGAGGTTTGGAATAAAAAAAATACGATCGAAATTATAGAACTGCACTGTTTAAGAAAATAATGCGAACTACCCTCAAATATTTTGAAATGTTTTGAATTTTTTTTGGTTTATACTAAACCAGGTATAAAATTAATTATATCTTTTTACCTGTTATTTTATTTGGCCCGAACGTGTTTACGTGTCTTGAAATACGATCGAAATTATAGAACTGCACTGTTTAAGAAAATAATGCGAAATAAAAAACTACTATATATATATATATATATATATATATATATATATATATATATATATATATATATATATATATATATATATACAATGCAAATAAAAGGCTATATACTTCAGCGAAGAACAAAATTCGAACGTTCCTCTTCTACGAAACGCACCGATTCGAAATGTCCATTACTCAGTGCCGATGCTTTCTAACGTTGAAAAAGAAATTTGTTAACACAATTCGACCGTCGTATATACCGGTCAGAACCCAATTATACGCTTATTTACGGTGAACGGCACCAAGACGGACTACGTTCGTGAAAAGTGGGAACCCATTAAGCGTTTTCCTTATCTTCCAGTAATAGATTGTTAGACTTACATGTAAAATAAACTGAGATTACAATGCTTTCATTGTATTACTTTCCTATTGGGTGGTGTAATATACTACTATGATCAAAAAACAAAGAAATATTTATTTTAAAAATGCGTGCGCATTGAGCAAATATAACCATTTGTTCTTAAAGTTAAAGTTGGTATAACTATCCTTTACATTTGACAGAAGGTTCATATCATTTCCCTTGTTAAGTTAGAAAAAAGTCTTTTGTAATTATTAAAATTTTTTGTCGGTGGTTTTTTAAAATTGGTGAACTTATTGAGCAAATAATTTGCATTAAACGTCGTTTAATAAACGAAATTTGTAGCGCTGATGCGTTAAAAATATCTCCAAGTGGAAAGGAGTTTAGTGATGGTAGAGAAGCAGTTGAAGACCTTCCACGTCAACCAGTAAAGAAAACATCAAAATCAAGGATCTTCTACTGAATAATCAGCAATTATGTATTAGAGACATTTTAGATATTAATGGAATATCATTTGAATCAATGTTGAAGAACAATTTAGGCTTGTCTGGAGTGCCTTGTCGACTTGTTCCAAAAAGATTGAATTTTTTTGAAAAACGTCGTTGTGTTGAAGTTGCTGACGAGAAGCTTATGATATTATAAAATGCTTAAGTACAGATGATGGAACAACAATCTATGCTCATGACAAGTAACAATCAAGTGTGTATAATGTAAAAGATGGACCAAAACCTAAAAAACCGTATCAAAGTCGGTCAAAAATCAAAGTTCTGTTATTTTTTCTTATTATCGTGGTATTGTCCAGAAAGAGTCCATCCAACCAACTGGTCAAACTTGTAATACATTTTAATATATAATAATAAATTGTAATAATTATAAAATTTATGATAGAGAATTTTACGTAGAATCGAATGGCGAAACGCGCTTGTCTCTATCTCTAATAGTAGGCGGGGACGCAGGTTGTTGTGTGTTCCACATGAGATTGTGGAACCCAACAATTGGCTGAAATTGCCAAGAAAATCTAACACTACGTATATACGCCATCCGACGAGAAGTCGGCGAAAACATGGGTGTTAGCTGTGGATAGGGTTAGCTGTGGATAGAAGTGTGGAACCATTTTATGAGGACATTATTGAAAGATTTGCAGCTTTAAAAGACCGAAGAAGTGACCTTACATTTAAAAAATAGAAACATTATGTGCGGTTGCAGATTTTGCAGTGCCCCTACGTTAGTCGCTGTTGAAGTGCGGGTGAGTAAGCTATTTTTTTTATGTTATTGTTATGTTTTTATACATTTTTGGATTTGCTGCTTAGGATATACCTATTATTTTTCGTGCTGCGCTTCACCTCCTATTTAGACCACGAGCCGCCACTGTTATACGTTCTTTCTTGTCAACGTCGGACAGGTTACTATCCAAGACGTTGTCTTGCGAGCTGCATTTTATTGAATTCTGATGCCAACGCCTGTTGCCCAGAGGTGCATGTGTCAGTGAGACCTGATTATTGAAGAAATGGTGGAAAAGAAATATGCTAACAGCAATTTATGGAGAGAAAAATATGAAAGGAGTTTGGAGAAGAACAAATAGAGAAGTGGATGAGCTTTATAAAGAATCATACATCACCATCTATATTAAGATACAAAAAAAGATGACGAACGGCTTGAAAGAGAAAGGATGCCAAAATTAGCACTCTACAGAGGCTCTATCGGTGGAAAAAGGGAGGGAATAATGGAAAGAGGAAGAACTATAAAGAAAAGAAAGTAGCAATGTATTGATTTTAGAAGAGGTCAAGAACTGGAAAGAAAAACAACTAAACAGAGAAGAATGGAGAACTGATGAAGTTATCAGTATACTGTCACTCTCCTAATGAGTTTAAACGATCAGAAAGACGTATTTATTTTTATCTCAGTTAAGCAACCAACAAAATTTTCATTTAGGCGGAGACGCAGGTTGTTGGGTGGTCCACATGAAATTGTGGAATCCAACAGTTGGGTGTATGATGACATTCACCTACTGTTGTCTCATTGGACGCAGAAAATCTAACACTACACATACTCACACAGATATATATATATATATATATATATATATATATATATATATATATATATATATATATATATATATATATATATATATATATATACGAATTTTTTTGTGGCGCTTTTGAGATCACAGCCTGTTCATGCTCTTTCACGGTAAATTTTTTCGCTTAATACGAGCCGCATCCAGAGCGAATCCGCCACATACGGCACATTCAAGACCTCCCGCTGTACATTTCAAAGACCAAGATGGCAATTAGCCGATGTGAGCTAATATATCGACGCGCCAGTGGTAATTTATGAACTTACCATAGTTGCAGGTAGCGGGAGGGATACAGAGGACCGTAAGATCGTTTCCTCCAAGTTTTATTTTCTTATTCTTTCACATTGCAGTTGCGAGTTAAACTATCGTGTAAATGGATACGCTCTTTCCCCGCTTGAGTTAAAATTAATCATAAGTTATAATTGCTAAACGTCACTAGATGACAGTGATACTGTATATGAGTGGAAGGAATGGAAAAAATATACTGGATAATGAAAAAGATAACCGAATAGTCAGACTCGAAAATTAAGAGAATAAAAATAACTACAGAGCTAAATGAACAGTTTTCAAGAATCAATTCTGTAAAAACGTAAACGGGGAGATACCATCAGATTAGAACCAAATTCTAAAAATACGACAGAAGTAGAGTACTTTGATGAAATACTAAATACCAACAACGAATTGATTTATGACTGAAAGGAAGAATATTGAGATTATACTGGTGATCATAACAATATAAAAACCATTAAAGAATCGAAGCAAAACTGGAGTTAGTAAAACTGCTGAATTATATAAAAATCTGCTAATGTGAAGCTGCGTTAGATCCAGTATGAAAGAAAGCAAATTCCATAATTTATTTAAAAGAATTACAAGTAGAACTTATTACTTATGAACATCAAATATAGGCTATCGTATTATTTATTGACTCTAAGCAAGCTTACGACATCGTGAAGAGGAAAGAGCAATAAAACAATGCTAGAATTAAATTACATAGGAAATAGTGTCAAAATTAATGAGAAATTATCATACAGTTTTCGGGTGCAGGATAGAGTTAAGGAAACCCTTTGTAACACACAATATAACTTAACATATTGTAGAAGGAAACCAAAAATGTTAAGATTAATAAAGCTAGTTTATTTAAGTAATGTCTGAATGAGTGTGGCGTGTTCATATATTTTTTCTTAAATTTGGGGTTTTCGCCACTATCTAAAACTCAAAAAATATCAAAAATACCTGTTCTTATTTAAGGAAAGAATCACTGGGTAAAAACAAAAAACCAAACACAGACAAATTTCACAGTGATTCTTTTTTGTAATAAATTTGCCTAACGAACAAAATTTTAAAGATGTAAAAATGTTATAAAAAATTTTATAAACTTTTAACGTTAACGTTTCGGAGGGCCCTCTCCCCCCGTTTTCAAAACTACACTAAAAAATAAATTATATTAATTTGTAATATATAAAGTACCGAGTGAAAGTAAATATATTTTTTGTGTATGCCAATTGTATTCTTAAGAATCGGGAACCATATTGAATTTAAATCCGAAGGCAAAGCAATACAGTTATTTTTATTTAAATTAATTATAGCGGTTTCTTTTAATCTTCTGTATTTTGTTACCGATTCTTTTAATACCGTTTTGGAATTATTCCAATTGATTTTATGACCCGATTCCCATGCGTGTTGATAAATTCCATATTTATTAAAATCGTCCTTTCTAAGAAGGTTTTTTACTCTTTTACTCTAACATCTAACGTTGTAAATGTCTTACCTATATAGAATTTGCCACATTCACAGGGAATTTTATAAACCACATTTTTGGTATTTTGTTGTATATTGTTTGGTTTAGTCTTTGTTAATAGAGATTTAAGAGTATTTTTTGTTTTAAATGTCGTTCTTATGTTGTATTTATTTTCTACTTTATTTCCTACTCTTTTACTCTAACGTTATTATTATTGTTATTAATAACTTGTCCGTTTTGTCTAGTATCAAAATTTTTAAACGATTTATCTATAAAAATTTTTGGGTAATTGTTTTTTATTAAAATGTCATTTATGTGATTTGTTTCTTTTTGTAGTGTATCACTGTCGGTACAAACAAGTTTTGCTCTGTCATATAAACTTTTAATTACTCCTATTTTGACCAATACAATTAAACACATTTAAATATTTAAATATACAATCAGTACCATAAACAATCACACAGTAAACATTACTTATATATATTTTTGGTAGTATGTCACTGTCATGAAAATCTATTGTTGTCAATGTAAGTATCGTTGACATATATAAAAAAATATATTTACTTTCACTCGTTACTTTATATATTACAAATTAATATAATTTATTTTTTAGTTTAGTTTTGAAAACGGGGGGAGAGTACCCTCCGAAAAGTTAACGTTAAAAGTTTGTAAAATTTTTTATAACATTTTTATATCTTTACAATTTTGTTCGTTAGGCAAATTTATAACAAAAAAAAAATCACTGAGAAATTTGTGTCCCTTTGGTTTTTTGTTTTTACCCCGTGATTCTTTCTTTAAATAAGAACAGGTATTTTTGATATTTTTTGAGTTTTAGAAAAATATTTGCGGCCAGAAATGTTGAGGGAGGCTGGAAGCGAAGAAAAAATTAATAGATGAGAGAGGAAGGTCAAGAGATCAAAGATTATTAAAATTATATTAATATAAAATTATTATTAATTAATTTTCAATTAATTTAATTCAATTTGAATTAATTCAATTAATTTAATTTTAATTAATATTAATTAAAAAATTAAACTTGAAGTCTAATATAATCTTGTTCGAATTCTTTCATTTATTTTTACTCATATTCTCCCTTATTCTGTTATTATTGTTCCTAGGTATTTAAACATTTCTATGTGTTCAATGTCTTCTTTGTCTATACCAATATTTATTTCCTTTGGTTTAAAAATGGGTTATTTAATTATAATTTTTTTTATTTAATTTTATTTAAAAAAAAGAATAAAATGATAAAAATTGTAAAAGTCTGAAAGGAAACAAAAATAATGTAAGAAATACCATAATTAACAAAGAAGCAGAAGAAGGAGTAAGTTATTATGATTAACGTTTGAAAGCATTTTTTTTTTCAATCCTATTAATGAGGGGGTTTATCCCTCTTCATCTAATCATCGTTACAGTTTTTATGAGTCCTTCCCTTTCGTTATGCCCTTCTATTCCTTTCTCTTTCTCCAGTCTACAATGCCCAGTGCTTTTGCATCCTTTTCCTTCTGTTCTAACGATCTCCCTTTCGGCTTTCCCGTTGCTCTTCTTTTCAATGGGCCCCATTTTGTAACTCTTTTAATTATTTTTATGGGTGACCCCATTATGTGACCTGTCGACTCCAGTCTTCTTGCTTCTATGTATCTGGCTATATTATTTCCCTCTAATTCTTCTTGTTTCTTCATATTTATATTGATTGACATCAGTGCATATGTAATGAGCATATATATATATATATATATATATATATATATATATATATATATATATATATATATATATATATATATATATATATATACACACACATTTTTTCAAAGTGTGTACGTGTTTTCAAAGATGAGTTATTTATTTTAATAGGTTGTAAAACTCGTAAAAAGAATGTTGTATTTCTTCCACAGTATTTACTTCTCCATCGTGATAAACTAATTTTTTTAAATAGTCTCCATAGGGCGTTAAATCCTGAGGACATGGTGTCCTATCAGTATGTTAGGAAATTCATTATTTATATGTTCGTGAAGTTCACATTTAACATGTGACGGAGCTCATCATATAGGAAACCACATATTCTGCCCAAGATTTAAAGGAACATTTTGTAATACTCGTCTTCGTTCTCGAACGAGTTGGACTCTTCAGTCGAAGCGGACAACACTTGAAAATGCCAAATAAGATTTTGGCGAAACGTCATGACACTTCACAGAATTAATGGATCGCCACCCAGAATGATTTAGAAATATATTCTACCATTCGTTAAAATATTAGATGTAGCATATATATATATATATATATATATATATATATATATATATATATATATATATATATATATATATATATATATATATATATATAGTAATCTATTCGTATGAATGACGTTCTGGAGGAGAAAAGGGCCTATAGTCGCAGGGAAATAAGAGAAATCATTTTATATTATATAATTTTATATGTGTTTTATAAATTTTTGTAGCTTTATTATAAATGTATCTTTAAGAAGAAAACGGCGGAAATTAAATTTAAAACAGTGTTGCCAACTTAAAATGTTATAATTTACCTGTATCATAAAATAAATCAACCCGACACCGGTTATTTATAGACTTCGTGGTCTCACTATAATATAATTGCAGGCAATGGCAGGGACGCAGGGGGGCCTTTTTCCTACAGGTTTTATTCTCTTTTGGTTTCAAGTTGGAGGAGGAAAATAAAACTATCGAATAAAGCAGCAGGTTCTTTCTCCACCGATGTGGAAATTAATCAAATTGTACGGTAATTGCTTGGCAAGTCGAATGATATAAAAGTGATATTGTAATAATCGAGCCGGGGCAAATGCGCATTACCTTTGTCGGTAAAAACGGTAGTCGTTGTGTCCAATTAAACTCCGACTCCATTATTCACCCGGCCACTCCCTCCTGTGTACATACATACCATCTTACCACTTTATTTCTCTGCCTGTGCAGGTATTATTTCCTCTTAATTATTTTCGCGCGCTCGATTCGAAATGTATCGTGGTCATCTGAGCGGAAGATTAATCAGTGAATTAAAATTTCGAAAACGAATTCTTCAGATATTCATATACACAGGAAGTATTTAAAGAGACTATTTCTCTAACAAGAAAACGCTACAAGAGGTATCTTTGTAAATGTGTTTAACAAAAAAAAATCTTTTAGTTCTCGTTTTGGTCTTTGGTTCAATAATTTGATAACGAGTAGCGAGTTTCGTTCGTTAGAACTTTACAGTCTTTATATATAAATTGGTCACGTGGAATTAGATCGGATGAATAGAGAGGATTGGCAGACTGAAGTTAATACTAATATTAACTCTAGTAATAGTTAATATGTTAATATTAACTCTATGCTTAAAACCACATATTTTCAATTAGAAAATGATTATTATCAACAAAATTTCGGAATGGCAATGGGTTCTTCTCTTTCTCCTTTGATGAGTAATATCTTTATGGAGGAACTCGAGAATGACATATTAAATAAATCTCTTAAAAAGTCATTAATATGGCTTAGGTATGTTGATGATATTTTTGCTATATGGCAACATAACATTGACGATCTAAATATTTTTTTAAAAGATATAAATTCTCGAGAGCCTACAATTAAGTTTACTTTAGAGATGGAGAGGGAGAATAAATTGCCATTCCTCGACACTTTAATTTAATATTAAAACAAAACAACACATTAAAAACTACAGTTTACAAAAAACCGACAAACACAGAGAGGTATCTCAATTTCTTTTCAAATCACTCAAAATCGGTCAAAATAGGAGTAATTAAAAGTTTATATGGCAGAGCAAAACTTGTTTGTACCGACAGTGATACACTACAAAAAAAACCAATTACATAAAAGACATTTTAATAAAAAACAATTACCCAAAACATTTTATAGATAAATCGTTTAAAAATTTTGATACTAGACAAAACAGACAAGTTATTAATAACAATAATAACTCTCAAACAATTAACCTCACAATTCCTTATATCCGCGGTATTTCTGACACAATTAAAAGAGTAGGAAATAAATATAACACAAGAACGACATTTAAAACAAAAAATACTCTTAGATCTCTATTAACAAAGACTAAACCAAACAATATACAACAAAATACCAAAAATGTGATTTATAAAACTCCCTGCGAATGTGGCAAATTCTATATAGGTGAGACATCTAGACCGTTAGATGTTGAGTAAAAGAGCATAAAAACCTTCTTAGAAAGGGCGATTTTAATAAATCTAGAATTTGTCAACACGCATGGGAATCGGGTATTAAAAGAATCGGTAATAAAATACAGAAGATTAAAAGAAACCGCTATAATTAATTTAAATAAAAATAACTGTATTGCTTTGCCTTCGGATTTAAATTCAATATAGTTCCCGATTCTAAAGAATACAATTAAACACATTTAAATATTTGAATACACAATCAGTACAATAAACAATCACACAGTAAATATTACTTATATATTTTTGGTAGTATGTCACTGTCATGAAAATCTATTGTTGTCAATGTAAGTATCGTTGACATATACAAAAAAAAATATATTTACTTTCCCTCATTAATTTATATATTACAAAAAATTACAAAATTAATTTATATATTATTTATATATTACTAAAAAAAAAAAAAACAAAATCCACTTAGCGTCTGACTTGTATCAAGCGGTTGAGTGGTCAGCGTCTGTTCACCAGTGGTGCGGCTGATATTTAAATTCTGGAACTAACCCCTCCAGTCTTAACTGGACCTTCAATTTCATTCAAACCTTCAATTCAAAGTACAAGAGAAAGCGTTCTAGTAATTACAAAATTACCCCAGGAGGTAAACAATCCTCTGCCAGCTTTGCTGTTACAACCGGACTTTCGGATTCTGGGGCGTCCGGGTTTAAACGCAAAATCTTTCAGAGGGAGTCGGAGACCTCTGGCCAACGTCTGAAACCAAAAACAAAAACTTTCTTTGGAACGGTAAATATCAATAGTCTCCTGCGTCCAGGAAAACTACACGAATTGGGGCGAACATTAAATCAGCAAAAAATCCAAATTTTAGCTTTGCAAGAAACCAGATTGACAGATGATAACACCTTGGAATTCGGCAACTACAGACTTTTTAAAAGTAAAACGGACAAAAGAATACTCAAAAATACACCACATCTCGGTGTTGCTTTCGCTGTCTCAAGAAACATTCTTGGTTCTATAACAAATGTCCAGACAGTAAATAATCGACTTATGACACTATCCCTCAAGTGTGCTAACAAAAACTATACATTAATCAATGCACACCTCCCAGTTAACGAAGAAAATAAATCTAATCCTGAAAAAGTAAATAAGTCCTGGGAAATTCTGGAAAAGACTATCTCTAAAATTCCCTCTAACCATGTAAAAATCCTATTGGGTGATTTCAACGCCCAGCTAGGGAAAGAAAAAAAGTACAGGAAAACAGTCGGCAGTTTTCCCGCTCATAAATGGACTAACCATAATGGTAGAAGATTGGTTGAACTATGTTCGCAGTTTAATCTAAAAATAATGTCAACCCATTTTAAGAAGAAAATATCAAAACAAAAGACCTGGAGGTGCCCAAACACGTACATGGGTGAATTTCAAATTGACCATGTTGCCATTTCGTACCCCAATTATAAAGAGATTTTGAATGTTCAAGTCAGGAAAGGAGCTAATATAGACACGGATCACTACTTGACTAGAATCAAACTTAGCTTAAAACCTCGAAAACGTATTCAAAAGAGGCTGCTAATACCAAAGTTTGACCCAACGAAAATAAAACCAGCCCTAACAGAAGAGCTTGATAAACAACCAGCACAGAACTGGCAAGAATTGAAACAAAAAATTATTAAAACGGCCTTAAAGTTGGTCCCTTTACAAAAACGTAGAAAATATCCGTGGTGGGATGAAGTTTGCGAGCAAGCAGTATTAAGCCGAAGTAAAGCATTCAAAGATTGGAACAGTCAAAAAACAGCAATAAACTATAACATCTTTTTGGAAGTAAGAAAAGAAACATCGAAGCTAATTAGACAAACTAAAAGAAAATATGAAAACAATCAACTTAATGAAATAGAAAAAGATTTCCAAAAAAATATCACCCGAAACTTTTACAAAACATTTAAAACTAAATTAACTATCAACCGCAAAGTCTTTGCTTCCAAAAGGAAAACGAACAATTAGCTCTAAATAACCAAGACAATTGCAAAGAACTTGCGAAATATTTTAAACAAATACTAAACTGTTCTGAGCCCTTAAACAAATTAACAACACTAAAACCTAAACAAACAAACCCAGATTCATTACCACCGAATGAAGATGAAATAATTAGGCAAATCAAGCGGCTTAAAAATGACAAGGCTTCTAGTGAAGATGGAATCACTGCTGAACTTTTGAAATCCGCTGGTCCAGGTACAATCAAGGAAATAGTCAAAATTCTACAAGAAGTTTGGTGAACCGAACGGATTCCGGAAGATTGGGAAGATGCTCTAATCCATCCACTACATAAGAAAGGAGATAGAACGGATGTAAGCAACTATAGAGGGATATCTCTTCTCCCAGTTTGTTACAAGATTCTATCTCAATGTCTACTAGACAGAGCACAGGGACAGTTCGAACCTAACATTGGTGAATATCAAGCAGGTTTTCGACCGGGCAGATCCTGCCCTGAACAGATCCTGAATCTGAAGTTGATTCTCAGACATCAAAAACTGTACAATAAAAATCTCGTCTGTACATTTGTGGATTTCAAAAAAGCATATGATTCTATTGACCGCGAATCTTTATTCCGAATCTTGAAAGAACAAGGACTAGATCTGAAAACGCTGGCAATTATTAAAGCAACGTTAACTAACACAAGGTCAAAAGTTAAATTCATGGGTGAGATCTCAGAGCCCTTCGAAATTAAAACTGGAGTGAGACAAGGGGATGGACTCTCGCCACTCTTATTTAACTGTGTTCTAGAAAAAGTAATACAGGAGTGGCGTGAAAAAAAGTCGGTCCTGAATATTGACCAGCCCATTAAACTGGGGAGAACCAACATCAAAATTGATTGTCTGGCATTTGCTGATGATCTAGCAATTTTAGCTCAAGATGTATTAACGGCACAGAAACAGATTGAAATCCTAAAAGAAACAGCAGAAAATGTAGGACTCCAAATTTCCTTTGAAAAGACACAATATATGACCTGCAACAGACTAAGAACGCCATTTCTAAAAACAAAATATGGTAACATCAGACGAGTCTCTCAATTCAAATATTTGGGTGAAATAATCGTGGAAAATGAGTTGGAAAAAGCGGCCAATAATGGTAGATGTCAAAAAATGGAAATGGCATTAAGACTTACACAAAATATTTACAACAAAAAATGCCCATCTAAAAACACAAAACTGAGACATTACAACACAGTTATTAAGCCAGAATGTCCATATGCTGCAGAAACGCTCATTTTGAATAGAAAGAGGGACATCGAGGACATTGAAAAGAAGGAAAGAAAAATCATAAGAAAAATCCTAGGCCCCAAACAAATAAATAGCACAACATACCGACTTCGAGAAAACCAAGAAATCAAACAATACACAGATATACATAGCGATATGAGAAAAAGAAGACTTAAGTTTTACGGACACATAAAACGGATGAACCCGAGTAGGTTAACTAGACAAATAGTCGAATTTTATGAAAATAGGAGTAAAGCTAAAGTAGAAATAATTAAATGGATTGCTGCAATTAAAGAGGACCTAAGATCAGCAAATATTTCACAAAGTGAAATTCAGGATAGAGGCTGTTTCAGACACAAGGTGAAAGTTTGGAAGGTTGGCCAGAGAGAAAAATGTAGGAAGACTGGAACAACTTGGTCTGACGAAAGGAAAAAAGCTCATAGCGAAAGAATGAAATTAGTATGGGCACAAAGGAAAGCTAACAACAACAAACGCCTCTAATTGTACTTCGCGTGGTCCACTAGGGCCCATACGTGAATAATAATAATAATAATTTATTTTTTAGTTTAGTTTTGAAAACGGGGGGAGAGTACCCTCCGAAACGTTAACGTTAAAAGTTTGTACATTTTTTAGAACATTTTTATATCTTTAAAATTTTGTTCGTTAGGCAAATTTATTACAAAAAAGAATCACTGAGAAATTTGTCTCCGTTTGGTTTTTTGTTTTTACGCAGTGATTATTTCTTTAAATAAGAACAGGTATTTTTGATATTTTTTGAGTTTTAGATAGTGGCGAAAAACCCAAATAAAGGAAAAAAATATATGAACACGTCACAATCATTCAGACATTACTGAAGTTAGTACTAGTTTATTGAAAAGTTCGCGGAGAACGTATTAGTGTTATTTTGTTAAATGAAAAATATTGAAAACGTGCGGTTAATAAATTCTTTGTAAAAAAGGTTTAAAGGTAATGGAAATTCATAGTGGAATGTATTAGGAAAGTCTTCTCATTCAACAACAATGGTTTGTACGTGTGCAGGTGAGTGCCAACGTGGCCGTACAAGTCCGGATGATGATCCTCGTTCTGGGCATCCAATAAGTGAAACTACTGAACAAATAGTTAATTCTATACGTGATATGGTTATGGATGAGAGACAATTGACTTTAAATAAAATTGCTAGGGCCATAGGCATCTGAACTGAACGGGTGTTTCATATTTTGAATAAGGAATTGGTTTTGTTAAATTTATTACATTCTGATTAAAAACGACTTCGTGTATAACTTTCTAACCAACATTTGTATCTTTTTCGCAAGTATAAAATTTATTTTAAATGTAACCAATCGACCAAAAAGGTTGTAAAAAATGCAAAATGTATTTTGTTAATTGATTGCTTTCAAACCGGTAAAACAATAACAGGACAGCATTACTCAAACCTTTCGGACCAATTGGATGCAAAAATTCGTGTAAACATCATTTTTCATCAAGACAATGCATCGCCATACGAATTGTTGGAGCATCCACCATATTTGCCAGATCTGGCCCCCTCTGACTTTCATTTGTTCCCAAATTTCAAAAAATTCTTACATGGCAAGAAGTTATGTAAATGAGTATTTTAAACGACTTTCAGAAAATCACTTCAGAGATGGAATAAAGGAGTTGGAGAACAGCTGAAAAGAATGTATTGAGCTTAAGCGGAACTACAGGGAAGAGTCATTTTTTCAACTATAAACTTATTTTATATCTTCCGCTCCGCGAACTTTTCATTCAGCCTAGTATACGATTTCGATTCGACAAGGAAATAATAGTGGTTCTCTTACATCACAAATTACCTATAAAGAAATCGAACTTTGTTATAGATTTTATTTCGAGTTTATATTTTAAAATAAGCTAAAAAGTCAGGAGTTTTGAAAATGTATTGACTTACAGAATGAACACTAATTGTTTTAATTTATTTTGAAATGGCAGAAGTATTATTTCAACTGAGCATCAGTTACGATGATTTTTTAACGTTCTTTCCAAGCGTACAACATGCAAACATTTTGGGCAAAGCAACATTTTTGGAGATCGGGTGGATGAGTGGCGCTAAAAGACAAGGCGGTGATGATTGGCGACAATGATTCAGAAATATCACACCTGGGTGGCACAACCTGCAGCATGTTTTAAAACAAGCGCTCAATGAGCATCCATACAAAATCCAGCTAGTGCAAAAGCGTAATCTTCATGATTTCCAATTACTATTAGAATGCAGTCGTGCATTATTCTGTAGATGTAAATAAATTTGTGGATGTCTGATAAGTGCCATTTTCACATAGATCGATTTGTAGACACAAAAGACAACATTTACTTTACTTGAACATCGAAAATCTATAACTGATTCATGAAAAACTCCTCCATAGTGACAAAGTTACAGTGTGGTGTGTATTGGGCCTTCCTTTTTGAAGAAGAACGAGCAGAAACCGTAAATACGTAGCGTATGCTTGAAAACTTTTACTTGCGTCAATTAGGAGATGCTGCCCGTGCTGAAATGTAGGAAATTAAGCGCGTACACCACTAACATAAAGAAAAATTAATTAAACTTTCTCTTTTTGATTAAATAACTGATTCATCTTAGCAACAAACAACACTATTTATATTTAATTTCCAAGCTCTACTATTTCTGTGTTAGCTTCTTTTAGTTCCTGCCATCTGCAGATTATTTTAGTTGTTTTTGCTAATTGTTCTAAAACGGCTATTCCAATTATTTCGAATTTTAGGATTTGCCAAATTATTTTAAAAAATACGCATTTGTGATTAAAAATATATTCTTTTAGTAGCAATTGAAGAAAACTGATAACACCGGAAAGCATTGATTGTAATTTTTTCTTCAAGTTATTTCCTGCAACTTTGCATTTGGAAATACTCGTCTAGGTTTAAAAAAATACACTGTATATTAACAAAATACATACACAACGTATTAATGAGTTGATGTGAGCTTATATGGATTTTACAACTACAAGCAATTAACTGATCTCATTAAATATGAACTCATTAAGGTAGTAGGTACAGATGCCAAAAATCTCGCTCTTTTTCTTTTCAATAAATTGATTAGTCCTGCAATAACGCAACTCAGTAGGCTACTCATTCGTAGCCAATTACTGTTTTTGTAAAAGGTTAAATTGTACCGAGAAAAGACCCAATTATCAATAAATCATATTCCGTCGTTGTTTCGCATCGAGTAGTCGGCAAAAAGGGATTTTCAGTGGAAAAAGCGGTCTGGTACGGATAATAAACACACGCCTGTGGTATCAATGGGCCATCAGAGGCGTAGCTTCAGGATCGCAGTGATTTATATCAACACAAATACAGTCTATGAAAATTCTATGAAAATACGATATTAAAGCTAGATAGATATTAAAGAAGCAAATAACTTATTAAGAATTCTAACGGGTAGGGCAAGTATCACACTACTTTAAATGTTTATAACCTTTAAAATAAAGACAGAATATTTTATTACATAAATATATTTATTTTTTCTTAACATTTTGTGGGAATTGATTTTTGAATCAAATGTATGTCATTAACAGCACTGCACCTTTTAAAACATTTTCTTTAACTTTTGTCGACATATCTGGTGTTAATACAACAATTTGAATAGGTCTGTTTTCCGTTGAGTTGCTATGTATATATATATATATATATATATATATATATATATATATATATATATATATATATATATATATATATATATATATATACTATGTGAAAGTTTTGTATTATCAAAATTACGTTACTGTATCACTGTGTATTTTCCTTGCTTGGATGTTGTAACCCGCTACCGTCTCCAGAAGATACAAAATTCTTGTTGCCGCTTTGTATGTGGTTTGCGCAAGTATGATCATGTTTCGGGAAAAATAACTGATTTGGGGTGGTTAAGGATGGACTCTTTATTTAGATATAGCTTACTATCGAGTATTGGACGTTGAATGATTACGTCCTCTCCACTTTGCCTTAGGAGTAGATTGGGTTTTCGCCGAATTATTCATGATTCTTACCTTCGTCACAGTGCCCTTCTTGTGGTGCCACGTTATAACACAGCCATGTTTCATCGTTCTTTCAGCTACAATGCTGCTAAATTGTTTAACTCTTTAAGTAGAGATTTGAGATGTCTACAGATGTTCTACAGAAAGCACATCAGATTTAAATTTAGGGAATATCTGCTATCAGCGCAGAGATAAAGCCTTGTATGTTATTTTATGATTATCTTCATTTTTTTTTATTGATGAATCTTTTTAGTTATTTTCCTTGTTATTTGTTATTACTTGTTTTGTTTCTTTGTTTTAGTTTCGTATATAGGTTGTTTTATTTGTATTTTTTGCCTACAGAATATTAGTTTATGTTTATATACATTATGTAAGTCAGTATTATGTATTGTAATTGGTTTTTGGATACGGGTTGAGTATGAGTGGCTCGTTGAGCTAGACTTCGCCCTATCCCTTAACATTTGATTGGGTAATAAATACATTTATTATTATTATATATATATATATAGTGCTTTCAATTCAAAAGTAACCACCCCAGTTTCAATTAGAGCTTATTATTTTCATACAAAACGTCGAAACACGTCAACTTTTGTTCTAAGGGGGAAACATTTTAATTATATTTTTAGTTATACAGGGTGCCTCAGAAAAGCTGGACATATGTCATCAATAGAAACCTCTATTTTTTTTTAAATTTCTGGATTCCTCTTGAAATAATAAACACTTTTTCTCTTGCATATCCTATGGCCAAATTTAACGCTTTCTAAAATATCGACTCATTTTGACATTTTACTAGATAAATTAAAAAATAGTTCATGTTCAACATTCACTTTATTATGTTTATTAAGTTATTAATGTGCCCCGTTATTGGCTAGACAATAACAGAGCCTATTTTCGAACTATTCGCGAACATTTCCAAAAGTTTGCCGGTTAATTTGGCTACCGAATCACCGTAGAATCGAGTGAAGAATTTGCTCAAGGTATCGCTCACTTATTTTTTGTTTTTTTATTCAAAAAGGTAAACAACTTTGACATTGCTCTGCAGACTAAACCGTCATAGAAACGAGCCAATCAAGTTTATTTATAAAAGTGACTTTTCTTCTAACAGTGTAGTAACGAGTAATTTATTTACTGTTTAACATAAAATTGCCTTAATATTCAATTTAAAATGGTATATACTCTCCAAGAAAGAACGGAAAATATTTTTATGTATAGGACTAACAATCGTTGTGCAAGCAGAACAGCTCAAAGATTTAACGACATGCACCCTAACAGAAACGTAGGCCACATATATGTGATAGAGCTGGTGAAAAAATTTGAAAAAGCCGGTTCAACATAGTAAATAAGCAGTCAAGGGTTCTAAATGAAGTTACGCAAATTGAAATATTAGGTAATTTCGTTATGGATTCGCCTAACTCAATTGACACAGATTCAGCAGGTTCTATTCAAGATAATTTAAAACTGAATAAATGTTTTCCTTATAAAATACAAACCCTTCAGCAACTGGGCGAAGACGATTATGATGCAAGAATTGAATTTTGCGAAACAATGTCTCATTTAATTAAAGTCGACCGAAATTTTGTTAAAAATGTATGTTTCAGTAACGAATCAACTTTCTGCTTAAATGGATTTGTGAATAAACATAATAGCAGATATTGGGACAATAAAAATCCACATGTGTTTAGGTAAGATAGGACTTCCTATTAAAAAAATGTAAGATGACGTATGTCCAGCTTTTCTGAGGCACCCTGTATAACTAAAAATATAATTACAATGTTTCTCCCTTAAAGCAAAAGTTGACGTGTTTCGACGTTTCGTATGAAAATAATTAGTTTTACCTGAAACTGGGGTGGCTACTTTTGATATCAAAGCATATATATATATATATATATATATATATATATATATATATATATATATATATATATATATATTTATATATATATATATATATATATATATATATATATATATATATATATATATATATATATATATATATATATTTATATATATATATATATATATATATATATATATATATATATATATATATATATATATATATATATATATATATATATATATATATATATATATATATATATATATATATATATATATATATATATACATATATACATATGCACAATTGCTGGATTATCAGCAAACGCCAGACAATCAATTTTGATGTTGGTTCTCTCCAGTTTAATGGGCTGGTCAATATTCAGAGCCGACTTTTTGTCTGGCGTTTGCTGATAATCCAGCAATTTTGGCTCAACATGTATTAACGGCATAGAAACAGATTGAAATCCTAAAAGAAACAGCAGAAAAGGTAAGACTCCAAATTTCCTTTGAAAAGACACAATATATGACCAGCAACAGACTAAGAACACCATTTTTAAAAACAAAATATGGTAACATCAGACGAGTCTCTCAATTCAAATATTTGGGTGAAATAATCATGGAAAATGGGTTGGAAAAATTGGCCAATAAGGGTAGATGTCAAAAAATGGAAACGGCATTGAGACTTACACAAAATATTTACAACAAAAAATGCCTATCTAAAAACACAAAACTGAGACATTACAACACAGTTATTAAGCCAGAATGTCTATATCGCTCATTTTGACTAGAAAGAGGGACATCGAGGACATTAAAAAGAAGGAAAGAAAAATCAAAAAAAGAAAAATACTAGGCCCCAAACAAATAAATACAACAACATACCGACTTCGAGAAAACCAACCAATCAAATAATACACAGATATACATAGCGATATGAGAAAAAGAAGACTTAAGTTTTACGGACATATAAAACGGATGAATCCGAGTAGGCTCTACTAGACAAATAGTCGAATTTTATGAAAATAGGAGTAGAGCTAAAGTAAAAATAATTAAATGGATCGCTGCAATTAAAGAGGACCTAAGATCAGCAAATATTACACAAAGTGAAATTCAGGATAGAGGCTGTTTCAGACATAAGGTTGACGTTTGGAAAGTTGGCCAGAGAGAAAAATGTAGGAAAACTGGAACAACTTGGTCTGACGAAAGAAAAAAAGCTCATAGCGAAAGAATTAAGTTAGTACGGGCGCAAAGGAAAGCTAACTAAAACAAACCCCTCTAATTGTACTTCGCGTGGTCCACCAGGGCCCAAACGCGAATAATAATAAATAAATAATAATAATAAATAAAAATAATAAATAATAATAATAAATAAAAAATAATAATAATAATAAATAAAAAATAATAATAACAATAAATAAAAAATAATAATAATAATAAATACAAAAATAAAGGCTTTCGCGATCGATAATGTTAGAATTACTAGGTACTCGGGTAGAACCGTATTTAAGATTTGTAAAACATCCACGTTTTGGCTTTCACTTGGAAGCCATTATCAAGAGAATCTATCTCGCTTTGCTCCGGGGTCTCAATCTGCCAGCTCCCCAGGGCTCACAACCACAAAAGAACGTGGTTGGCGCGATCTCTTCATTGATAACTAAGATTGTGGGTGGGGCGCTCAGTTGAGGGGAATAAGGGGTTTCTATGTATTTGGAACTCTAAGACCGTCGTTCCTCTTGTTTAGGCAGTTTGGGTGTTTTTCGATTCCAATTGTTTCACGAATTATGCGGGGTTTGTAGGAATATATAGGTGCGATTAGTTTGACCTTGTCGAAATCTATTTTATGACCCGTTTGGATATGATGTCCTACTAGAGTTGAGAAGAGATCCGATTTTCGGACGGCGAGGAAATACTCATATTTGCTCGAATTTTGTATACGTCTGTTGGTTTGGCCGATATATGAGTAGGAGCAGTCAGAACAAGGAATCTCATAGACACCATGTGACTCTTGTGGAATATTATATTTCACTGCCCTAAGGAAACTGGATATATTCTCTAGTGGATTGGTTGATGTAGCTTATTGCCTGAACTTTATCAATATGTCTTTTTTGACGTATGTCATAGCTATTTTGAATTACTGCCGTTTTTAGAGAATTAAGTTCTGTTTATCTATTCAGTTTATCGTAAACCTACCCACACAAACTGAGCTTCTCAAACGACCGGATTAACACCTAGAAAAACTATTCAACTATTCTCTAACATTTTCTCCATCCATGAAAATGTGCAATACAGGATGATTCAAAAAGATAAATGAAACCATCGATATATTCTAACGATCTGAAACCCCCATCCATTTTTTATAAGCTAGTTTTATTATTACGTCTTGATTTCGTCAAATCAATTTGAATCAATCATCCTCTCTCTAGATCGATTCATCATCAGTATTAGCCCAACAACCCTAGATGGGCCTTTTTCTATTCAAGGAGTAGGCATCTTTGGTTACTTTGCAAGTTTCTCACATTTCGTCCTCTTAGGATTTTTTCTGCCTCTGTTTTTTTGATTCTAGAAGAGGGGGTTCTCCCTATATGCCATCTATCTCAACCTGTTAATTTTTATAATTTTTATATCGGGCTTATTAAGTGATACAGATCAAAATTGTAATATCTGCGCCAAACTCCGTTTTCTAATACTCCTTCAGTATCTTTCTTTCACAGCACCCAAAAAAGTTCTCACCATACTTCGTCAATGCCAGGGTTTCTGATGAATACGTCAACACTGGGTCAATAAGTGTTGAACTAACAGTACATTTTATTTTTCTCGACACAACATCTGATGTTATATGTTTGATTAGTCCATAGTAGGAGTCGTTTGCCAGGAATATTTTCATCTAATTTCAGAGTTGATGCCCTTGGTGTTATTTACATGAAGACCAATATATCTGAATTCCTTTACATGTTCTATTCTGCCTGTTCCTATCACCAGATCTTCTGGAGACTGATTGGGAGTTTTTTTGCCACTGTCATGTATTTAATTTTTTCTATATTAATCTGATGCTTAATTTTTTTTTCAGAAGCTTCTTTCAATGGTTTATGTGACTGTATGAGGTCTCATTTAGCTATAACATCCAAATCATTAGCATATGCCAGTATCTGGATGCTTTTATTGATGAGGCTATGATTGTACCTCGTATGTTGATGTTGGGGGTCTCTTGCTGGATATACTACTACATAAAAATTCTACTATTACTCCACTGGATCTACTAAGTACATAAAAATACAGGTAAACCATCTATAAGTAACAAAATATAATTTTCAGAAATGTATTTACTCATCTGATGCTTAGTGGGAAATTTATAACAATTATATAACAAACAACACGTAACATTGTTATTCTATTATGGTATTTAAATATATTACGTCAACATTTTCTATAATAATAAACTTTAAACACTCGGGTCAAAAACAACGAATAAAAAAAAAGAGAGAGAGAGAGAGAATTTTCAAGTTTAGGTCGCATCGATATCAAGATCATTTAGCGACCAGGAACTTTAACTTATGAATATGGAACTCACTTAAAAGACAGACATTGAATGGATTAATAAATATCACAGGTTATTAGTATCACAGATCAGTTCTATCACAGATGGCTTCTATCACAGATGGGTTTCGTCGCAGGATAAGCTATCACAGATGTGTTGATAAGTTTGATTTTGCTGCAAATAACTCACACTAGAATGAAATGTCGCTAGCAGTGACTAGATTTTAGTGAGATAGTTAATTTCTTTCAGATAAGCTAAGGTGTTAGATATGTTGTCTGAGCAAAGGTTTCGAGAAAGGTCCTGATTGAGGTCAAAAAAGGATCTGAGAGGGTATAATGCCGTGCATTCGGTAAGAATGTGCTTGACGGATAGGGGATCGTTGCAAAATTCGCAGAGCGGGGGACCTTCTCGTTTTAGTAGATATTCATGTGTAAATCTGCAGTGACCAATCATGAGTCTCATCCATTTTACTGTAATTTTCCTACTTACCAGATGTTCTGGTGGAGGTTGGGAGAATAATGGTTTAATATATCTCAGCTTATTGACTTTCTGTGGATCATCCCAGTAGGATTGCATTAAAGATTGCGAGAAGGATTTCACCGATGAGAGATGGTCTTTTGGATAGAAGCAGCGCATATAAGGTTGACCATGCTGAATGGAGTATTTTGCAAGTAAATCTGCTTCCTCATTACCTTTGATGGCCTTGTGACCGGGACACCAAACGAAGAGAAGAGAAGAATCATGTGCTATAATATCTTCTATAAGATCCATAATTAGCACTATAACTGGATGGGAAATGATGCGATTTTGGATCATGGATAGTGCATTCTTAGAATCTGAGAATATGATCCAGCAATTTGCGGGATTTAACTTGATATAGCTGAGGGATCTTTCAATGGCCACTAGCTCAGCGGTTAGTACACTTGTTGTGGCGGGCAACTTAAAGCCTGAGGAGGATCTGTCATGAACAAAGCCACAACCGACTCCATGGTCTGACTTAGATCCATCTGTATAAATTGTTTGGCATGGAGATTTGGACTGGATAATGTTGTTTATACTGGATTTGTAGACAGAAGAGCACGTAGATTCTTTATCATATTTTAGTAAGGAAAAATCAACCTGGATGGGATGTAATAACCACGGAGGAGTAGAAGTAGTGCTAATTGGGAGAGGAACTTGCAATTGGGTGTTGGACTCTTCAGATAGTTGCTGGAAGGTGCGTCTGAGGTCTAGGGTTAGGTTATGAGTGGAGGCTATTGGGGGTATTGGGGGAGGATGGAAGAATGACTGATGTCCAGGAATGAATGGTCTCTGCCAGAGATCCGTAGCATACTTTAAGAGTAGATACTTCCTCCTGATGGATAGGGGCTCTAAACTCATGATGCTATGTAAACTGGGAGTTGGGCTGGTGATAAAAGCTCCAGTTATAAGTCTTAGTGATGTATTCTGGATGACATCCAGTGAGCGCAGATAAGATTTGGGAGCCGTAGCAAAAATTATGCTGCCATAGTCCAGTTTGGATCTAATAATTGCTTTATATAATTTAAGAAGGCAGAGATGATCCGAACCCCAGTTGTGGTTTGAAAGCATCTTTAATATTCCCAAGTCGCGAGTACATTTAGCCTTCAGAGATTGGATGTGATCTTTCCATGATAGTCTGTAATCGAAGGTGAGTCCGAGAAACTTGTGAGACGAAACTGTTGGTAAAGTCTTGTTTTGAAGAGTTATTGAATGCAGACGGGAACATTTTTGTCTTCTGCAAAAATGCACAATAGCGGATTTTGTGGACGACAAAGAGAGACCTGTGGCTTTGGTCCATTCCAGTCCAAAAAAAAGAGAAAACAACATATATGTGCCCGCGCCGCCACTGCAAAGTACCTGCATGGCCATCACGCCCGCTACCGAAGAACAGGTTCTATCAACCTGCCACGACGGCTGCCGCTGCTGCTCCCGCTGCTGGAAGGCGGCTCCTTCGCCGAAGAAGAAGAACAAGCAGGAGAGGACGAAGAAGAAGACCGCGGGCCAGCTTAACGCTGACCCCGACAAACGATCGCCAGATATTGCTGGCGGATAATTATGTCAAAATCGTGCGCGTTTTGCTTTATTGCTCGAGCGATTTTGCACCGCTCGATACGATCGTGGCCGAGACTCCCGCGCAATGTTTCTTCATCTTCTTCTTCTTCATTGTCTTGTTCTTCAGTTTGAAGCGCCTTCGGTTCGTAATTATGTTAAAGGTGATAAATGAAAAATAATTTTCGTTTTAACGTTTTGCTGAAATTGAAACGTACAATCTGGCGATACAAAATCAATTGTGTAGGTTGTCGTCTCAAGGTAGGCGTCCTCAATCATCTCAGTAATTATCAGAAATAAATAGCCCGATTAGTGCCAATATCTCATAAAATTAATGATTCTACAGTCCTTTCGATTCGAACAGTCCTTCGAAATGCATGAAATGATAATATTCAAATATCTTGCACTCTTCATATTTTTACCTCCTTATAGTTAGCAGTAGAGATCAAATAAGAAAATATAACATTTTATAAGGAATATCACTCTAAGAAAATAATTCCGAAATATAGTATAAGTAATCCTTTTTTAAGTGCTTGGTGGTGTAACCTAAAGTCATTTTTATTGACTCAGTTTGGTGTTTATAGGTGTGTACATAAAGTTATGAGACTGGTGGTGTAGAGTTTGATGTGGCAACACTGTTAGTTACCCTTTTGGAGGAGTCAGGCCAACATCTGATGTATTTTCAGCAGTTCGTAATACATTGTACTGCCCTACTATCCCACCAAATACATTGCAAAGCCTTATTTCCATGTTTATTGCACACTGGTTGTGATGTTGAAGACTGGTCTGGGCCTACCCATGATTTTTGTGCTTTGGGTTGTCAAACTAGATCCACTTTTCATCACCTGTCATAACTCGATGCAAAAAACGTTTTCTTTTCTATCTGGTAAGCAAAATTTCAAAAGGGGTTTTTGTTTTTCTATGTTCTTTTCTTTTTAATTCATATGGAACCCATTTTCCTTGCTTCTCGAGCATTTCCAATGCGTGTAAACGTTCGGAAATGGTGAACTGGGCAACAATCAATGCTTCTGTCACTTGTTTCAACTTATGAGTTGAGTCTTCATCCAATAATGTTTGCAAATTCGCATTTTCAAACTTGTTCGGTTGTCTTGGACGCCCCTGAGGGACGCTGGAACACGCAAGAACAACACACAATCATCCTCGAAACGTCCTTCGTCACGTCTTTGCATACTATACCAGGCATCTATACTAGACTGTCAAATTGTCACCAAAAAGCATAACGCTGATCATCAGACTATCGCACCCACGTCTTGGATAGTCTTGCAAGGTTGAGCATAACGCTGATCATCAGACTATCGCACCCACGTCTTGGATAGTCTTGCAAGGTTGTAATATAAAATTTTAAATTTCTTAATAATTATGAAACGGAAAAAAGTTATAACTTGCATTTGCAATACAGGTTATTACGAAGTATAATTTAATAGCATTGCCGAAAAAAAAATAGAAACACCGGTCGCGTAGATAGAGGATAATGGTGACATTTTTATAAATAAAAAAAAAATAGTAATCGATGTTTTTGGAAGCATTTTTGGAAACAACAGTTTTTTGGTATTTGACCAGCACTGTTTTTTGAGATAATTGCAATTTTTTATATATCTGTAGAATACTAGCATTACAGCAATACTATTAATTTAGTAGTATTACTGAAAAAAAAATAAAAAAAATAGTAGCGTAGATATAGAATAATGGTTCCATTTTTATAAATAAAAAATGTGTTTTTGAAGCAGTCTTTCAAATTATTGGAAACAGTATTGGTTTTTGACCAGCAATGTTTTTGATAATTCCAATTTTCGATATCTCTGCAGAGTACTATACAATACTACTAATTTAGCTATACTACTAATTTAGTAGTATTGCTAAAAAAAAAATAGAAAACACACACAGTAGCGTACATAGAGGTTAATGATTCCATTTTAATAAATAATAAAATAGTAAATCGGTGTTATTGAAGCCTGTAAAATGTTTGGAAACTGTATTTTGGTTTTTGACCAGCTGAATGTCATTGAGATAATTGTCATCACCAGCTGATAAGTTTACGAAACATATGCCATCCAGTTGAAGGGATGGGTGGGCTTGTTCTCGGTCAAGCAACCAACAAAAATGTTCATTTAGGCGGAGACGAAAGTTGTTGTGTGTTCCACATGAGATTGTGGAACCCAACAGTTGGGTGTACGACGGCACTCAGCTACTGTGGTCTCATTGGACGCAGTCCAAGAAAATCTAACACTACACATAAACATTATCCGGCGGGAAGTCGACAAAAACACGAGTTGTTGACTGTGGATAGAGTCTCCCTATTCTTGATAGTATGGTATATGTCGGTGCCATGCAGAGCATGAACATCGAGAGACAAAACATATACCATCCAGTTCAAGGAATGGGTGGGGTTCGTTCCCGGTCAGGCAACCAACAAAAATGTTCAGAACACAATATATTTTCTATATAACTATAATTAGTTTCTATATAACAAAAAATTATATAGAAATCTCCACATTTATAATTCTCAGCATTTAGCATTACAGCGATATTACTAATTTAGTGATATTGCAATGTCAGATTTCTTTGGACTGCATCCAATAAGACAACAGTAGTTGAGTGTCATCATACACCCAACCTTTGGGTTCCACAATGACATGTAGAACACACAACAACCTGCGTGTCCGCCTTAATGAGCATTTTTGTTGGTTGATGACTGGAGACGAGCTCCACCCATCCCTTCAACTGGATGGCATATGTTTCGTCTCTTGATGTTTAGACACTTCAGGGTACCTACAGATGCTCCCCCATCAAGAATAGGGAGACTCTATCCGAAGCCAACACCCAATGTTTTCGCCGACTTCCCGTCGGATCGCGTATATATGCAATGTCAGATTTCTTTGGACTGCATCCAATAAGACAACGGTAGTTAAGTGTCATCATACAGTAGTGTAGTGTTTGAGAATGTGTAAAATCGTTTTACGAAACTATAGTCACTGAAATTTTGTTTAAAAATAAAAGTGATAGATAACAACTTAAAAAATTGTTTTATTCCATTTTTTTAAATACATATATATATATATATATATATATATATATATATATATATATATATATATATATATATATATATATATATATATATATATATATAAACACACACACACACACACACTTTCCACCGGTGACCTTGGCTTAAAACCAAAGCCTTTAGCGTAAATAACCCCGTCGTCTGCCCACACATCAATGGACAAGACGAAGCCGCCCAGCCAGAATGAAAGGCTGCCCGGAATGGACGCTCCGGTTTTTTTCTCGGTGCCCGAGGAAAAACGTACAGGAGAAAAAACGAAAAAACCTTCACGGTAATAATAGCCTACGGCAGATGAGTCCCACTATCGACGTTCTCGATGGTCATAATTACCTTCGTACAGTAGTCTCAGAAGCTGCTCGATGGGCGCGTTGTAATTGCGGGCTACGAAACACGCCATCCAACAAAATAAACAAAAAGGTGAACGTATATCGGTGATAGGTACAGTTTATTGATATGATTGAGGCGCCAGCTTATCTCTTACTTATACTTATCTTTGCGAAAAAAAAAACAATAAGCAACTTCATATTTGTAAGTTAAAGTTACAGTAAAGGATCCCGCACATTCACGCTTGTTTTATGCGATGGACGTGAGTCGCATCGCATCGGCTCTAATATTTAAGCGATCATAACTATACTAGGAATTAACTGAACTATTTTAAATGCTTTTAAGTTTAAAAGGAATAGAGTGTAACGTCGGATATTTCCCAATAGATGGCGATGCAATCTCAAAGGTGATTTGTTTTTGACAGTCTGCGTTGTTTGACAGTCTGTGATTTGTTTTTGACAATCTGCGTGTTGTCAGTGTTGACAGTCTGCGAAAGCAGATAAATTCGAAATCATGTTGAATGATGAACGCTCTAGGAATATGCTAGCAAACTATATTTGGCCTGAACTGATTAATGTGTATATAAACATTGTTTTCTTTAAACAAGATGATGCCGACTTGTTTGTTCAACTAGTCCAGTTCACAAGTTTAAAATCCTAACTCAACAAACAACCTAAGCAACAAAGTAACAGTATTACAAATATAGCAGTATGCACGTGAGACATTCGAGTGAAGCTGTAGCGAAAAACAAACCGAACGATTTTTTTTACATTATCAATACAACTTTTACACAAAAAATACCTTTTATTTATTACGAGAAAACTTCTTTATGTGCAAGTTAAAACACCGGCCGCAACAGTAGTAAATATTCTTCCATTTATGCCTCTAAAATGTCCCAATAGACCTACTACGGGTTTCAGTTTAGATCGTTCCGGATCTCGAGGAATCTCAACGATTTCCTCGGACGTTTATACAACGCCATAAAAATTCTAAGGTTTCAAGAAAAAAAATCTAGATTGAAAAAGATTGATGTAGTTTCTTAATCCACTTCACTAACATAAACCGAATTTTAAATAACTCTTTTTAGTTTTTTATATGGAATGCGTGATGGTTCTCGAGAATGTTTAGTTTTTACGTTACAAAATTTAGAGTTAATGAATGATTACATCAGTATTTTGTAAAAATATGACGATTATTAATAAATGTATTAATTAATATATGATATATAATATATATATATATATATATATATATATATATATATATATATATATATATATATATATATATATATATTTTATTATTATTCATGTATGGGCCCTGGTGGACCACGCGAAGTATAATTAGAGGCGTTTGTTGTTGTTAGCCTTCCTTTGCGCCCATACTAATTTCATTCTTTCACTATGAGCTTTTTTCCTTTCGTCAGACCAAGTTGTTCCAGTCTTTCTACATTTTTCTCTCTGACAACCTTCCAAACGTTAACCTTGTGTCTGAAACAGCCTCTATCCTGAATTTCACTTTGTGTAATATTTGCTGATCTTAGGTCCTCTTTAATTGCAGCAATCCATTTAATTATTCTTACTTTAGCTCTACTCCTATTTTCATAAAATTCGACTATTTGTCTAGTTAGCCTACTCGAATTCATCCGTTTTATGTGTCAGTAAAACTTAAGTCTTCTTTTTCTCCTATCGCTATGTATATCTGTGTATTGTTTGATTTCTTGGTTTTCTCGAAGTCAGTATGTTGTGCTATTTATTTGTTTGGGGCCTAGGATTTTTCTTATGATTTTTCTTCTTTCCTTCTTTTCAATGTCCTCGATGTCCCTCTTTCTAGTCAAAATGAGCGTTTCTGCAGCATATAGACATTCTGGCTTAATAACTGTGTTGTAATGTCTCAGTTTTGTGTTTTTAGATAGGCATTTTTTGTTGTAAATATTTTGTGTAAGTCTCAATGCCGTTTCCATTTTTTGACATCTACCCTTATTGGCCGCTTTTTCCAACCCATTTTCCATGATTATTTCACCCAAATATTTGAATTGAGAGACTCGTCTCATGTTACCATATTTTGTTTTTAGAAATGGTGTTCTTAGTCTGTTGCAGGTCATGTATTGTGTATTTCCAAAGCAAATTTGGAGTCCTACCTTTTCTGCTGTTTCTTTTAGGATTTCAATGTGTTTCTGTGCCATTAATACATCTTGAGCTAAAATTGCTAGATCATCAGCAAATGCCAGACAATCAATTTTGATGTTGATTCTCCCCAGTTTAATGGACTGGTCAATATTCAGGGCCGACTTTTTTTCAGGCCACTCCTGTATTACTTTTTCTAGAACACAGTTAAATAAGAGTGGCGAGAGTCTATCCCAGTATATATATATATATATATATATATATATATATATATATATATATATATATATATATATATATATATATATATATATATATACTGGGATGGACTCCATGGGAGTCCATCTCGCTGGGATGGCGAGAGTCCATCCCAGTATATATATATATATATATATATATATATATATACATCTGGATCAAAGCTATAAATTTTTCAAAAAATCACTGTTTTTTTTAGTCATAACTTTTCCAAACATTGACGAAATAACGCGTTTTATATTAAATATTCGTTTTTGAAAGAACTTAAAAAAATTCAAAACAAAATTTGATAGAATTTTATTGATTTATAATAATCAAATATATCTTTTTTTTCCACAAAAAAATTGTAAATCTTACAAAACTTGCATCCCGTAAGTCCTATCGTGGGTCAACTTTTCTTTCTATTTTTTTTTATTGATCTTTTTCCATTTATTCGCAATTTAACTTTTTTTTTATAATAAAATAATATAAAAAAATAGACAGAAAAGTTGGCCCACGATGGGACTGCAGCATCAAACGCAGAATGAATGGAAGTTTTTTTGGGGAAAAAATAGATAAAAAATGGCGCACTTGAAAAATTAATGATTGTTTCCGAAAAAGTAAAACATTTTATAGGAGCTGAATTCAAATATTATATTTGGATTTTTTTTAATTGTTTTTTGAAAAACAAATAATTAAAAAAAACTTTTATTTGGTCCATTTTTGGAAGAGTTTTTAAAAAAGAAAAGTTTTGGGGTTAGAGGCGCATCAGCAACTGAGAAGGCTATTTAGCGACTGGACCTACAGCTTAACGTGGGTTCCGAACCACGGTCATCAGCTACCGAGAACCCCGGTAAGCACCCCCCTCGGGCTATCAACCCTTGGTTTTGTGCTTAACCGAAACCTACCGACTGGCGAGTGACCAACGTAGAAAACCTCTCAGAAGGCATCCGGCCTTACCCAGCCTCGAACTGGCGTGACTGAGGGGTGATTCCTTGTCAGATTTTACACTCTTACCTAGAAACATTCACAAGAATTTTAGAAAAACTTTTTTGCCTAGTACGGGATTCGAATTCGGTCCACATTAACTGCCGTAACGTAAGGCTAACGCCTTCGACACCACAGCTAATGTGGCTCCTAGTTAAAAAAAACCTATACAGTTTAAATATAAAAAACTTTTTTCCGGTTCAGAAAAAAAAAGAAAAGTATTTAGTGGGGTACTATACCAAATAGAAATTTTAAAAATGATCGATTTAAATGCAAAAATTTATAAAATGGTCTATAGCAAATGTTTGAAACACTGACCGTTTACCACCAAACACTTCAACATTCTAATATGGACGCTTTCTGTAGCGGCTCTTCTTATCTCAATAAGATCTAAGGTTGCGAATGCTTGATTCACCAGATGTTTTAACTCCTCTCTAGTTTAATTCTTCTGTTGGAACCTTTGGTGTGAAACACTAAACTTGAAGAAATTTAGGAGATGATTTAATTTCCTAAGATGCGAAACGTGCGTCGAGCAGTTCAAAAAAGTTATTTGGTGTTTAGTGGTAAATCTCTTCAAGTTTAGTCATTTCTAGTGTTTACTGGCATTTTGTAAGTATTATCTTTTACAGTACCTAAAGATAGAAATCAAGGGGAGTTAAGTCGGGTGATCTTGGCGGCCAATTTCACGGACCTAAACGTCTAAACCATCCGTCTTAGGATAGGTCATAGAGTCACTTTCGTGAAATTAACTGTTTATCGTAAATAAAGTATCGAATTTGTTTGTCCATGATTAAACAAAAACATTAAAACTACATTTCTTTTGGAATGCGAAATCCCTGTTAAAATGAGGATTTTTATTAGCACAAAAGCAACAATTTCATTTGTTAAAAACTCCTCTCGAATATTTGGACTCATCAGTCCAGATTATTTTTTGTAAAAAATGTGGATCTTCCTGGAAATGAACTAATAAATTTTCACAAAATTCCACTCTTTGAGGACAGTCGTCCGGCTTGAGAAACTGAGCTTTAGAACATTTGTAAGAGTGAACCGTGTTTTTTCAGTATTCTTTGTAATGAGGAGACTGTTATATGCAGCTTGTTTTCAGTTCTTCTAACAGAAGATCGTGGACACGCTTGGAAATTGCGATATATGGAAATAAGCCAGATTGTTAATCTCGTTATCCTCATTAGATGTTACTGACTTGGTCAAATTACGGGGTGCCTTCGAAAAACCAAAAATTATTTAATTTGTTTGAATCTATCTAAATTTTCTTTTATTTATCGGTGCTAAATTAAGATACATTGAGTTAAATTGTCTGCAGGTGCGGTCAATAATTTTGTCACACTGTCCATATAAAATAAATATATTTATGGTCACTGCAATCGAATAGTTAATTCTTTCCATTATTTATTGAGACAATTACTTTATTAAATACGGTAATTATGAATTATCAAACTAATAATGGCAAATACATACAATTTTCATAATATTTGTTTAGAAGTAACCATAGCCGGCCATGGCCCACTACTTAAATAAACCAATATCTTTGCATTAATTGCATTATTTTGGTTTTTTGCTTATAAGTCGAAAATCACTAGAAATAGGTATATCATCACACTTTTAGATGCAGAATGTATTGCTCTTTGGTGCTGTACTATAAAATAGAGGATATTTCATTTAAAAATCCTACATAACATGATTTTTTAAGTTCTATCAACTGCGCACTATTTTGTAAACACCCTGTATGCTATAAATTAATTTTCATGTCATATTATCATAAAGCAACCTATTAAGGAACAGTATTCAAGAATTTAGTTATTTAGCTACGCTGGTTCTAAAAAGAAATATTTTTATATTGAGGATGTTTCTTGCCAAATTTCTTAAAAAATATTTTTTATTTCCGAAATGGCTCAAGATAGGTAAGTATATGGTAGGTAAAAAAGATTCAAAATAGTTCACAGAATCTAGAAATGCAATAAAATATAGGATATTCCATTTAAAAAAAACGAAGTTGGAATCAGCTGCGAGTAATCACCGCACCATCGAAAATATTTTAATTGGAGAGCTCATGTTTATTTACAGAAGTTCCTAAAATTTCAAATCTTAACTTTAAATAGTTCTCCCTAATGTACTATCCATCATGAATCACCCTGTGATTATATATATATATATATATATATATATATATATATATATATATATATATATATATATATATATATATATATATATATATATATATATGAAAACATGAGCCCCGGAAGGCCATACATCTTTCACCAAGATCGTGGATTGGAAAAAAAAGTCATCTGGTAAAAAACTGACTCCAAAATAATATGAGAGAGAATTTTAATCTCCTAACAGTCCTAAACCATGACCGTCGATGTTCTAAACCATGGTCATCGGCTACCGATAACCCCGATTAGCACTCCCGTCGGGTTATCAACTTTTGGTTTTATGTTTAACCGTAAGTCTCCGTAAGAATACTATCGATTGACGAGTGGCCAACATAGAATACCTGACAGACGGCATCTGGAATAATAATTAGCCTCCAACTGGCGTGACTGAGAGATGATTCCTTATCAGATTTTACACTCTTGCCTAGACACATTCACAAAGAAAGTCACATCACAAACATCCACATCGAAAGTCAAAAAGAATCGGCTACTACACTAGATCGATATTCGTTGGACTATTATGAATCGAGTATACTTCAAAAGGTCACTAACAATTGGAGACATACCAACGTGTTATTTCTTCAGATAATTTTGATATTAAAATAGCAATTTTTGTAAGGGCGTGTATTTGTGTGAGAGAGAGAGAGACTGAAATCTTCTTGTCGACATTTTTCTTATTATCTTTTATCAATTCTTCTATTGGAACCTTCCGTGTAAAGCACTAAACTCGAAGAGATTTTCCACTAAACACGAGATGATTCAATCTTATATGAATGAGACGAAAAATGAAACGAGATGAGAGAAATATATTAGCGTCATCATAGATGTTTCAATGTCAGATTGAATCATCTCCTGATGATGCTAACGTGGTTGGGGAAACGCACATCGAGAAGTTTAAAAAAGTGATCTAGTGCTTAGTGGTAAATCTCTTTGAATTTAATATATAAAGTAACATATTGTTGTCAATGTAAGTATCGTTGACATATGCAAAAAAAATATATTTACTTTCATTCGTTACTTTATATGTTACAAATTAATATAATTCATTTTTTATTTTAGTTTTGAAAACGGGGGAAGAGTACCCTCCGAAACGTTAACGTTAAAAGTTTGTAAAATTTTTTATAACATTTTTATATCTCTAAAATTTTGTTCGTTAAGCAAATTTATTACAAAAAAGAATCACTGAGAAATTTGTCTCCGTATGGTTTTTTGTTTTTACCCAGTGATTCTTTATTTAAATAAGAACAGGTATTTTTGATATTTTTTGAGTTTTAGATAGTGGCGAAAAACCCAAATAAGGAAAAAATATATGAACACGCCACAATCATTCAGACATTACTTGAAACATATAATGGTTTTTGCACCACGCTAACACTCCATCGTACACTACACACTGCGCACTCAAATAAGTAGCATTCCTCAAGCACCATATTAGTATGATATAGCAACGTGTGACTTCTTCCTGCTTCTTGACCGAAGAAACCACTTCGTCAACGTAGTTTTCAGTCCATAGAAGCCATTCAAGAGAGTTGAATAGCTGCTCTGTAGTTATTACCACAAGTACAGTATAACGACTGATGTGTAGACTGAAAAAGAACCCTCGACTAAATGTATTGCTGTGAGTTTATTGGTCTGTGTTTTATTTAAAAAGCTCCCTTTTGACCACAGCAATAAATTGTAGATTCGATTGTATGACGTTTAGAACCTAAAACTTTTACTTAACTAATATTTCCAAAAACCAGTAAACTACTTAAGTTTACGAAAATTCAGAGTGAAAATACGATATGTTATTTTTTAATAAGGAATTTTCTCAATAAATTTAAGCGCAATCTATTTTGGTAATATTGAAATACAGTCCTTATTGCTCGTATTTTTATGCCCACATAAAATGTCAACAGAAACATTAATAGCATCTAGTTAACGGCGGAGGGTCCCTTCACAGCCCCATAATAATCATCGTATATCATTTTAAAGATTAGTTAACAGTAGTAACTATATTTATTGAAACATCCACCCACAAAAAGAAATTACAAAATAAAACCATATTAATTTATGTACATTTGAAATTCTGTCGCTTGAATTGCAAAAATTTCCACTGTCACAATAACAGTTCTCTATATCAACAGTTCTTTCACCATCATTTTTAACGTTTTTACATCCATTCTTGTAGGCGTTGGCTATAATATACCGTTCCTCGGAAAATCCCTCGATGTAATCGTATTTCTGACCGACGTAGAGCTGAGCGGCGCACCCGCGTTCTTCTCTCACGAACTCCTGGCCATAAAAATGATCTTTGACCGTTCTTTTGTAGCAAAATGTCGACTCTGGACAATCAACGATGTAGTTTTCAGAATAGTCGAAATGCTTACAAGTCAATAACGATTCGGTCTCTGTAATCCAAAAAATTACATTTTAGTTCTATCATTGTGTATTAAAATCAGGTATTGCTTTCTTAGTTAAACCACATTTTTATTTTAATTAACTCTTATTTATTTACAATCTATTTTTTTCCTTTATTTGGGTTTTTAGCCACTATCTAAAACTCAAAGAATATCAAAAATATTTATTTAAAGAAAGAATCACTGGGTAAAAATAGAAAACCAAATGGAGACAAATTTCTCAGTGATTCTTTTTTGTAATAAATTTGCCTAACGAACAAAATTTTAAAGATATAAAAATGTTATAAAAAATTTTACAAACTTTTAACGTTAACGTTTCGGAGGGTACTCTCCACCCGTTTTCAAAACTAAACTAAAAAATAAATTATAATAATTTGTAATATATAAAGTAACGAATGAAAGTAAATATATTTTTTCCATATGTCAACGATACTTACATTGACAAGAATATGTTATTTTATATATTACAAATTAATATAATTTATTTTTTAGTTTAGTTTTGAAAACGGGGGGAGAGTACCCTCCGAAATGTTAACGTTAAAAGTTTGTAAAATTTTTTATAACATTTTTATATCTTTTTTGTTCGTTAGGCAAATTTATTACAAAAAAGAATCACTGAGAAATTTGTCTCCGTTTGGTTTTTTGTTTTTACCCAGTGATTCTTTCTTTAAATAAATACAGGTATTTTTTATATTCTTTGAGTTTTAGATAGTGGCGAAAAACCCAAATAGAGGAAAAAAATATATGAACACGCCACAATCATTCAGACATTACTTATTTACAATCTGTTTAAATGTAATAAGCAAAGATAGATCTAAACCATATAACATATATGTATTTAGTGGTTTAGATACATGAAAAAAGGGGAGTTTATAAAAACACAAATAGAGGATGGTCAAGAAGCGTCCGACAAAGAGAAGACAAGAAAATTTTATCCAAATATTAAGGCAGTAAAACATTTTCACCCTAGAGAGACATTGATCAAGAAGGCAGATTTTAACTAATATGGGGAACCATACTAGAGCGAATAGACATATTTTGAAAGATACTGTTAAACGAAAGCACTAGATAAAATCGCAATATATCACAATTTATAAATGCAGCCCAGCCATTGGTACCATTACGAGAGTTGCTATTTATGCATCCGAAATTAGCAATAATTGTATCGCTAGGCGCCATCTAACATATACATCGTAAAGTTTGACAACGTTGACTGTATATGTACTCAGAACGTCTTAACATACGGGCACTATTTGATTCATTTAGTGGCTGGAATATTTCATCTCAATCAAAAAATGGAATTAACTTGTGAGAATTTTCGTACGATGACTTACTACGACTTTCGAGGTGGATTATCTCAACAGTGCATATTAGTCTTTCAAAATAAGCCAAACTCAATATAAGTTGTTCGAGCAAGAGGCACTTCGAAGCAAATAGTCGCCTGTTTTTTTGGAATAAATGGCATGTGGCTACACTGCGACTAGATAATCGTAGCACTGTAATTTCTAAATGGTACACAATCATTTGTTTGCCAAGAAGACTTTAAATAAATAAAGAAAAACTACCAGCGACACAGGAACATTCTTCACCATGACAACGCGAACCCTCTCACATATCGAAACGAACAACTCATAAAAAACATTTTCACCCTAGAGAGACCTTGATCAAGAAGGCAGATTTTAACTAATATGGGGAACCATACCAGAGCGAATAGACATATTTTGAAATATACTGTTAAACGAAAGCACTAGATAAAATCGCAATATATCACAATGTATAAATGCAGCCCAGCCATTGGTACCATTACGAGAGTTGCTATTTATGCATCCGAAATTAGCGATAATTGTATTGCTAGGCGCCATCTAACATATACATCGTAAAGTTTGACAATGTTGACTGTATATGTACTCAGAACGTCTTATCATTTAGTGGCTTGAATATTTCATCTCAATCAAAAAATGGAATTAACTCGTGAGAATTTTCGTGCGATGATTTACTACGACTTTCGAGGTGGATTGTGATTCACCGGAACCTTCAATGATGTTTACAGTTCATAATTAATTCTTAAACCTATTAATTCGAAACTTATTCTATTCTAACCGTTGGCATGTTATTTAACATGTTGGCAATTTCTTTGACTTGATAAAAATACTCAAACATAAATATAACTAGTCTTCACGAGCCAACGATGACCAACACCATTTTACACCAACTTTTTTTACATCAGTTTTTTGTAACTAGACTTGCGACAATGTATTTGAAAAGACATGTCTTCATTATTCTTAATATCACACCAATAAATGTTTCAGTATTCATTAATAATTTATATTGTCATTAAAACATCGAGAAAAACTACATTATCTTTAACAAAAATATAAACAATATAACTGACCTTGAACGTAATACGGTTTCTCCACCATATAACATTTGTAGCACTTCAGTGAACTGACCAATTCCAAACAACACGTAAACACCAAAATAATCACCTTCATAATTAGTTCCTTATTAAAATTAAATGGAGAAAAATCTCATTACATCCTTAACGAAAAACCTCTCCACTCTATGTAATAATAAAAAAACGAAACAACCAGTTATTTTAGAACATTTATCATTTACAGTACCGTATTAGTAGTCATTTTAAAATTTTCTTTCGCAAATGACTTACTTGAAAAGTTTAAATATATAGTTCAAGTATATATATATATATATATATATATATATATATATATATATATATATATATATATATATATATATATATATATATATCCCCTTTGTGGATCAGACCTTGACGTGGTAAAGGGGTTTGAGTAGGGCAATGAAGCTTTGAGCTATGCCGTCTGGAGTCTAGGCTCCTGGGAGGGTCACCCCTGGCGGACAGGTCAAGGCGGAGGCCTCAGACTAACATGATCCAAAATCTGCCAACCCGCATTGGACCAGCGTGGCAGATTACGGCCCATACCTTCAACATGGTATTTCAGTATGTTGAAATATGACAGTACAACCTCAAACACGGCCCTCATTCCCCGGAGGCCAAGGGGCAACTACCTACAGCAGCGGGAAGATCTGCCCCAAGGCAGAGGGTGCTAAGAATCACCGGGTTAGATCAGGCTGCCATTGGACTTTTGACATTGCAACGTTAAATATACGGACTATGAAAACAGAGGCCCGATTGCAAGAACTGTTAATCGAACTTGACAACATACATTGGGATATTATTGGGCTCTGTGAAACACGAAGGAAGGGTGAAGAGTTAATCAAACTGGAACCAACTGGACACGTACTCTACACTCGAGGTACGGAAAATGGCCGATGTGGCGGAATAGGATTCCTCATCAATCGAAAGCTGAAGGACAGTGTGGTAAAATTTGAAAGTACATCCGACCGATTAGCCCAATGCGTCATTCAGCTGAATAAAAAGTTTAGGCTTCAAATCGTCCAAGCTTATGCACCAACTATAAGCCATAAAGAGGAGGAAATTGAGGAATTTTATGATGATGTGGCCCAGCTTTTATACAAGGAGAAATGTAGGTACAAAATCCTGATGGGTGATTTTAATGCCAGAATTGGAACAACAAGAACAGACGAAAATGCAACTGGCCCATATGGAACTGGTGAGCGAGACAATAGAGGTGACAGATTAGTTGATTTTGCTGAAGGACAAGAACTATATATTATGAATTCATTCTATAAGAAAAATATCAGCAGAAAATGGACATGGAAAAGTCCATCTGGGCTCACAAGCGAAATTGACTACATCATGACCAACGATAAAACAATATTTACCAATTGTACTGTCCTTAACAATTTTAATGTTGGAAGTGACCACCGAATGGTACGAGCAAGGGTTCGGATTGACTGTCGAAAAGAGCGCGAAAAAATGGTAAGATCAAAGAAGGGCAAGGTGGATTCTGGAAAACTGCTGGAGAGAGGAAGCGATTTTGAGATTGTTTTGTCAAACCGGTTTGCTGCGTTACAAGATCCAGAGGAGGTGGAAATATCAGTTCAATATGAAGAAATCGCCAACAATGTACTTCAAACGGCTGCTTCAATAGCACCAGAGGAAAAATGTCTCAAACAAACAAAAATCTCCAGTGAGATCATTGATTTAATGAAGAAACGGCGAGCAATGAGAAATGCAGGTAGTCCTTTTGGCAGGGTCGAGTACACTGAGCTCTGCAAAACTATAAGAAAACGTATCAGAGAGGACACGCGCCGATTTAATATGCAGCTAGTGCAAAAAACCCTGGAAGAAAACAAAGGAATTAACAACGCTAAACAGAAGCTGAGAAACAAAAGAACGCAAATATATGCTTTAAAGCGTGAGGATGGCACAGTGTGCAGGACGCGTACCCAAATGTTAGAGATTGTCAGAAGGTTTTATTCCCAGTTATATGAAGATCAGAGCCAGTCAGGGACAGCAATACCCACGGAAGAACAATATATAATACCAGATATCCTAGTGGAGGAAGTAACAAATGCTATAGAATTGATGAAGAACGGCAAGGCTCCAGGAAAGGATAGTGTAACTGTCGAAATGCTAAAAGCTGGTGGTCGGACGTTACATAAAACACTGGCAAAATTATACTCAAAATGCCTCAAAGAACAAAAAGTACCTGACTTATGGAAAAATGCAGAAGTGATCCTTTTACATAAAAAAGGAGCACAGGAAGATTTAAAGAACTACCGTCCAATAAGCCTCCTATCAGTGATGTACAAAGTTTTCACTAAGATAATTTCTAAAAGAATATTAAAAAAACTGAATGACGCACAACCAAGAGAACAAGCAGGATTCAGAAGTGGATTCAGTACAATGGATCACATCCAGGTTGTACAGCAGGTCATAGAACGGCACAACGAATACACCATGCCACTGTGCTTGGCTTTTATCGACTACGAAAAAGCATTTGATTCCATATCAAAGCATGCGATAATGGATGCACTGCTTAGCCAAGGTGTAGAGAGAGCCTATGTAAACCTATTAGAATCGATATATGATGGAGCTACAGCCACAATTCACCTTGATGATCTTGAAGTGGGAATTAATATAGAACGAGGTGTACGGCAGGGTGACGCAATATCGCCTATTCTTTTCTCGGCTGGCCTTGAAGAAGTATTCCGTAAACTGGATTGGGAACAGGATGGTGTAAAGATCAATGGTGCAAACTTAAACCATCTTAGATTTGCAGATGATATTATTCTCATTTCACAAGACCCAGAGGAGCTGCAAAGACGCATACAAGAACTGCAAAGGGCTGGCGAACCATTTGGCTTGAAAATAAACCTGAAAAAGAGTCAGGTTATGTTCAATAACTTCGCTCAGGACAGAAGAATTTCAGTTCTAGGAAGGGATTTAGAGATTGTGGACAGCTTTGTATATCTTGGGCAGAGGATTTCCATGGAGGGGAATACCGCCCGGGAGGTGGAACGGCGTGTTAAATGTGGCTGGCAGGCATTTGGTAGGCTCAACATAGTGTTTAAGAGCAGACTCCCACTTTGCCTAAAAAGAAAAGTATTCGATCAGTGCGTTCTACCCGTTATGACATACGGAAGTGAAACCTGGACACTCACATCGCAATCAATTCAAAAACTTCGGGTGGCGCAGAGGGGAATGGAAAGATGTATGCTTGGCATTACAAGACGAGATAGAAAGTCCTGCGCATGGATCAGGGAACAACATGGATCAGGGATCAGGCAACATCGTTAAGTATATTGGACCCGAGTGGCAGAGGAAAGCCCAGGACCGTGAAGGTTGGAAGCATGCTGAAGAGGCCTTCATCCTGCAGTGGATCGATACGGGCTGATGATGATGATGATGATGATGATGATATATATATATATATATATATATATATATATATATATATATATATATATATATATATATATATATATATATATATATAGTTTTTACATAAGCTTGACATAGGCCAGGACTAACTTTTTTATTAGAAGTGATAAACGAGTACTTCCAAATGCAAAGTAGTAGGGAATAATTTGACTAAGAAAAATCTACAAGCAATACTTTCCGATGTTGCCAGATGTCTTCAGTAGTTACTAACACAATATTTGTTTAAATGGTAATACCGAATTGGCCGTTTTAAAAAAATTACACTGTATGTACTACCTGGACAAAATTAACATTATGAAATTATTCAAAAAATGAATTTACCTTTTTCTTATGCCACTTTTAAAGTTTATCGATTGTATGAATAGTAGGCTATGAATATTTTGTTTCGTTGTTAATGACAGCATTTAAAACAATTCGGTTATATTTATAGTTTTAAAGATTTTTTTTAGAAAAAAAAGAGTTTACTTGTACTACAATACTTACAACAGATTTTCTTAAAATGGAGTTTAAGATTTGTTACTTTTTTTGAAAGTATGACTTTTTATGGTAGACTCTTTTATTAGTGACTCTGAAAAAATGAATTGAATACGAGGTAGTGCGAGGATCAATTTTATTATGCGAGGGATATTGTCAGAATTATATATATATATATATATATATATATATATATATATATATATATATATATATATATATATATATATATATATATATATATATATATATATATAGTTTTCACATAAGCTTGATATAGGCCAGGACTAACTTTTTTATTAGAAGTGATAAACGAGTACTTCCAAATGCAAAGTAGTAGGGAATAATTTGACTAAGAAAAATGTACAAGCAAGACATTCCGATGTTGCCAGATGTCTTCAGTAGTTACTAACACAATATTTGTTTAAATGGTAATACCGAATTGACCGTTTTAAAAAAATTACACTGTATGTACTACCTGGACAAAATTTACATTATGAAATTATTCAAAAAATGAATTTACCTTTTTCTTATGCCACTTTTAAAGTTTATCGATTGTATGAATAGTAGGCTATGAATATTTTGTTTCGTTGTTAATGACAGCATTTAAAACAATTCGGTTATATTTATAGTTTTAAAGATTTTTTTTTAGAAAAAAAAGAGTTTACTTGTACTACAATACTTACAACAGATTTTCTTAAAATGGAGTTTAAGATTTGTTACTTTTTTTGAAAGTATGACTTTTTATGGTAGACTCTTTTATTAGTGACTCTGAAAAATTGAATTGAATACGAGGTAGTGCGAGGATCAATTTTATTATGCGAGGGATATTGTCAGAATTATGTTGGCAATTTGTTAGGCAAACATTGTTCCACAATAAGTCGTATAGTAAGACGTTTGACCGAAGTAGGAACTGACTCTAGAAGGCCAGGGCAAGGGCGAAAACGATGCACTAATGACCGAGATTAACATTTTCTTAGACAATATGCTATAAGAAATAGAACTGCCACTAGTTCTATGATGAAAAATTAACTCAAAGCTACCCGCAATGTCGCAATTTCTCCTAGAACAGTTAGAAGACGGTTAAATGAGGCTGGATTAGGCAGTAGGAGACGAACCACTGCGCCCTTGCTTACTAGAGAGAACAAAGTTGTCAGGTTACATTTTGCTAGAAATCATCAAAATTGGCCTGTGGATGATTGGAAACAAATTTTCTTCACATATGAAACTAAGGTTAACCTAAAACACCCAGACGGTCGTGAGCGAGTATGGTGACGACCAGGAGAGACGTTTGCTACTTGCAATATATCTGTAAGAATTCCATTTGGCGGTGATTCTGTTATGTTCTGGGGTGGCATCTGCTGTGATGTTCCTATAGAATTAGTTCCTAGGCGTACGAGACCCATGAACATGTGATGCCACTAGGACATTTTTTGGGACCCAATTTCTTGTTTGTGCAAGACAACGCTCGACCTTACGTGGGTAGGGAGGTACTCGATTATCTTAATCAAGTTGGTATACTAATTACACAATGACAACCAAAAAGCCCCGATCTGAATCCGATCGAACATGTATGGGATTACCTCAAAAGAAATGTGAAACGTCATATTCCTGCACCTAGAAACCTGAGGGAACTTGAAAATGAAGTTATCACAGAATGGGAACAAATTTTATCGAAAATTTATTTAGAAGCATGCCTAGACTCATAAATGCTGTAAACCGAAGTAGAGGAGGCAGCATACGCTACCAGTGTCCGAATTAAAACATTAATTTATTCTTACACAATTTCATAATTTCAACTATTTTGTTATTAGGTCTTAAGAATAATTTTAATTCAAATCTTATACAGACAGTACTTTTAAAATATCCGAAAATGTTTTTTTTTACTTTAATGTAATCAATGTCCATAAAAAAATATAAAAATTAATTAAATATAGCGATTTATACACTCCTGGACAAAATTAATGCAACAACATAATAAATCATTTATTATGTTGTTGCATTAATTTTGTCCAGGAGTATACATACAGCGTCCATTCCATACAGCTGTATACATACAGCGTCCATTAAGTGTTAATACTGGTCCAGGAAAATGTGATTAAAACGATATACCTGACATTTTTATGAATTATTATTTGAAGTATTCTACCCTCGCTTTGATACATTTGTTACATCGATTCAATAGTGATTCAAACGCGTGCTCCAGCTCATTTTGTGGAATAGCCTCCAAGGCACGTGTCGAAGTTGTTTGGATGGTCTGAATCTCTTTAAAAAAAACCCTTTCAATTTAAATATCGACTTTGGGACCAAGGAGAAGTCCCAAGGGACTAAATCTGGTAAATACGGTGGGTAGTTGATCACACAGTACTGTCCAGTGACAGTTTGACTAGTTGGAACGAACTCTTTGTGGATGATGCCTTTGCTATCGAAGAAAACAATAAAGATTTTTCTGATTTTTGAAGGAGTTTTTCATGTTTTTTTGCCTGTGGTAAGTTTTTCGACTTCCTTTCCGCACTTGGGCGCTTAGTTTCTGGATCGTATCAAAAGCACCATGTTCCATCTCCCGTAACAATTGATTTTAGGAAATTTTGATAATTTCTTCACAAACTTTTGTTCTACCCAAATTCGTTAAAGTTGTTGTTTAGTTATATTGTGAAGATTTTGGTTTAGGTCATACATTAATGTTACTTATAAGATATTATTAAATAGTTTTCATTAGGGGCTGTGGCTTTGGTGTCTGATGGTGTTTATCATCTTAGCGATAAGTAACAAAAGGCTCTGACACTTCAGGAGGGTTGTAGGTACCTCCTGGGCTACGGTTCATACGGTAGGACTCGCCTCTCATGGCTTCACGATGGAGTCTTGCTCGTGTTAAAAATGCAGAAGGCTATTGACGAGTAATTTAAATGTTTTTGTGATACTTTTTTATCCTTATATTTTGTAAGTTGGCAATAAAGATATATGTAAGTAAGAAATTGACAGAGAAGGAAAGATAAACCTGGTTGCTTAAATAAATAGGAATACGAATAATAAAGAATGGCACCATATATCCCCTTCAAGATTAGGTGGTGGAGAGGGATATGGTAGGTTTCCCCTTCTTCTTCTTCTTCTTACCCAAATCCTTGTGAAAAAAGAGTCGAATTGTTTCTTTGCCGATATTCAAAGCCTCTTTCAGTATTTTTTATGAAGCATTGCGATCATTTGGTACAAAATCTGAAATCTGAACTGAAATTGGTCTCCGGTTATGTTGGTCATCCTCTAGCGATACTCTGCCATCCAAAAAACGTTTATGCCACCGAAAAACATTTAAATCGAATAAAACAATTTTTTACTTTATCATCTATAAGTTTTATAACATAAAAAAAAATAATAAAAGCAATAGATAGCAAAGTAAAAATTGTATTATTCGATTTAAAAAAGTAACTATCACAAAGTAACGGACAAATCAATCAATAATTAGAAAAACATTTGTCCTGCCTAAACATTTATCGCCGTACACTTGCTGCATCAATCGGAATGTTTGCAACGCAATTTTATCGAGTTTTGCGTTAAATTTAATAACAGCTCTTTGTTCCATGACTTTATTTGTACATGATACTTTTTTGGCTTGTAAACAAGACGTCGTAACATCAACAAATGTCAACCGATCGTGATAAAGTAGATTTTGTTAGATTCAGGAATGTTGAAGCTTTGAAACAACGCTGTTTGTCAATAGAAGGCGTGATTGGTAGTTGAGATATAGCTTAAGTAATGAGTAATATACATATAGATTTTGCGAAGGCTAAAAATAAATTTTCGTTCTTCTATACTCTTCATAAGCCGATTTCATCTCATAAAACTGCACCATTTATTACTTTATCTAACCTTGATACTCTGCAAGATCTTAAAACGTCTGTTTCAAACTCTTCTTTTGTTTGCTTGTATTCATACGGATCCACATTGTACAAATATTTTTTTTATAAGATTTAAAATGATTTCCAATAAGTGTGTCGGAAGGTTAACTGAATATATTTAACTTCAAGTATTAAAAGTTGATATAAACAATGTTTATTTTCAGTAAGATTTGTCACGCAACTCGCCAGAAAATCGATTTATCGAAAGAGAGGATAAATTTTCGTCTTTCTATAGCCTTCATAAGCCGATTTCGCCTCTTAAAACTGCACCATTTTTTACTTTATCTAACCTTGATACTCTGCAAGATCTTAAAACATCCGTTTCAACTGTCTGTACTCTTCTTTTGTTTGCTTCTATCCATGCGGATCTATATAGTATCCGCATCCAAGTATATTATCAAAAGGTTTGCAATAAGTTTGTTGGAAATTTTAAATGTAATAGCGGGGCCACTGTTTAAAGTGTAAATGAAACATTTTAACTAAAAATTCTCAAATGATTCTGGAGTTATCTTTTCATCCTCAGAAATTATTGTTTGGTGCGGTTTTAAAGCTGTAATAGGAGGAGTGATAGGACCTTCATTTTTTTGAAGACGATGAAGAAAATCGTGTTACTGTTAAGGCTAAACTCTATAAGGAAAATCCCGACTGAATATATTTAACATCAAGTGTTAAAAGTTGATATAAACAATATTTATTTTCGGTAAGATTTGTCACGCAACTCACCAGAAAATCGATTTATCGCAAGAGAAGATAAATTTTCGTCTTTTTATACTCTTCATAAGCCGATTTCGCCTCTTAAAACTGCACCATTTTTTACTTTATCTAACCTTGATACTCTGCAAGATCTTAAAACATCCGTTTCAACTGTCTGTACTCTTCTTTTGTTTGCTTCTATCCATGCGGATCTATATAGTATCCGCATCCAAGTATATTATCAAAAGGTTTGCAATAAGTTTGTTGGAAATTTTAAATGTAATAGCGGGGCCACTGTTTAAAGTGTAAACGAAACATTTTAACTAAACATTCTCAAATGATTCAGGAGTTATCTGTTCATCCTCAGAAATTATTATCTCACGCCCTGGTTTATTTTTTTGTGGGGTTAAGTCTCTGATTTACAGAAATAAACCCAGAATAAACGTTTGACCTTAAACGAAATATTTAGACCACATATGCATGAAAGAATAATCGAAAATTGGATCAAAACGTAATACCATTCTTTGTTCTTCAAGATAAAACAAAACTACCGGATTATCACTTGTAGTTATCATTGTGCCTGATATTAAAGCTCTGACACTCTCATTAAACAACTCTTTATATACTAAGGGTTTGGTTTTTCATAATTTTCTTACTGCACTATGTTCCACTGAGTCTTCATATGGTTCTTCTTTCTTGCCCATCTGTTGTCATATTTTGATATTTTCTCATCATTGTCAAATATGATATCCCCTGTTTATTCTCCGATATACAAACCTTTGATTTTTAAAAAGTTGTTGTTTCCAAACTTCGTGTTATTATTTTTTTTTGTCTGTGTTATATATCAGATATCAAAATTGCAACACACAGTTGTTGCCTATAAAAAGCTGTAGGTTTAGAAAAGATATAGCGAGTCTACTTTAAGCATATTAAAAACGCCAATAAATTGATAATTCCAAATACGTTCCTGTCTTGTTGAGCGTGCTACGTAAGATTTCGCAGAAATATTATCTTTCTGACTCTAATGAGTAAATCTAAATGGTTAGTCATCGAAGTCCACCGATATATATTATAATTTTTTATGTGCCTTTACCGGAGTATACAGTATGTCTGAAATGAAATTTTTGTTTCTATTACATATACATGGTAAGTGTTAAATATGAAATAATTGCCAAAAAATACGAGAGCTGATAAGTACCTGACCTTGACAAGAAAAAACATTTTTATGAAAATATTTTATAAAATTTATTTTAATTTTCACAGTGATTACTTCTCAATTCCATACACTTAGTCCAACGTTTTTCTATCTTTTGCATCTCCTCCAAAAAAATTCGATTAGTCCAACCCTTCAAAATAAGCATTCGTTGACTATTTGTGACCATTCTTTGACACCTGGTGGAGTGAAGAGTCCGCTTCGAGTGAAGAGTCCAACACTTGAAGAGGACAATATTTGAAAATGCCATATGAGATTTTGGCGAAACGTCGTGACTCTTCACAGAATCAACCGATCGACACCAGGAATGATTTAGAAACATTATAAATATATATATATATATATATATATATATATATATATATATATATATATATATATATATATATATATGTGTGGTCCGAAACTCGACGTCAAGGGGGTACCGAGCGAAAGACCAAGTTATACTACCTCTGGCAAAAATAAGAAAAAAAAAAGATGTCACCGTGTTAAGTGATAAGTTAAGGACATATTTTTGAAAATCTTAAAATTCGATACATTAGACTGTATCTTTAGATACTGTGATCACAAATTTCCTAATTTTTCAGTTTTATTTTTTATAACGTGATCCTGAATATCCATGCTGTTAATCGAAGTCACAAATCAAACAATGAACGTTGTTAATTTAGTTAAAAAAAGTTTCATTGAGTCGTGGTTTAAAAAATTATGTCAGCTATCTTTGACACTTGATATTTAATGAAGAAGTGTCATCATTAATAGATGGCCCATTTAGTCAAGATTTCAAAATGGTACAACCATTGGTACTTTTCTATTCAAAAAAAATATTATTACTTATTTTTTTGCAAAAGGACACACACGTCATGGTCGGATTTTATTGAAATGTGGTACTTTTGGAAAAAAATTTAAGTTGAAAACAATTTTGCTTCATACATAATCTTGTTAAGGAGATGTACTCAGAAATAATCTAGTTATTAAAACCATTTAACTCGAGTAACTCTTTTAGGTAAGTCAATGTGTGTGGAATCGGGACACTCGGAAACAGTCCGATTCCACATACCTTGAAGTACCTAAGGGAGTTACTCGAGTTAAACGGTTTTAATAATAAGATTGTTTCTGAGTACATCTCCTTAATAAAGAGATATACTTACATCTCCTTAACAACAACAAGAAGCAAAATTGTGTTCAACTTAATAACAGGTTTTACGAACAATAAGAAGGAACGGCAATAGGTAATCCTCTGTCACCGTTCTTACCCAACTTATTTATGAGTAAATTTGAAACCGAGGCGAAAAATGAATTCAGTTACTTTCCGAAGGTATGGTTAAGATATGTGGATGATATTTTTGCAATTTTTGATTAAAAAAATAAAAACTTAAAAACTACTCGAGCACGTTTCGCTAACCATGTTAGTATCATCAGGAGATGATTTAATCTAATTCTAAAACCAAACTATGTTCTATTTATGTGAAAACCGTACCTAACGAAGCGTGTAAAAATCATGAACCGTGAAGTGTACTAAGCCTTACATTAACAATTGAAAAAGTTGACTGAAAGGAGTCTGTCCTTTATCTCGGTTCATGATTTTCTTACATTTTTCTATTAGAATGCTTTCATATGCATCCAAAGCCCTATTATTATTCTGATCCTTTTGAAAAGTCGAAGATTCAAAAGGATCAGAACACAAAGAAATTCATGGTAATACCATTTGATGCCCAGTTGACAAGAGGACTAGACAAAATTTTGAAAAAAGTGGACATTAAGGTTGTGTACAAACCATATAAAAAATTAAGAGAAGTTCTGGGTAATCCAAAGGATAAAGTAGAGCAGCATGAAAAATCGGGGATTTACGAAATTAGTTGTCAAGACTGTGATCGAAGGTATATTGGGCAAACAAAAAGATCCATATTGACAAGATATAAAGATATATTGCCCACATTAGATATGGGAGAAATGAAAAATCTTGTGTTGCCCAGCATGCAATCGAACATGACCACAACATAGACATTAGTAATTTAAAACTAGTTAAAAGTGTAAAGAACAATAGGGCTCTGGATGCATATGAAAGCATTCTAATAGAAAAATGTAAGAAAATCATGAACCGAGATAAAGAACCTATTCCGTTCAGTCAACTTTTCCAATTATTAATATAAGAGTCAGTTAATTCACGGTTCTTTTTTCTTTCTTTTGTTCTCTTTTCCCCCTTTTTCCTTTTATTCTTTTTTGTATCCTTTTTACACGCTTTTTAGGTAGGTAGTACGCTTCGCAGGTAGTCGGTTAGAAATTAGGGTCTCAAATAAATAAAACATAGTTTAGTTTTTAAAATTAGATTAAATCATCTCCTGATGATTCTAACATGGTTAGCGAAACGTGCATCGAGAACTTTAAAAAAGTGTTTCGGCGTTTAGTGGTAAATCTCTTTGAGTTTAGTGTTTTACAACGAAGGTTCCAATAGAATAATTGAGTTCGTAAACTTCTCGTTTAAAATGTGGCGGAGCTATGACCAACTTCAACTTGACCTGTTACAGACCTAATGCTCGTTGTTAGAGCGTTTTCGACAATTTCTAAAACGTGTTCCTCAATCTCTACCATTTCGAGTGGAGCAGATCTTCCAGCGTTGTGCCTTTAAGTAGCCTTTGTCGTAAGGCCTTGTAACAAAATTTACACCCGCGGAGTAGGATGATTTCTTAAACGAAACCTTTCCGCGTACAAACGACATGCTGCGGCTGCATTATGTCCACTAGTTCATTGTTTTCATTAACGTGTGGTATTTTAATCGCAGAAAGTAGTCAAAAAACAACACGCACTCTTAAGGAATCGAGTATCGCACTCAAAAGAAATATCCTACAAGAATACAAAATACTAGTCATATCTAGTATCAACAGTAAACAAATAATGTATGTGTTTACAACGCTGTGGTCGAGAATATCAAAAAGGCAGGTCTGTTTTCAAATTTTGTAACTGTTAAGAACTTTATTTTACAACTTTTCTACAACCTGTTAAAATAAATGACTCAACTTTAAGAACACCCTGTATAACACAAAAAAGATTATATATAAACACTGAAAAAAAAGCAATAAAAGCATGCCGTAGTTTAAGAAAATTAGTGATTTCGTGTTAATCATTACCAAATTGTAGTGTTGGTTGCCTACATTTTAGGTCCCTTGGGTTTCGGGATTAAATAAAGGCTCTGTATGATTTAGTGACTGGCAAATAATAATAATTTAAATCATATAATTTAAATATGATTGTTGAAATTGTTGATACGTTGAATTCATCAATACTCTTTCGTATTGTTCTCGTTTCAATGGAAGCTTACCGCCATTTTCACAAACAATCAAATTATAAACCGTTTTAAATGACGATGATTAAAAGTTAATAAATAAACATAGATTTTGCCTCGCATCCAAGAGTGGTTTTCGTGCTGGTTAAAATAGATCGCATGAATATTAATAAAACTGATGAGTTTAATGAATATTTATACAGAGTGTCAAGTGCTGGGTGGCCCGATCGAACGTACGGACAGTGGAAACGATCCTTTTTCACCTGAGATTTTTTTCGGATGGATTTTTTTTCATCAGTCGTGATGATTGACGAACGGTGGGAAATTGGAAATATTAATTTTCTATTAGTCTAGCTGTGATTGATCATTGTAACTTAGTTCTTAGTAATTTAATTCTTTGTTTCAAACCCGTGGCTTGAACTTTAAATATTTCCAAGATAGAGCTGTCAAAAATCATTTGTTCTTGTCGTTACACAGAATGTTAAAATAAAGCTGGATCGACTTTTCGTCGATAGTTTTGCGAACGTTACATAACGATAAAAAGAGGGTATAAAATAAACAGGGTTTAAAGAAAACTATTTTCGTAAAATTTAACCAACCATTCTTTACATCATTTGGAACAAAAAGTTTTCTTAGAACATATATTCAAAATGCATGAAATGAAATGAAAAATAATGATTTTTTTTTATTTAAAATGATGTGAAGAGTAGTTGGTTAAATTTACGTTACTACTTTTCCATGCACCTTTTATAAAAGATGGTACGGATGGATGTAAATATTTATGCCTGTAGGTAAGTAGAATGGTAGCATATTAAATTATATTTTTTGGTTCTGAAAAAATTGAATGAAATTTTCAACATTTTCTTAAATATTTTATATTTCTTTTGTGTGTATTGGGAATGGTAAAACATGTGCAATTCCCGGTATGCATTTCTGAATTAAACTAAAAAGTACTACGGATACCTACCTTGAAAAACAAGGGAAAAAAGCGAAATTTATCGCTTCTATTCTGGATGTGCCCTGGCGCCTTTCCGTTCTCTTTTTTTTGATGAATCGAATTCTTGTCCAGATACCTTGAAGACAAAAGAAAAGGAAAGTGTTAATAAATTTATTATTATAATGTTGCGAGGTATTTTTCGTATACTACTAAGCTAAGCAGAATTTTTGTGTTTCGGTTATAACCGCTAAAATGCCACAAGTAAAATCAATAGCTTGTGTAAAATCAATTGTAACGTTTGCGAATGAAATATGGATATTGGAAGCACCAGAAGAGAAACTTTTGGGCGTGTGGGAGCGAAAGGAATTAAGAAAGATTTTTGGAGGTTAAACTATTAGGAAAAAGAGCTAAGAAATGAGATAACTTTTTAATAAACTGGAAATATTGAGATTTGAGTATCTGTCAAAGAAAGAAAAGAAAAATACTGCTATTAAAAAGAAATGATATTGAAGAGTGAAACAAAAAATTAAAAAAATATCACAGATAATCAATCAAGTCAAAAGTCTTAATAACACTGGGGACCAGCAATTTTGTTGACTTGGATCTGTGACTTTTTTTTGACTACTTTTTCATCTCTGAATTCAAAAATATTCATAGTTTTTCTCTATCACGTCAAGTCTCTTAAGCTACAGCATACCCCTCATTTTACCTTAAAAGTGTACATACGAAAGGAAATAATGTGGGATCTGACCAAATAGTTTAGAATATTTTATTCATACAGAGGTTAACATATTATTATAAGTTAAATTGTGTTTATACAAAAAATAAATAATAGATATTATGGTAAAAATTTCTTCTTATAGCTTTTCCTGGAGTGTTCAGTTTGTGGACATTCTCGCTTAATGCTCCAACAGTAGTCAGCGATCGTACTGACATCCCATCTACCTTGATACCGCGCTTCCATATTCTTTAGATTTTGGTGGAATCGCTCGCCCTGTTCATCACTAACAGCACCAAGATTTTCTGGGAAGTTAGCAAGATGACTACGTAAGAAATGCAGTTTGATGCTCATGTTGCAACCAAGCTTTTTAAAGCTCTCCAAGAGTTATTGAACAATTTCGATGTAATTCGTGGCTCGTGTATTTCCAAGAAAGTCTTTAACAATATTTTTAAAAGCCAACCAAGCATTCCTTTCAAGTTCGGTCATTGTTTCAGTGAAATTTTCATCTTTAACGAGTTGCCGAATTTGTGGACCATCAAACATGCCAGCCTTTATCTTTTCATATGACATATGGCTAGGGAATGCCGAAATAATATACTTAAAGCAATCTCCTTCAATTGACAAAGCCTTAACAAATTGCTTCATGAGACCTAGTTTTATATGCAAAGGCGGAAATGCAATTTTTTTTCTGTCGACAAGTGGCTGATTTAAAATGTTTGGATCACCAGCTCTTAGGTCAGATCTTGGCGGCCAGATCTTGCGTGATTGCACCCAATGCTTCTCACGAGCTCTGCTGTCCCACATGCATAAAAAACAGGGATACTTGGTATACCCGCGTTGCTGGCCAAGAAGGAAACTGACCATTTTAAGGTCAACACAGATGATCCATTGGTGCATGTTATATTGAAACAAGTCAATGACTTTCTTTATTGCCATATTCTTCACGTAAAGAAACTAAATGACCCACTCCTAGGTCGAAGAAGGTTCACCGGTAGGAGAGCAGTAGTGACTTCTGTAATTCGCCAAGCTTAGTCGGATGCGCAACAACTGTAGAGAAAAAACTTGACGTGATACGTCAATTTACGTATAAAACAGCTTAAATATCGAACTCAACAGAAATTATTTTTCAAATTGTTCCCAGTGAAATTTTCAACGTAGTTGATTTTTTGTCTTGGTTCAACATTTATTTTCACCAGTAGCAATTTTTCCATTACCATTATGATATTAAATCGAAACTGAAAACAAATTTATTACACTTAAATGGAGAATCTAGTAAACTCATATTCGTACTTCAAAAAATCCTAAAGATAATTACGCGATACAAAGAAAAGCAAGACAACAGAACGTTCGCTAAAATTATCTGGACAACAATTCGATTCATCTAAAAGAAGGGAGCGGAAAGGCGTCAGGACACATCCAGAATAGAAGCGATAAATTTCGCTTTTTTCCCTTGTTTTTCTGCCAATTTAGGTGGAAAACAATTCCAGAAATCCTCGTTTGGCTCACGTTAATAGACGTAACGACATATTCTACCGCTATTTAAAGATCTACTCGATCAAGAAGATATAATCGCATTACAATCCGCCGACTAATTACGGAGGTAGTTCAAGAAGTTTCTCAGAATGACCAATTTTAATACCATTAAACAACAATTTTTTTTTCTTTGAACTTTCAGACGAGTAGACGAGTTTAATTTTTCTATTGGAACCTCCGGTGTGAAACACTAAACTCAAAGAGATTTTCCACTAAATATCGAAACACTTTTTTAAAGTTCTCGACGCACGTTTCGCTAACCATGTTTGAATCATCAGATTAAATCATTTCCTGATGATGCTAACATGGTTAGCGAAACGTGCGTCGAGTATTTTAAAAAAGTGTTTCGGTATATATATATATATATATATATATATATATATATATATATATATATATATATATATATATATATATATATATATATCTGTGGTAAAGCGGCTTGAGTTGATACTGTTTTGAGCCTATACTTCTAGTCAAGGCAGAGGCCTCAGACCAACATGATCCAAAATCTGCCAAACCGCATTGGACCAGCGTGGCAGATTACGGTCCATGTCTTCAATATGAAAGTACAACCTCAAACACGGCCCCCCCTTCCCCCGAGGCCAAGGGGCAATTACCTACGGCAGCGGTAAGACCTGCCCCAAAGCAGAGGGTACTAACAATCGCCGGGTTAGATCAGGCTGCTATTGGACTTTTGACATTGCTACTCTTAATAATACGGACTATGAAAACGGAGGCCCGATTGCAAGAACTGTTAATCGAACTTTACAATATACATTGGGATATTATTGGACTCTTGAAACACGAAGAAAGGGCGAAGAGTTAATTAAACTGGAACCAACTGGACACGTACTCTACACCCGAGGTACGGAGAATGGACGATGTGGTGGAAATTTGATTCGTCATCAATCGAAAGCTGAAAGACAGTGTAGTAAAATTTCGAAAGTATATCTGACCGACTAGCTCAATGCGTCATTCAGCTCAATAAAAAGTTTAAGCTTCAAATCGTCCAAGCTTATGCACCAACTATAAGCCACAGGGATGAGGAAATTGAGCAATTTTATGATGATGTGGCCCAGCTTTTATACAAGGGGAAATGTAGATACAAAATCCTGTGGGGTGATTTTAATGCCAGATTTGGAACAACAAGAACTGACGAAAATGCAACTTGTCCATATGGAACTGGTGAGTAGGATAATGCACTTTCAGTCAACGTTATAAACGTGAAGTTTCCGATCGGTTTTTTTAATTGTTTTGTAGTTTCTGTATTACATAATCAACATCTACGCAAGTTTCTTTCGTATCGTCTTCTGAATCATTTTCCTACTCCATATTTAATTTGAATTTTCAGTTTAGGGCCGCGTCAGCAACTGAGGCCATTTGGCAGCCCATAAAGAGTGTATGCATAATAAAGAGTGTGTATATAAGAACTAATAAAAATTAAATATAGTTAATATTGTATATAAAGTGTATAATGAAAGTAATATGAAATATAGAGTGTATTCCATATTCCAATGGATCTCAAACGTTAAAAGGCAGTAGACCGTAAAGAAAGGAACAGCCAGATGTAATGCATGGAATAGCTTAATTAAGAGAAGGGAGTAAGTGAAAATTTTAAGGGAAAGAGGAGTTTAAAGATAACACAGATGGATTATATCAAAGGAAAGTAGGAAGAGGATCGGAGGAATTCAAAAAGAGAACTGGAGTAATGAGGGGACAAAATAGATGGAAGGTCTCTGGGAAGTCTATGTCTTTGTGCAAGAGCAGATAGCGAAGGGCACTTTAGTAAGTCGTGACGAACAGAAAGAGTCGCCACTTATTAGATGACCATGTGAGAAGCGACAGTGCCCGATTCTAAGCCTATTCCACTTTACAAAAAGATGACGGTCGAGAGCTGGAGGGGGACTACATTCGAAGAATTTAGGTTTCACTGTATATAACTTAGAGGCGTAACCCAAAGTATCCCAGTCGAATTGAACAATATCTTGAACAATTAGTGAGATGCAGGAGACAGCATCCGGGTGATGGAAAAGGGGCAAAATAGGAAGATTTTCTTTTAGAGCCATTTTGCCGTAGTAGTCTGCTCGTTCATTACCCAATATGCCTGCGTGGCCAGGGACCCAAAGGAATTTTACTACTGATCCTTTAGATTGAGATTCATGGATGAGGGAAAGAGTGTTAACAACTAGAGGCGAAGGTAGGGGAGAAACAAGAGATTGAAGAGAACTTAAGGAATCAGAGCAGATAAGCCAATTGGAATTTGGACGGGAGAGTATATAAAAAATGGCCTCTCTAATGGCTAAAAGTTCGGCAGAAAGGATACTATTCCAGGTGTAAAGACGAAAAACACAAGTCAAATTATCGTGAACGAAGGCTGAACTCGTTCCATCGATTGACTTGGAGCCATCAGTGTAAATGATGTTATCAGGTCGGAGGTCTTGAATGACTTTAGGGAAGATGGTAGCAGGAGAAGGGAGACCAGAAAAAGGTTTGTTATATGGAAGAAGGCTGAAATTAGGGACAAAGCGCTGAAGTAACCATGGCGGCTTGTGGGGGAAAGTTATTGGGTGACAGGGGGGCAAAGAAGTACCAGAGTCAAGGAGAAAATTGAAAAGAGCCGTGCCCGAACTCTTTAACCGCTGAGAAAAAACTTGGTTGGGGAAATCAAGAGAGCCAAAGAAAGATTGATAAGAAGGAATGAAGGGTCTACATCTAAGACTTCCTGCATATCTCAAAAAAAGATCCAACCTTCGTATATTAAGTGGTGTAATTTCAGAAATACAATGAAGACTGGGGATGGGACTGGTTCTGAACGCTCCTAGCGCTAATCTAAAGGCCGAGTTTTGCACCACATCTATCCGACGGAGATAATGTAGGCGGTGCAACCATAGTCAACTTTTGGCCTGATGAGGGATTTGTAAAAGCGGAGAAGGATGAGGTGGTCACAGCCCCATTTTTGATGAGAGAGCCATTTTTATATACCAAGGTCCCGAGATGTATGGGATTTAAGAAGCGAAAGATGTTCTTTCCAATTTAGTCTGCTGTCAAAAGTGAGGCCAAGGAATTTTATTGAGTTGACAGAAGGAATAGGAGAGTTGCAAAGGGAAAACAAATGGAGACGAGGGCAATTTCGCTTTCGACAGAAGTGGATAGAAGATGATTTATTTGGCGAGAAGGAGAAGCCACAGTTAGAGAGCGTTGAAGAACTCTCTCACAGGTTCTGGGGCTAGGAGAAGAGTAATATAATAGAATATCATCTGCATAGAGTTTAAAGGAAATAGAGTTAGGGAGGAAGGAGCAGATGCTATTTATAGCTATGATAAACAGAGAAGGACTAAGCACAGACCCTTGTGGAAGTACATTTTCAAGGGGGAAGGAATCAGATAAGGTGTCATTGACACATTTTTCCTACTCCATAGCGTCCGGATCCGAAGGAGGACTACTATTTTCTTCCCACACTTCTTCCTCACTCTCTGGATCTTTATCTGATTTATGTAGAGGGTATCGTCTCCAAACTAACCGTTTTTTCTCATGGTAACAATCCTCTATCAATTGTCTTGTGATAATTTTACATTTACCTTTTACCTGATTGAATTTAGGAGTATTCACAAAAGCGCATCTGAATAATTAATTATTCAATATATGTTTCTAAAATGCATATATTGGGTTGATGCAAAAGTGCGTCCCGTTTTATTGGCGCTAAGTGGCATTGTATCGCAAAACCGAAGTGTTATCTACTTCACACGTGTAAAGGTTTGTCGATCGGGATTTGGGTGCGAACTTGGCTTTATAATTGTGATATTTGTTTTTTTTAATTTTGAAAAACATTAAAAATTGCGAAAAATAAACATTTTTGACATATGCTTTATAATTGATATGCAATTTTTAACGTTTAACAAACAAAACATTTAACAAAATTTTAAAAACAAAAGTTCTTTATTATTCACCATGCTATAAATGCTGTGCTATACTATAATTTTATATTATTTTATTAATATTTTATATCTTTTATCGTTTTGAATTTGGTTTTTATAATATTTCTCTTCTTAATCATGTCTAGTAATTTAACCAGCGACCAACGGACGTAGATAATTAAAAACTACTGAAAGACAGAGAATGCTGAAAAGGTTCGACAGAAATGAGTTGGCGAATTTGATGCATTGCCATCAACTAAACCAACAATTTATAAATTACGTTATAAATTTGATCAACCTGGGTCCACCTGTAATGTGTATTTTATAAAAATGAAATGTTAGATGCTCTGGCATTTACAAAAAGCCCAAAAAAATCAAAGATTGGAACTTCTATTGAATTAGATATTTCCAGTAGATCTTTCGATTGTCTAATGTGATGTTTAGGTTTGAAATTGTATCGGTGAAGGATACTTCTTGGGTTATTAGAGGATGATTCACATCGCCGTTAACAATTCTTTCTGCGAGGTACTTTTGAATCAAGGTGATGGTATCACTCGAAAAATTTGTTGAAATTCTCGAAGCTCGAATTTTAAACATTCAGATGCTGTTAATAAACGTAACTGTGTTTATTACTCAACAGAAAATGCCAATGTACCAAATGAAGAATAGCTTAATCAATCTAGGGTTACTGTTTGGGTGGACCTTTTATTTAAACAGGTCATCGGACCTATCATTTTCAATACAAATGTCACCCACGACCTGTATATTAACGTACTAGTATGTTACCGTAGGACCTGTATGTTAACGTAAGCGACACAGTTTTTCCACAATTACGGCTGCAGTACGATAATGAAGACTGTAATTCACAGCAAGATGGAGCTCTTCCCCACTATGCTGTAATAGTGTGTGAGTTTCTTGACAAAGAATAACCTAATAGCTGGGTAGATCGACGGGAGCCAATATATATACATATCATCATCACTCAGCCATTGTGAATAGGAATCTTCTTCATGCACCATAGATTTTAGCTAAAGACGAGGGTTCATAAAAATCAACTCTTAATGGGGGTTGCGGGAGAGTAAAACATAACTATACGCTAGGTTTTGAAATTTAAGTCTTACAGACTTGAAATTTGGCAGTGATGATCTTTATGCATCATTGATATTCGCTAAGGAGGAGGGTTCATAAAAATCAACTGCTAAGAAGGATTGCGGTGGACTAAAAGATAAATATACTCCAAAATTTGAGAAAAAAATTGTTAAAAGCGGGCAAAACTTAAATATAAAAACAATTTGCGAATAAAGCGGGTAATGTAGTATGTAGTATGTAATATGTAGGGCGCCGACATATACCATACCATCAAGAATAGGGCCAGTAGGCCAACAACTCACGTTTTCGCCGACTTCTCGTCGGATGGCGTATATATGTAGTGTTAGATTTTCTTGGACTGCGTCCAATGAGACAGCAATAGCTGTGTGTTATCACACACCTAACCGTTGGGTTCCACAATCTCATGTGGAACACACAACAACCTGCGTCTCCGCCTAAATGAACATTTTTGTTGGTTGCATGACCGGGAAAGAGCCCCACCTACCCACCTCAACTGGATGACATATGTTTCGTCTCTCGAGGTTCAGACTCATCAGGGCGCCGACATATACCATACCATCAAGAATAGGGAGAGCCTATCCACAGCCAACAACCCATGTTTTCGTTGGTATATGTCGGCGCCCTGATGAGTCTGAACCTCGAGAGACGAAACATATGTCATCCAGTTGAAGGGATAGGTGGGGCTCCTTCCCGGTCGAGCAACCAACAAAAATTTTCAAATATATATATATATATATATATATATATATATATATATATATATATATATATATATATATATATATATATATATATATATATAATTGTATTATTTAAAAGAAAATATTTTATTTTATAATTGAACATGACTCAAATACAGGTGCATAGAAAATGACATAGCTTTTGACATAATACTAATCTTGACCGTAGGCTTTTTCCGTAGACTAAACAAATTTGGACGCGTTGGCCGTCTGGATCGCTTCGTTTAGACCGTCTGGCATCCACAACGGCACCTGGCTGACCTTTTCTCTCAATCCGGATATGACAGTCTTCCACGGTCTGTAGCGTAACCGCGTTTTACAGGGATTTTCCGTCTCGATGCAAATTCCACAGACATTTTGACGAGACCACATTACCACTGAGAAAATAAAAATCAAAAAGACAAACGTAGATACACATATCAACGTTTAAATAAATTCCGTTTGGGAAACAGCAAGAAAACATATTTCTATATCTATCTATCCACTAAATTGACTTCACTACAATCAAAATGCAAAATACACACTCTGTTCAATAGGAAAAGTAAGAAGAAGATTTTTGCATTTTTCATCTGTTGTGATCCTTTTAGATGGACAAATTTTTAAGTTGACAAAAAAAAATTATTTTAAAAGATTTCCGAAGATTAAAATTTATTTATACCGTTTTTCACAAAAATTATCTAACAGTTTCAAATTTACGGACTACCCGATGCCTTTTATTAATTTAAATGTGATATATTTCATTTTCCGCTCTCACTAATAACTAAAAACATATTTTTAATACGAAAAAATTGAAATTGATTAATGATAATTTATCTTAAGTAAGTAAGGTTAGAGGTTGGACTGAGATGGCTTTTCTTGAACTGAACAACACTTGAAAATGCAAATGAGTTTTGACGAAACGTCGTGACTCTTCACAGAAACAGACAATATCCGGAATGATTTAGGAACATTATCTACCATGAGTAAAAATATTCGATGTATATATATATATATATATATATATATATATATATATATATATATATATATATATATATATATATATATATATATATATATATATATATATATATATATATGTATATATATATATATAGAATTCTCAATTCTTGATTTGTTCTTTTTTTACAACCATATGACATGAACTTTTATCTTTTATTCCTCCATAAATTAATCTTAATATTTTTTCCACATTTCGATCGAACTGATATTTCTGCATTCCTATTATTATATTTCCAGAGTCAACAATTTTAAGATTTGTGTTAAGCAGTATGAAGGTGACTCAAACTTATGACATTAAAGCAATAAGTTGCAAGAATGTATTAAATGATTCGCAAGATTTAGTAATAACAAAGAGAACATTAAAGGCTGTCTACATCAGATCATTGATTAGTTTGTTTTGTAGTTAAAAAGGGTTAGGGTGTTACAAAAAAACACCCGAAAAGTCGTCGAAATGCGTTGAGCGTCTGCTAGGATGATCAAGGAACACACTGACTCATTAAATGGAGATTGTTAACGATTTCTTAGCTGAAGAAAATTTGGTATTGCTCAATCATCCCCAATATTCACCTGATTGAGCTCCATGTGACATTTGATCTAACCAAATAATTAATGATCCAATGATACTTTAGTTTGCTGAAGTTACGATCTTCACCTGATGTAAATTGCTTTTATGTGTGCATGGGAAAACGGGTGTATTTCAAAGTTAATAACTATTTCCATAGCGGTTCCATTTATTTTTCTTTGCTATAAATATTCAGGGTTAATGGTCTTTCTGGAGCTTTGTGATTCAATACGTCCTTGCAAATATATTTTTACATATGGACTGTTAACTAAACTCGAAGGGATTTACCACTCAACACCCCAGATTAAATAATTTCCTGATGATGATGCTGACATGGTTAGCGAAAGGTGCATCAAGAAGTTAAATAAAGTGATTTGGTATTTAGTAGTAAATTTCTTCGGAGTTTAGTGTTTCACACCGAAGGTTCCAATAGAAGAATTGATGGAATGTCAAGTTGACTGATCAAAAATAAAGAATGATCTAAACGTGGAACATCGGTTTATCTATTTCGTGGTTCGGAAAATACAGCCCTGAATTTTGACAAGTGTCAAACTTAAATGTCATCCAAAGTGTGGATTGTGTAGTTTAAGGTTTGCATTTTACAATATGAATCGCTTAACCATTGAACAATGCGTTAGAATTGTTAAATGTTTTTATAAAAATGACGATTCTGCCGTAGCCACGTTTCTCGCCTTACGAGCAGAATTTGGTCGCCATAATCTCCTTCTGAGTGCACAATTTCCAACAAAGTCAAGAAATTTGAAAATACTTGGTCAGTTACGAATGTGGTAAGCCATATGCATCACCGTAACACTTGCTCGATGAGCAAGCTTCTGAAAGTGTGGCTGAAGACCCAAATAAATCAATTCATTGGCATTCACAGGCTGAGGTCTTGTCTTGCGGCACATTATGGCGTATTTTGCATTTGGACTTGCATCTTCATCCTTATAAAGTTTAACTCACGCAAGAATTGAACGCGCCGATTGGGTACTTGAATATCCACCTGATTTTTCGAACAAAATTTTCTTCAGCGATAAGGCTCATTTCTCTCTCGGCCGATATGTCAATAAGCAAAATTGTCGTGTATGGGGCTCTGAAAACCCACCCAAGTTATTGTGGATAGTCCATTGCATTCGCAAAAGGCATTCGCATTCGCCTGTTTGGTGGGCGTTATGGCTGGTAGTGTCAATGGCCCGTACTTCTTCGAAAACGAAGGAGTGATTGTTAATGTGAATTCTGAGCGCTAAGGACGTATGATAACCAATTAATTTTTGGCCAGAAATTGATTATTTCGATCTGTGCGATATGTGGTTCCAACAATACTGCATCACAAACCACTCAACATGACCAGTTTTGGCTTTATTGCGCGAGAAGTTCACAGGCCGCGTAATTTCGAGATTTGGCGATGTTAATTGGCGGCCGAAAGCATGCGATTTGACGCCGTTGGACTTTTTTTCATGGGGCTATGCGAAAGATCGTGTTCTCTTGTCTTGAGCAGTTGAAAACCAACATTCGTCAAGTCATGGCCGACATACCAGCGGAAAAGTTATCGAAAGTTAGCTCAAAAGAATTGTGTCGAGTAAGCGGTTACGTGATGGACATTTAAATGATCGCAATGATGGCCACACTTAATGGCAAAGTCGAAGCAATAAAACGAAAAAAATATATATCAAAATCTTAATTATTGGTGTGTTTTTTTTAATTTTACCCTTCCGAAGCACAAACTGGATAACCCTTCATAACCCATCATATTTTCATCAATAGAAATTTATCATCAGGGAGTATTTAAACACAATAATAGCCCGATACAACTTCTACGCTTTCATCTACCCAATTTAGAACATCTCTTTATACGTTGGGTACTTTTCAAATAAAACCGATTTAAGGTAGTCTTAAAATTGTTTCTTCGTAAAACGGTTAAAGACGGGCGTACTGACTGGAGACCCGGGGCGCTACCGCCACGTAGCTGTTTCTCCAGGACCGGGCTATCGACTCTCAGGCGGATAATCACAGTCATCAAAGTGCAATCAAGAGAGCAGCGCACAAGGACGGCTGCTGGTTCTGGGCCAACTCCGTCACGTCTTGACTGTTTGGAGCAACGTGTATTTTTACTGCATCGAATTGCTCCAAAACACTCAAAATTATCTGATATTAGTTTAACAAATAAATTATTTAAGTTTGTACAGTATAATGTATTACGATTAATTTAATATAATTTTTCCTTTATTTATATTATATTTAGCCAAGTATATACATATATATATATATATATATATATATATATATATATATATATATATATATATATATATATATATATATATATATATATATCGATCCACTGCAGGATGAAGGCCTCTTCAGCATGCTTCCAACTTTCACGGTCCTGGGCTTTCCTCTGCCACTCGGGTCCAATATACTTAACGATGTCATCAATCCATCGTGCTTTCGGTCTTCTTCGCGGACGTTTGCGATCAAGCGGTATCCACTCCAGGATTGCCTTGGTTCATCTGTCGTCCCATCGCCTCGCTATATGGCCTGCCCATCTCCATTTCGATTGTTTTACTCTTCCAATCATGTCACAGACTTTTGTTTGTTCCCTGATCCATGCGCAGGACTTTCTGTCTCGTCTTGTAATGCCAAGCATACATCTTTCCATTCCCCTCTGTGCCACCTGAAGTTTTTGAATTGATTGCGATGTGAGTGTCCAGGTTTCACTTCCGTATGTCATAACGGGTAGAACGCACTGATCGAATACTTTTCTTTTCAGGCAAAGTGGGACTCTGCTCTTAAACACTATGTTGAGCCTACCAAATGCCTGCCAGCCACATTTAATACGCCGTTCCACCTCCCGGGCGGTATTCCCCTCCATTGAAATCCTCTGCCCAAGACATATAAAGCTGTCCACAATCTCTAAATCCCTTCCTAAAACTGAAATTCTTCTGTCCTGAGCGAAGTTATTGAACATAACTTGACTCGTATGCGTCTTTGCAACTCCTCTGGGTCTCTGCAACTCTCTGAGCCGAGAAAAGAATAGGCGATATTGCGTCACCCTGCCGTACACCTCGTTCTATATTAATTTCCACTTCAAGATCATCAAGGTGAATTGTGGCTGTAGCTCCATCATATATCGATTCTAATAGGTTTACATAGGATCTCTCTACACCTTGGCTAAGCAATGCATCCATTATCGCATGCTTTGAGATGGAATCAAATGCTTTTTCGTAGTCGATAAAAGCCAAGCACAGTGGCATAGTGTATTCGTTGTGCCTTTCTATGACCTGCTGTACAACCTGGATGTGATCCATTGTACTGAATCCACTTCTGAATCCTGCTTGTTCTCTTGGTTGTGCGTCATTCAGTTTTTTTAATATTCTTTTAGAAATTATCTTAGTGAAAACTTTGTGCATCACTGATAGGAGGCTTATTGGACGGTAGTTCTTTAAATCTTCCTGTGCTCCTTTTTTATGTAAAAGGATCACTTCTGCATTTTTCCATAAGTCAGGTACTTTTTGTTCTTTGAGGCATTTTGAGTATAATTTTGCCAGTGTTTTATGTAACGTCCGACCACCAGCTTTTAGCATTTCGACAGTTACACTCTCCTTTCCTGGAGCCTTGCCGTTCTTCATCAATTCTATAGCATTTGTTACTTCCTCCACTAGGATATCTGGCATTATATATTGTTCTTCCGTGGGTATTGCTGTCCCTGACTGGCTCTGATCTTCATATAACTGGGAATAAAACCTTCTGACAATCTCTAACATTTCGGTACGCGCCCTGCACACTGTGCCATCCTCACGCTTTAAAGCATATATTTGCGTTCTTTTGTTTCTCAGCTTCTCTTTAGCTTTGTTAATTCCTTTGTTTTCTTCCAGGGTTTTTTGCACTAGCTGCATACTGAATCGGCGCGTGCCTCTCTGATACGTTTTCTTATAGTTTTGCAGAGCTCAGTGTACTCGACCCTGCCAAAAGGACTACCTGCATTTCTCATTGCTCGCCGTTTCTTCATTAAATCAATGGTCTCAGTGGAGATTTTTGTTTGTTTGAGACATTTTTCTTCTGGTGCTATTGAAGCAGCCGTTTGAAGTACATTGTTGGCGATTTCTTCATATTGAACTGATATTTCCACCTCCTCTGGATCTTGTAACGCAGCAAACCGGTTTGACAAAGTAATCTCAAAATCGCTTCCTCTCCCAGCAGTTTTCCAGAATCCACCTTGCCCTTCTTTGATCTTACCATTCTTTCGCGCTCTTTTCGACAGTCAATCTGAACCCTTGCTCGTACCATTCGGTGGTCACTTCCAACATTAAAATTGTTAAGGACAGTACAATTGGTAAAAATTGTTTTATCGTTGGTCATGATGTAGTCAATTTCGCTTGTGAGCCCAGATGGACTTTTCCATGTCCATTTTCTGCTGATATTTTTCTTATAGAATGAATTCATAATATATAGTTCTTGTCCTTCAGCAAAATCAACTAATCTGTCACCTCTATTGTCTCGCTCACCAGTTCCATATGGGCCAGTTGCATTTTCGTCTGTTCTTGTTGTTCCAATTCTGGCATTAAAATCACCCATCAGGATTTTGTACCTACATTTCTCCTTGTATAAGAGCTGGGCCACATCATCATAAAATTCCTCAATTTCCTCATCTTTATGGCTTATAGGTGCATAAGCTTGGACGATTTGAAGCCTAAACTTTTTATTCAGCTGAATGACGCATTGGGCTAATCGGTCGGATGTACTTTCAAATTTTACCACACTGTCCTTCAGCTTTCGATTGATGAGGAATCCAATTCCGCCCCATCGGCCATTTTCCGTACCTCGAGTGTAGAGTACGTGTCCAGTTGGTTCCAGTTTGATTAACTCTTCACCCTTTCTTCGTGTTTCACAGAGCCCAATAATATCCCAATGTATGTTGTCAAGTTGGATTAACTGTTCTTGCAATCGGGCCTCTGTTTTCATAGTCCGTATACTTAACGTTGCAATGTCAAAAGTCCAAAGGCAGCCTGATCTAACCCGGTGATTCTTAGCACCCTCTGCCTTGGGGCAGGTCCTCCCGCTGCCGTAGGTAGTTGCCCCTTGGCCTCCGGGGAATGAGGGCCGTGTCTGAGGTTGTACTGTCATATTTCAACATATTGAAATACCATGTTGAAGGTATGGACCGTAATCTGCCACGCTGGTCCAATGCGGGTTGGCAGATTTTGGATCATGTTAGTCTGAGGCCTCCGCCTTGACCTGTCCGCCAGGGGTGACCCTCCCAGGAGCATAGACTCCAGACGGCATAGCTCAAAGCTTCACTGTCCTACTCAAACCCCTTTACCACGTCAAGGTCTGATCCACAAAGGGGATATATATATATATATATATATATATATATATATATATATATATATATATATATATATATATATATATATATATATATGTATATATATATATATATATATATATATATATATATATATATATATATATATATATATATATATGCAGTGTTAGAATTCTTTGGACTGCAATGAGACAATAGTGGTGAGTGTAATCAGACACCCAACTGCTGGGTTCCACAATCTCATGTGGAACACACAACAACCTGCATCTCCTCCTAAATGAGCATTTTGTTTGATTGCTTGACTGGGAATGGGTCGCACCCATCCCTTCCATTGGAGGGCACATGTTTTGTCTCTGGTCCGACATTGGACGCAGGTCAAAGAATTCTAACACTGCATATACACGCCATCCGACGGGAAGTCGGCGAAAAGTATGGGTTGTTGACTGTGGATGGTGTTTACCTATTCTTGAGCACATGTCAGTGCCCTGAAGAGTCTAAACATCAAGAGACGAAACATGTGCCCTCTAATGAAAGGGATGGGTGGGGCCAATTCCCAGCCAAGCAATACAATAAAATGCTCATATATATATATATATATATATATATATATATATATATATATATATATATATATATATATATATATATATATATGCATTCGAAAACCTTTTTCTTACTCTATAAAAATATTGGTATAATTTTTTCTGAAAAACTTAAGCGTAATTAAGATTTGATTTAAAATTTCGGTTAAAAAAACAATTAATTTTCAACGCGATATATCGCCATTCATCGTGCTTAAAAAGCTACAGAAGCAATTCCAGATATTTGCTCTGTATATGGATAGGACCCGGTGACGATCGGAGGGCTCGAGATTGGTTTTCCAAGACGACATGCCCCGCGACATGCATCGACGATAACAAGGAAAGTCGTTACGGTAGATGAGAAACTGTGTCTCTACGTCAGTATTTCCAGTTAAGCAAGATCTCCATCCCAAGAAGACCATGATCCACGTTTGGTAGAAGTAGGAGGGTCTTGCGTACTGGAAATGCTGGAGAAGAACGGTATGAAAAAGACGGTCGACTAAGAACGTTCCCTCGCCCAGTTGCACTGAGTAAATGAGGTTATTCACTTGAAACGACCCGATCAACAAAACCAAGTAATCTTGCTCCAAGACAATGTATAACCTCACAAAACAAAACATCGTCAAGGAGGCTCCAAATGATCTCAAATCGGAGGTTGTTGGTTGTCCTGCGCCAACCAATTATAATTTCCGCTCGGTGTCCAATCAAATGAAGGGAGTAACCTTCGCCAACGATCTGGACCTCAAAAACTGGCTTAATAAATTCTTGGAGTCCAGAACCGGCGATTTCTGGCGAAACGCCATCAATAAAACAAAGCTCACGCCATCCGGTGGTGAACGTCTGCAACTGCACAACTACGAGAAACCGTCCGTGATCTGTATAGGTCCCGTGGGCTCGTGGAGAATATTACAAATATTCAGAAACAAGAAAATTTATTCCGTGTTCCTCGTAAAAATATAATTTTATCAACTCCACTGTGGAGAAGGTTTTCCTCCTCAACAGTAAAGGTTTTTTCTTTCTGACAATTCCTTAACGATCGTAATAAGTGATTAGCAGAAAATATCAGGTCCGGTGAATATAGAGAGCGAGGTAAAACATCCCAGCCAAGACTTATGGTTGATGTAGGGGATTGACGTTATGGTGGAGAAAAACTAAAGCTAGCTAAATGTTTGTGTGACACTTTTCAGAGGATAAATAATAGAAAGTAGTGAAATAATGTTAAATCACACTATTTTTCGGGCTGATTATAACTGAACTTAGTAATGTCAACGGTGATTAGGGATATGTCGATAGTACTTTTGATCAAAACCGAATATCGGGATAGTTTTTTTGTCATAAGCCCAACCTTCCCTAGGATACAAATATGAATTCTATATAAATAATACTGAGCAACAAACTGCTACAATGTATAGTATCTTACAAAAAGAATGAGTTCCGGGCGTACACCATTCATCATATGTTTACCTTTAATCAGCAGGAAACAGAAGAATTATTTCAATGCCCAAGAATGCGCTAAATCCACGGAATTTGTCGTGGAAGAATTATCGTCCGTTTCTAATGATTCAATTTATTCGAAATTTAATGAGGCCTCATTAGTTTACGACTTTTTATGGTTTCGTTGACATTCCGAACCCTTTACGTTCTATTTAAGGGTCACCGCAGAGTACCCATAGCCACCATTGTCCGCTGTTTTTTTTTCTTCCAAACAGTTTATCTTGATTGTAAATCAATTCTACTTGTCTTCGATGGGGTAAATCGCTGGAGACTCTTCCACCTGTCTTAAGGCGGTCGGGTTGATTCATTTGGTACCTCCGCGGGCACCTGCTTCAGGGCCTGCGCCTAATTTAAGATTAGTTAGTTCCAGTGGTAGCGTGGGATTAGCGGAAGCAGCCAAGAAAAATAGTCGTTTATTTATAAATGTTAACCCCCTTCTCTCCATGATATTTAATTGATCTTACTGTCAATATTTCTTATCTAGTTTACTATATGTGAACTCACTCCTGCCTTATTTACTTATATTTTTAGGATTAATTTATTTTCATTTCGCATTCATAGACTCGGTCCAAAAAGTAATATATTAAAAAACATTAATCATAAAGAGTTATACTTCTGCATGACGATCAGGGCTACATCTGTAAAACATGTATTGTATCAACATTTGTACAAACATTTGTAGCCTTGTAAAAAAAGGATATATATAAAGGAATTAACAAAGCTAAACAGAAGCTGAGAAACAAAAAAACGCAAATATATATGGATGACACAGTGTGCAGGGCGCGTACCCAAATGTTAGAGATTGACAGAAAATTGTATTCCCATTTATATGAAAATCAGAACCAATCAAAGACAACAATACCTACGGAAGAACAAATGCCAGATATCCTAGTGGAGGAAGTAACAAATGCTATAGAATCAATGAAAAACGGCAAGGCTCCAGGAAAGGACAGTGTAACTGTCGAAATGCTCAAAGCTGGTGGTCGGACGTTACATAAAACACTGGCAAAATTATACTCAAAAATGCCTCAAAGAACAAAAAGTACCTGACTTATGGAAAAATGCAAAAGTGATCCTTTTACATTAAAACGGAGCATAGGAAGATTTAAAGAACTACCGTCCAATAAGCCTCCTATCAGTAATGAACAAAGTTTTCACTAAGATAATTTCTAAAAGAATATTAAAAAAACTAAATGACGCACAACCAAGAGAACAAGCAGGATTCAGAAGTGGATTCAGTACAATGGATCACATCCAGGTCGTATAGCAGGCCATAGAAAGGCACAACGAATACACCATGCCACTTGGCTTTTATCGACTACGAAAAAGCATTTGATTCCATCTCAAAGCATGCGATAATGGATGCACTGCTTAGCAAAGGTGTAGAGAGAGCCTATGTAAACCTATGAGAATCGATATATGATGGAGCTATAGCCACAATTCACCTTGATAATCTTGAAGTGGGAATTAATGTAGAATGAGGTGTACGGCATGGTGACGCAATATCGCCTATTCTTTTTTCGGCTGGCCTTGAAGAAGTATTCCGTAAACTGGATTGGGAACAGGATGGTGTAAAGATCAATGGTGCAAACTTAAACCATCTTAGATTTGCAGATGATATTATTCTCATTTCACCAGAGGAGCTGCAAAGACGCATAGAAGAACTGCAAAGGGCTGGCGAACCATTTGGCTTGAAAATAAACCTGAAAAAGAGTCAGGTTATGTTCAATAACTTCGCTCAGGACAGAAAAATTTCAGTTTTTGGAAGGGATTTGGAGATTGTGGACAGCTTTATATATCTTGGGCAGAGGATTTAAATGGAGGAGAATACCGCCCGGGAGGTGGAACGGCGTGTTAAATGTGGCTGGCAGGCATTTGGTAGGCTCAACATAGTGTTTAACAGCAGACTCCCACTTTGCTTGAAAAAAAAGTCTTCGATCAGTGCGTTCTACCCGTTATGACATACGGAAGTGAAATCTGGACACTCACATCACAATCAATTCAAAAACTTCGGGTGGCACAGAGGGGAATGGAAAGATGTATGCTTGGCATTACAAGACGAGACAGAAAGTCCTGCGCATTGATCAGGGAACAAACAAAAGTCTGTGACATCATTGGAAGAGTAAAGCAATTGAAATGGAGATGGGCAGGCCACATAGCGAGGCGATGGGACAACAGATGGACCAAGGTAATCTTGGAGTGGATACCGCTTGATCGCAAACGTCCGCGAGGAAGACCGAAAGCACGATGGATTGATGACATCGATAAGTATATTGGACCCGAGTGGCAGAGGAAAGCCCAGGACCGTGAAAGTTGGAAGCATGCTGAAGAGGCCTTCATCCTGCAGTGGATCGATACAGGCTGATGATGATGATGATGATGATGACATGAATCCAAAATGCAACTATTTCCACAGAAAACAGGTTAAATTTTCTTAACGATGGCAACGCGCGTCTTGGTTATATGGATCTATTGAAATTCAGTTTTTATTTCTACATATTAAAGTATTATTTGAACACGAAGAGATTTACCACTAACTTCACGCCGCGCCTTTCGTTAAGCATGGATCACTAATCAGGAGATGATTTGATCCAATTATTAAATAAAATATATAACTGTATATATATATATATATATATATATATATATATATATATATATATATATATATATATATATATATATATATATATATATATATATATATATACTTCATTGATTAACTTTTTGTAACAAGAATAGTTTATGATGCGGCAGTAAAGTATATTTAAGCTTTAAATCAAAATACTTGATCGATTCGATCATTGTCTTTTTTAATCAATGCCACAGAAGCCATTTTCTCAGAAAATCCCAAATCTAAGAGATCAGACAAAGCTAGAAGATGATCGACAATCTAAAAATTCCCACTATAGAAAATGCATATATATATATATATATATATATATATATATATATATATATATATATATATATATATATATATATATATATATACATCGGACACAAGTCCCCGATCTGACATATAGATGGCGTCACTTTCAAAAAATCCTTGTCAGTGGTCGATTGCGCCAACCTTTCTCATGTGTGAAAATTTCATGACAATCTGTCTAACTAGTAGCTAAGTTGTTTTATGCTTTAAGCTATTTTTGTTATTTTCAAAATAATGAAAACAATAATTTTGTGTGTTGATTAAGCATTGCTTTTTGATTAAAAAAAATACCGTTAAAGCAAAACAATGGCGTGATAAACATTACCCGGACTTTGCCCCATGAAAATGAACTATAATCGATTGGGATAGTGAATTTAAATGTGGCCGTACAAGCATCGATGATACTGAACGCTCTGAAGGTCCAAATAAGATGGTTATACCATACAACATCAGAAAAATTCACTAAATTATTTGGCAAAATCGTAAAGTAAAGCTGCCCTACTAGTGCTATTAGTGCAGGAGATAACTGATATCATGAATATATTGAAAGGATATGTTTATACCACTTTGCATGAATATTTGAGAATGCGTAAATCGCGTTTGCTCACAGCGGACCCAAAACAACAACGTATTGATGATCTGAACAATGTTTGGAGCTTTTTAAGCGAAATAAAAAGAAGTTTTTGATGTGGTATGTGGCAATGGATGAAACATGGATCCACCAGTACACTCCGGAGTCAAATCGACCAAAAACACAACCACGGGCGGGCAAGCTTATGGCATCTGTATCTGGCCCATGGGTTCATCAATTTTCTCGAGAAAGGTAAAACCATCAATAGCAAATACTACATAGGGTTAATGGTGCGTTTAAAGGAACAGATAGCAAAAAAGACTCCAAATGAACAAAAAAAAAGTGCTGTTTCATCAAGACAATGCACCGTGTCACAAATCGTTAGCAACGATGGGTAAATTGCATGAATTGCACAACGTATTGGTTCCTCATTCACTGTATTCTCCAGATCTGGACCCCAGCGACTATTTTGTGTTCTCAGACCTCAAAAAAATGCTCGCTGGAAAGAAATTTCGTTCCAATGAAGAGATAATTGTCGAAACTGAAGGATATTTTGAAAGCAAACAGAAATCGTTCTAGAAAAAAGATGTATAAATGTTAGAAAAGCGTTGGAATGATTGTATTGCTCTTCAATGAGAATATATTGATGAATAAAGTCGAAATTAGCAAATAAAGTGTGTTATATTTTTCAGACCGGTATCAACATCGTTGATTTTAAAACATTGTATTCTTCTTGGTTTGTAATAATAGTTTATATATGTGATTTTTTTAATAGAGATAATTCCATAGCATCAAGTCCTACCCCAATCTCCGCCAATGAGCGAGCTGCCACTGACGAGCGCAACAGAAAAACACCTGTAAAAATTAAGGGCGATAAGATCCGAAATAGGTCAGTAAATGTTATTAGTTTTTGTAATTTGGAACCAAACGGTGGGGGTTGAATTATATGTTCTGGCGTTAAAGGGGTTCGAATTTTGAAGCCGAAGGGTGTAGTTTCTGTTCATTAGGCAGCTAAGTGGATTGAATCAGATAATTCAAATGCAGGTTTATTTAAATTTTCGAATATGTAATTCTCTACATGCTATTTTGATTTATAGCGTTAAATATTTCGAAAAACTCAACATTCAGATCATTCAGTTCTTCTATCCTCAACAGAGATTGAGGATAGAAGAACGTACGGACACAAAATACATATGTGGAACGTTGCATCAGATAGCGAAGTTTCGAGGAGATCAGGAACAAAGTGGACGGAGGAGAGAAAGAGAATCCACGGAGAAAGGATGAGAGAGGTGTGGAGGATCAGAAAGAACACTCGAAAATGAGTCAGGATGCTTTGCGTGATCCAACCGGGTCTATACGCACCTAATAATATATATATATATATATATATATATATATATATATATATATATATATATATATATATATATATATATATATACAGAGTATAAGGAAAACTACTTTCGTAAATTTAACCAACGATTCTTTACAGTAATTTGAACAGTTTCCTTATAACATGTAAACAGAAAACAGGTTTTCTTAACGATGGCAACTTTTATTTCCGTCTTGTTTATATGGATCTATCGAAATTCAGTTTTTAGTTCTACATGTTAAGGTATTATTTGAACACGAAGAGATTTATCCCTAATTTCTCGATGACTATTAAATAAAATATATAACTATATAATTTAATCCTATTATTTGAAATTAAAATAGTAGGTATACAATAAAGGCTCACGTCGTTATCCTATAGATGGCGTTAGCGGTAATTAGTCGTCGAAATAAATACAGCATAGACGCCATACAATACCTTTCGGCATGTTGTAAATAAAACCCCATAGCACCAGTAACCGATTTTTGTTCAGATCATAAAGTTATTCGCGATTAAAAATGTCAGTTTATGAGCCAAATTCTCGTGATTTGCGGGACGTGTTAATTTATTTCTTTAATATGAGGAAATCTGCGGAGCCTTGACCAAATGCTCTCAAACACTTATGGTGAAACAGCTATGAATGACAGAACGTGTCGTGAGTGGTTTCAAAGGAGGAGCGAAAATTCTTGCAGATGAAGAATTAGATGCATTGCTTAATGCAAACTTGCGTCAGAGAAAGTCGAGAAGAGCTGACAATATCATTGAAAGTGATTTAACAAGCAATTTTAAAACGCCTCAAAGGCCTGGGAATGACCCAGAAGGGAAGGATATTGAGTGCCTTACGAGTTGAAACCGAGATATGTTGAACAACGTTTGTTGGCTTCTGAACAGTTACTTGAAAGGCGAAAACGGAAGGGATTTCTGCATCGCATTGTGACTGGCGACGAAAAATGGGTTTATTACGATAACCCCAAGCTTCGAAAATCATGGAAACATCCTGATTATGCTTCCACGCCGACGCGACGGCCAAACCGAATATTCACGGCTCCTCTGTATTTTGGTGTAGTACATGGTGTGGGCATGGTGTGACCATGTGCTCGGTGTAGTGTGTGGGCATTTGGTGTGAGCATGCGCTCGGTGTAGTGCATGAGCCGCTAAAACCATCTGAAACAATCACAGGGGATCGTTATCGAACGCTATTAATGCATCTGAGCCGAGCATTGAAAGATAAACGGCCGCAATACGGCGAAAGTCACGATACAGTGATTTTGCAGCATGACAATGCTCGGCTCCATGTTACGAAAGTGATCAAAACATACGGGGAAACGTTGAAATGGAAAGCCCTACCACGCTCATCGTATTTTCCAGACGTTGCTTCCTGGCTAACCAGCACTATGAAGAAGTCAAATATTGGATCGATTCGTGGATCGCTTCAAAAGATGACCAGTTATTTCAACACGGAATTCGAATGCTGCCTGAAAGATCGGAGAAAGTAGTGACCAACGATAAACAATATTTTGAATAATAAATGTATAACCAGTTTTTTACAATAAAGCCTTGAACTTTGGAGAAAAAACGGCGGGAGTAAATTTATATACCGTTTATAATATTGTATATTCATTTATTCCGCATACATTTAATTTGTTTTGCTACAAAAAAAAAACGGAAAACTTACACATTATTGTCGTTGAATGTACAAGTAACTTTGTTGTCAACTAGTTGACGTGATTTTCATAAATCTAGAATTTGCCAACACGCCTGGACATCTGGCAATAAAATCAGTTGGGATAATTCCAAAACGGTATTAAAAGAATCGATAACAAAATACAGAAGATTAAAAGAAACCGCTATAATTAATTTAAATAAAAATAACTAATAGATTTAATTTCAACATGGTTCTCGATTCAAAAGAATATAATTAATAACGTTTAAGTATTTCAATACACAATAATGATACAGTAAACCTCACCTATATAATTTTTTTTGGTAGTATGTCACTGTCAGTGAAAAATATTATTGTTAATGTCAGTATCATTAACATATACAAAAAAATTAATTACTTACTATTTTTACAGAATTATATAGATATTAATATTAATATTATTTTTTAATCATATTAAAATAATATTAAAGTATTTTTTAGATTCGTTTTGAAAGCGGGAGGAGAAGACCACTATAAACTACCACCGCGGGAGGAGAAGACCACTATAAACTACCACCGCGGGAGGAGAAGACCACTATAAAAAATTGTATTTTTAAAATTTTTGTTCGTTAGGCACATTTAGTACAGAAAAAAAATCACTGAGAATTTTGTCTCCGTTTTGTTTTTACCCAATCATTCTTTATTTACATAAGAACAGATATTTTTGATATTTTTTTAAGTTTTAGATCGTGGTAAGACAATATTTGGGTTAAAGAAACTTTTTCTTTAAAATGATGTGACGAATCGAATTTCTACTGCTTGGCACGTTTTTGTCTGCTACATAGTATATATCACAGTAACCAACATCTCATAAATAAAGAAAAACACATTTACAATAAGTAACAAAAATTAAACGAAATTGGGGTCGAAAGCTAACACCATCACCAACAGGAGAACAGTTACGCAAACGTCTTCATCGAAGGTCAAGTCGAAGTGCGGAGACTGCCCACGCTTTCTGGAATGTATTAGTCAGGTGTCCCTTTTACGATAGCCGTTCAAATATTGAATGAGATATTAACAGAACCGCTCTAAGAACATAACAGTGCCTCGCGCTGGCTTTGTTTGCCGATGAATTAAATCCTGTCGATGGAAGACGGAGACGAAGAAAAAGAAGAAGAAAAAGGCGACTATATCGTGCGGCCTAAACGTGTCTTTTCTCATTTTTATGGTCCTGTGTTTGTTCATCATTGTGTAATTGTAGTATAATTCGAAACTAGACACTAGTATTATAGATAAATAAACAGTTAGGTCGCGATCAGATAAATGAACAAATTTTTTCTAATGAATAAGTCTTAATAAATATTTTTTATGTAACATAAAATTTATGTAAATTTATAAACACCGAAAAATATTAGCTGATGCAAAAGTTCGACCAATTTTTTTGAGGAGAAATGAAAAAAAAAATGTTATTTACTAAAAATTACATTTGATCAATAAAGAATGTGCCGTTCCATTCGCCAATCTTTGCCCACGGCGCTAATAAAATTTCTGAAATTTTTGAGGCCCTGAAATTTTGATTTTCCAAGTATTTGAAGGAAGGAAAGCTCATGCCCATTTAAGCTTTTTTGAAGCGATCTAAACAAATGGTAGTTGGAGAGCGCAAAGTTGGGGAAATACAGCGGATGGACCAAAATATCCCAGTCAAGTTGTAAAAGTTTGAGTCGGGTGGCCAATGATACTTGTATTATCTAGCATTATCTGTATCCATCCGCAGTAAAAAGGAGGTATTTCTATGACATTTTTCTCCGTTAACTCATGCTGCACCCATACATTGGCCTTCCTAACCATTTTAAATTGACGTAATCACCTTGATATTGTTGACTGGTTGATTCCAAGAATTTTTCTGATCTCTCGAGTTGTTCTAAGTCATTTACAATTAGCGCCAATATTTTGTTGGCATCACCCTTGGCCGATCGTCGAGAATGTGGTGCGCTAAATTAAGATTAAAATTGTTTTCACGAAACTTTCTGAACTACTTACATTAAGAAAAATTGTCAATTGCATCCTCAGCGGACACATCATATATCTTATTTTACTTACCAGACTTAAAAGAAAGAGTTTTTTGAATAGACTTATGACAGGTGAATCTATTTTTCCAACTCAAAGCGCAAAAACTAATGGGTAGACTAGGCCAGCCTTCAACATCACAACTGTGTAATATACATGGAAAGATTTGCTATGTATTTGGTAAGATGGGAAAAGTAATAGCTAACGACGGCCAATACATTGATTATTAATCTAATTTATTTTTTTTATGATAATAAACGCACAAATCTTGCGAAAAATCAACATTATTAATCGAAACATCAATTAAATTTGTCGTGTATAGTTTTTCATGAGTGTAGAATTATTGTACAGAAAAATGAAAAAGTGTAGGAATAAAACGGTCAACACTAAACTTAGTGAACATTATAACTTTTACAGATTAAAGTACGTTTCTGAAAACTGAGATTCTAACTACAGCATAGCAGAAGAATAAATCGTTCGGTGTTGGTGTTCCCCTTCACGCTCCCTTCCCGCATGTGGGGGGACATACGAGGTGGTCGTCTCGTTTACATATTCCTTAGATTTCAATGTATATTACCGATCCATTCTCTTCTCTTTTTCGCTCTGTCCCTCTCTCTTCTTCTTTCCATATGCATATACCGTCTGGTTTTTTACGAGGCAGCTCGATTCAATGGACAACCCGTATCAATGGAACAATGCCTAATAATTTCCAGCTCTTATTTATTGAGCATATACGCGTCGAACGGTAAACCCAGCGCTATTTTGTGATAAATAACGAGGTGAAGCAGAGGCGTGCGCACGCATCGCCGCGTAAATCTTTACTGAGCGCCGGCATTGGTGGAATTTGACAGTTGACAGATCTAATTCATGGCCGACAATGATGTCCTTAGAATTAAAGGCGTACTCCAAAACAGACCCAAGTTGAAAATCTCCCTCGGGCTCGCAAAATTCGAAATATTTTGTTCTTAGGAAATATATTTTTAATTCTTTATTTAGTATTTACTTAATTGTAAATTAGATTGAAATCGTCCATTTGAAGAAGTTTCAGTGTAGCAAAACGCGTTATGTTTTAGCGAAAAATATAAGTGGAAAGTAGACAACTTGTTTTATTTTTACAGTCTAGTATGAATTTCCATCAGGAAAATGCCACCACTATCCTCAATATATTTTTAATTCTTCGTTAACCTTGATCAAGAATAAAGCACATCTAATAATATTTTGAAACTCTCAGAGAGTACTTGTAGAGATGTTACAAGCACTCATTGTAATGTAAAGTGTAAAACATGATCGGCACTATCAAAAAAGTTTGAGGACTCACGACACTCACAAAAGAGCCACATGGCAAATAAGAATATTCAAGACCAGAAAGCATCATTCTATTTTTGACCGGATCGCCATATTATGAGCTATTGGAACAGTTACTACCAAGTGTTTCAAACAACTTTTAAATTAAATGGTAAAAATGATACAAAAACGGATATTAAGACGCTTTACAAAGTCAATACATGATCTCATTTTGAAGCATTTGTAAACAGAGTATTGTTGGAACTAAAATAGGATGGTTTTCCATAACCACCGTATTTTCTAGACTTGGCATCATCGGATTAGAAACATTTTTAATCGATCTAACAATTTATTGTCAAACGTTTCTGACAATAACACTGATACGTTTACTTTAAGCTGCTATTTTGGTACGAATGAATTGACAGATCGACTTGATACTTCACATACGTTCATATGAAGAACCAGACTTCAAAATGTAGTAAATTATATAGTTCTTTTACTGCTTTATAGGTATCGCTCGCTACTTGAACTTTTCATTATATATATATATATATATATATATATATATATATATATATATATATATATATATATATATATATATATATATATATATATATATATATATATATATATATATATATATATATATTATGTTCCTGCATGAGGATTATGAGGCTACATTCACTTCTAATGGAGTTGTATAGTCTCAAAACTGTAGATACTGGGCCAGAGGTAATCCTCACTGGGTTATAAATAGTAAGGGCGAATATTTCCAGAATGTCAATGTCTGGTGTGGAAATTTTAGGAAACCGAATAACTGGTCCTTTTTTCTTTAATGAGTCATTGAATGCTGGTCGTTTAGTTAACTTCCTCCATGGAGAATTTTGGGATGCAATTGAAAACCTTCCTCTTAATGTGCGACAGGATATGTATTTGCAGATAGATGGTACATCAATTCACAATTCAAGTACAGTTCATCAATGGGTGAACCAAAAATTTCCTATGGGCTGGATAGGAAGACACAGTCCTTTTAAACAGTGACCTCCGAAGGCAAGTTCGTCAAGAAATCGGCATCCCGGAACTAAGACGAGCTAAATAGAATCGTAAAAGAATCGAAAATGTATTCGAATAGACGGAGGACTAGCTGAAAGAGATCACATTTGATAGTTAATTGTTTGTATTATGAAAATTAATATTGTAGACTTTTTCCTAAATTAAATCAATTACTAAAAATTGTTTTCCCATAAGAAAAAAATAATTAATCCTTTGTAAGTACTATTTATTTATGTCAAGATCTTACTTTCCATGGCACATTAATTACCAAGTTAAAAAATAAATCTAATAATTAAGTAATAATATTATGTACAGACCAAAATAACGAAAAAATTAAAAATGTGAATTTTGTTATGAAACTCGGTATGTGGGCTTAAAATAATATTCTGTTCAACTTTTTCTAAAAACTTTTTCCTATCTGTGAATTCACAGTAAGCTGCTTTTAAAGTTCAAATTTCAGTTGAGTATCTTAAAAAATGGGACAAACATAAATTTCTATGACTGTGCAAAAATTCACATCTGAATTCCTTCAAATAGTGAAAATAAGAGGGCGTGTTCATCTTAAATGTGATACATTATGATATATATATATATATATATATATATATATATATATATATATATATATATATATATATATATATATATATATATATATATATATATATATATATATATATATATATATATATATATATATATATATATATATATATATATATATATATATACAGTATATAGTATATATATATATAGTATATAGTATATAGTATACAGTACATAGGCGAGCAATGAGAAATGCAGGTAGTCCTTTTGGCAGGGTCGAGTACACTGAGCTCTGCAAAACTATAAGAAAACGTATCAGAGAGGACACGCGCCGATTCAATATGCAGCTAGTGCAAAAAACCCTGGAAGAAAACAAAGGAATTAACAAAGCTAAACAGAAGCTGAGAAACAAAAGAACGCAAATATATGCTTTAAAGCGTGAGGATGGTACAGTGTGCAGGGCGCGTACCGAAATGTTAGAGATTGTCAGAAGGTTTTATTCCCAGTTATATGAAGATCAGAGCCAGTCAGGGACAGCAATACCCACGGAAGAACAATATATAATACCAGATATCCTAGTGGAGGAAGTAACAAATGCTATAGAATTGATGAAGAACGGCAAGGCTCCAGGAAAGGATAGTGTAACTGTCGAAATGCTAAAAGCTGGTGGTCGGACGTTACATAAAACACTGGCAAAATTATACTCAAAATGCCTCAAAGAACAAAAAGTACCTGACTTATGGAAAAATGCAGAAGTGATCCTTTTACATAAAAAAGGAGTACAGGAAGATTTAAAGAACTACCGTCCAATAAGCCTCCTATCAGTGATGTACAAAGTTTTCACTAAGATAATTTCTAAAAGAATATTAAAAAAACTGAATGACGCACAACCAAGAGAACAAGCAGGATTCAGAAGTGGATTCAGTACAATGGATCACATCCAGGTTGTACAGCAGGTCATAGAAAGGCACAACGAATACACCATGCCACTGTGCTTGCCTTTTATCGACTACGAAAAAGCATTTGATTCCATCTCAAAGCATGCGATAATGGATGCACTGCTTAGCCAAGGTGTAGAGAGAGCCTATGTAAACCTATTAGAATCGATATATGATGGAGCTACAGCCACAATTCACCTTGATGATCTTGAAGTGGGAATTAATATAGAACGAGGTGTACGGCAGGGTGACGCAATATCGCCTATTCTTTTCTCGGCTGGCCTTGAAGAAGTATTCCGTAAACTGGATTGGGAACAGGATGGGGTAAAGATCAATGGTGCAAACTTAAACCATCTTAGATTTGCAGATGATATTATTCTCATTTCACAAGACCCAGAGGAGCTGCAAAGACGCATACAAGAACTGCAAAGGGCTGGCGAACCATTTGGCTTGAAAATAAACCTGAAAAAGAGTCAGGTTATGTTCAATAACTTCGCTCAGGACAGAAGAATTTCAGTTTTAGGAAGGGATTTAGAGATTGTGGACAGCTTTGTATATCTTGGGCAGACGATTTCCATGGAGGGGAATACCACCCGGGAGGTGGAACGGCGTGTTAAATGTGGTTGGCAGGCATTTGGTAGGCTCAACATAGTGTTTAAAAGCAGACTCGCACTTTGCCTGAAAAGAAAAGTATTCGATCAGTGCGTTCTACCCGTTATGACATACGGAAGTGAAACCTGGACACTCACATCGCAATCAATTCAAAAACTTCGGGTGGCACAGAGGGGAATGGAAAGATGTATGCTTGGCATTACAAGACGAGACAGAAAGTCCTGCGCATGGATCAGGGAACAAACAAAAGTCTGTGACATCATTGGAAGAGTAAAACAGTTGAAATGGAGATGGGCAGGCCATATAGCGAGGCGATGGGACGACAGATGGACCAAGGCAATCCTGGAGTGGATACCGCTTGATCGCAAACGTCCGCGAAGAAGACCGAAAGCACGATGGACTGATGACATCGTTAAGTATATTGGACCCGAGTGGCAGAGGAAAGCCCAGGACCGTGAAGGTTGGAAGCATGCTGAAGAGGCCTTCATCCTGCAGTGGATCGATATAGGCTGATGATGATCATGATGATGATATACAGTATATATATATATATATATATATATATATATATATATATATATATATATATATATATATATATACTGTTGTGTGTGGTAATTTCTCGGTATACGAACATACCAACGTAAAAATTGATGCACATTAGTAAATGTTTATCAATTCTTCTACTGGAACCTTTGGTATAAAACATTAAACTCAAAAGAGACTGCCACTAAACAAGTAATAAGTTGTTTTTAATTTCCGGATAAACATTTCGCTAACCATGTTTACATCATCAGGAAGATTCCTATTTGTTGTCAAGAATTCATGATTGAATCGTCTTCTGATGATGCTAACATGGTTAGCGAAACACGCGTCGACAAGTTTAAAAAAGTGATTTGGTGTTTAGTTCATTATTCATATACCTAAAATTAGAGACTGCTTCAAATATTTTTTAAATTTGGGATCAACATTTCTCTTGATCGAATCAGTTCAAAGAGATAACCAGCTTAAAATCTTGCCTACTTTTTGTAGATATAGAATTAATAGAATTATATAAATAATATAATTATTTTCATAAGGGAATTATATTACTAGAATTAATATAATAGAATATAAAAAGTTGTCAATTTATTTGTGAGATAGTTCCTTTTATAATTTATATTAAGTTTTCTAAGGAATAATGCCAAAAGGTCACCGAACAAAATGGACAATTATCTTTTTGCATATCATTAAAAATATGCAAATAGTTCTTGACTATCCCAAAAATACAGTTATTTTGAAAGCTCAAGTAATATCCCATTTCCTAACAATAATTTAAAAACAAATTAACAGCAAATTTGAGAATATTAAAAAAAAACACTGTTAAGGTTATGTACCGCAATGCAAAGATTAAGCCTTACAAGTACATTGTTTTTAGCATAAAGAGAAATCCTATCTGGTTTTAAAGAGCGACATTTACTTACACAGTCTGTCCACTAGAAGATTCTTGTTTCTCAAGTTCTCGATAATTTTTCTATTTAAGAAGTATGTTTAACTCTCGTGGTAGTTACTTCCTCTCCAAAATTAAATCTTCCAAATCAAGCTCGAAGCTTACTGGGTGTTCGATCATCATCAATTTCGGTTTTGAGAAGTAGCACGGAATCAAATCGGACGAATATATGTGACGATCAAATAACAGGATATTTTTTCAGTGAAGAAAACATTTTTTTAAAGGAGAGGTACATAAATAAAATAAATAAATACACACTTTATTTAGCATATGCAGCTAATAGTAACAAAACAAAATCAATATACAAAAAAAAATAAAAGTAAGAAAAATTCTAAAAAATCTTAACAAAAGAAAATACAATCAAAAGGCAATAACCAACATTGTTCAAATGATAAAACACTCTATTGCTTCAAATTATAATTTAACAGTCTATTAAATACATGCACATTAGGAGCGCTCCCTATGTGGGCGGGCAAAGCATTAAAGAGACAAACACCTTCCCAAAACAATGTCTTCTGGAGAGCAGTAGTTCTCACAATTGGTACATCATAATTGTTCTTAGAACGGACATCGTTCATAACGCATATTTACTCTTTGTACCAAAAAAGGATTCAAATAATGGGGCAACAAATTATGTTTTATTTATATATCAATCGAATGTTAGCCCCTTCAATGGCCCGCGCAACTGAAAACCAATCCAATGACCGCAATATTACCTCTATCGGTGTATACCTATTACAGTTCAATAGTACACGCATAACCTTGTTCTGCTGTATTTGAAGTCTACCAATACTCTCCTTATTACATGATATCAGCACAGATATACAATAGGTAAAATGGGGTAAAATGGGGTGATAAATGTGACGATATATGACTAAAGAACCCTATTTTTTTCCCAATCTTTCTACATAGATAACTGACATGATTACAAAATGTTAGCTGAGGATCCAACAGTACTCCTAAGTATTTAATTTCATTTACAATTTCAATATCACAATTATTTATATTTATTTTTAACCCTAACTCATTAAATCTTTTGCAGTTTGCTTTAGACCCTATCACCATGCACCTTGTTTTCAGTTCGTTTAGTTTAAGTTTATTTTTGCATAGCCATCTAAATAGTATTGCCAGTTCACTATTCAATGTTTCAACCATCTCAGGCAAATTATACCCAGACATGGATATGAGAGTATCATCTGCAAAAAGACTAATAAAACATTTATCCAATATTATAAAAATATCGTTGATATATATCAAAAACAGCAACGGGCCCAAAACACTACCCTGAGGAACTCCCCACGCACTTTCCCTCTTTGCCGACACTTTTCCCTCAACCCTCGTCCTATGATGTCTGTCTGTTAAGTAACTCTTGATCCATTTTAAGGCTTTCGACCTTACACCATAACTTAATAATTTTTTACACAGTATATCCCGGTCAATAGTTTCGAATGCTCGCTTTAAATCTATAAATACACTAAGCACAGTTTTTCCGACCTTTATATCGCTCCTCCATATTGCGCAGACATACTGAATAGCCGTCTCACAAGAATGTTTTGTCCTAAACCCTGATTGAGCAGAAACTAACAATTTATTGGTTTCAAAATAAGTTTTCAACTCTGTACATACTATAGTCCTAATGATTTTATCAACAACAGGTAATAAATTAATTGGTCTAAAGTCACTTGGTATACTAGGCTTTGGTATTTTTGGAATTGGTACAATAATGCTGGTTTTTAAGTCCTCAGGAAATGTATTCGTTTCAAAACTTGTATTAATTAAGTACAATAAAGGATAACCGATGACACAATTTTTTTTTTTCATTAACCTTATCGTAATTTCATTGTCACTCGTACTTCGGCTTTTTAAACTAAACACAACTTTTCTTAATTTGTTTAGAGTAACATGTTTAAACTCAGAAAAATCGTGAGTCTTGCATACTTTGACATCACTGCTACAGTCCTGCTCTTCGATACTCTGTTCTACTTTATTCAAACTATCGAAGTAAAATTTATTAAAGTTCTCCTCCGTAGGTCTGTAGTGAGCATCAAAGTCGATTCGCGAAAAATCGGCACGCCCCTTACCATTGCCCAGCAAATCCTTTATTGTTCTCCACATCTTCCTCCCGTCCCCCCTACAAGCATCGATATTATTATTAAGGTACCTCTGTCCCTCTCAACTTGACCATTTCTTAGCTCTTTGCTCATCCAAGGGAACTTTCTAGGTTGTACTAATTTTAAGGAAGCAGCCATATCAATAGCATCATGTAGAGTTTGCATAAAATCAACATATAATTTACTCACATAAACTCAATAATTTACAACATAAAATCAACATATAATTATTCCCCATCAACTCAATAATCAGCCTCGAGACTGCTTGCTCATTCAGATTCCGAGCATACGTATGTTGGAGGTGTTTCACATACAATACCCTGAAGTTTAAACTCGGTACCAATAATCTCATGATCGCTTATCATCGGAAAATCTGTAACAAGCTCTACAGCTCCAAAATCATTGGAGATTATGTGATCAATCAGTGTTTGTGAGATACCACTATTATGGGTTTCCCTAGTAACAATCTGTGTGAAACCTGCTCCACTGATAATGTCTTTCAACCTTCTAGACTCACTGCTGTTCTTCAATAAATCGATATTTATATCACCCAGAAGAAAGGTTTTATTTCTTTGAAATTCATTGTCACTTAGATTGTCTTCCAAATAGTTTAAAAAGTCACCTACAGAGGCACTAGGCGATCTATAGCAGGCCGCTACCAAGAAAAACAGCTTATTTATCTGTATCTTAACTGTTACGACCCAGTAACTGGTTAGAACTGTCTCGACAGAAACCACCCAATATTTCAAGCCAGATTTAATATAAATATTAGCACCCCCCGTATGACGAGTATCCGAATAACAAACAACAGCCGTATATCCAGTTATGTTAATTTCGTTCTCTTCTACATCTCGTGTTACATGAGTTTCAGTAACACACAAGATCCATGGGTTTCTATCTTCTACAAACTGCCTCAGCTGCAACATGTGGGTCGTCATTCCCTGTATATTAATATGCAATATATCTATATTGCTAGTGGACGCACTGAAGCAATCAAGTGGTTGCTATGCATACTTAGTTCTGTTCTTCATTCTTTCAACAGCTCGTTTATAACATTCGCAATTTTTATCAAACACTGTGTGATCATATTTAATATGTGTTATCCTCAGGACATCACATGCAAATTTACAATTAGTACACTCCTTTGTATTTGTACAGTGAATGCAGAAATGTTGAGCTTGGTAGGCAAGCAATAATGAGAGAGACTTTGGCTTGATTTTTAACCGATTTTGATGTGGTTTTTTCGGCTCTGGTTTCTATTTCTATATGCTATTTCTGCATCATTATCACTGTCTCACCACCAGGTGAAAATTAAACATATCAGACTGTCATCATTCAAAGAAAGCATCTCTTCAGCAACTTGAGCAAGACGGTGTTTATAAAAAATTAATGATTTCGGATTAAGACGAAAATACAGATGCGCCAAGCCTTAATTGTTAAAATTTGTTATTCTACTACTTAATTGGTAATTACTCAGTATCAGATCTTTGATTTTGATAATGTTTTCTTCATAGGCTCGCATGGAACCATCTTCCTATCAATAAAGCCAATGTACTACGTGTATCAATTTTTTACATAATTTTATCGATATTTGTATATAACATTTTTAATGGATCAACAGAGGAAATCTGGTTTTCTAGACAAAATTTATTGTAAAATTTTTGTTCGATTTAAACAAATCTTCTATATAAATAAAAATTAAATAGTGTTCGTTGGTAAGAGCATCACTCGAGGATCCAATCGTTGGACTGATTTGGCATTTTTTTTTATGTTTGTAATAGTCCGAATAAGGTTTTTTTGGGGAAAAAAATTGGAAAAATTGCCCGAAAAATTGGAAAATTCTGGAAACACCGAAAGCTTTTTGGCTTTTTTATGAGATTTTTGTATGAACTCAAGACCATAACTCACAATTCGAACAATTGATATGCGTGACTCTTTTTTATTTTGTTCGTTATGATCTTGGAAAAGTTTTAAGGAAAAAAAATCAAAACTATTATAAAGAAAAGCCGGAAAATGCTGACAAACTGCAAAAATCATCATTTTTTACGCACTCTCGATCATAACCGACGATAGGAACGACATATTTGGTCATTTTTTTTTTGTTTTGTTCGATATGCTCCCAGGATGGAAATACTCTAATTGACAATTGAAAAAAATCTGGAACATCTGGAGAAAAATTTGGAAAAACGCATTCCAGCCCAAACGAAATGATATGAAAGATCTGTCAGATGTCAATTACAGTCATAACAACTTAAAAAACAAATGGACGTATCGATACGTAAAGCTCCACCTTACCTTTTGATCACAGTAGTAGAAAACGAATATTGGTAGAATTAATTTTGATAATTTGAAGATTAGAGAGGGAGACAGACAGGGTGGGAAAAAGTGGAGAAGGTGGGTTAGAAGGAAATGGGAATCGAATCATAGGTATGTTTAAGAATGTAATGCTCAAAATTGAACTGAGCGTGGCTTATAGAATTATTTAAACACGAAAATGTTGGAATAATTTATAGTTATATTTAAATATGTATTATGAAGAAACATTCAAAGATGATATGTGTGTGAAACAAAACAAAAACTAAACTAGACAGGTATAGAAATAATTTTAATTCGACGAGATGGCACAGCAGAAACATTATTGTGGGTCAAACCAGCGTCGTTTTTCGAGCTAAATCCGCCGGCCAGACAGACACAGAACTGAGAATGTTAACGCGTCTACGAAAAACTGAAATAACCACCGAGACATCGGTACGTTTATTTTGTCCGGTGTGACATGTCGGGCAATCGTGTTTCGTTTTCTCACTGTTGCAGCGAAAATATGCGTTACAACCATCACGGTCCGCACTACGGTTACTCATCACTAACAATTCGATTCTCTGTTCTTTCTTTTTTATATTTTTTTTTCTGTCTTGTTTCTCTTACAAAATAAATTGTGATTTTTTTAGAGTGCCCGAACTTTAAATTGAAATAAAACAACAATCAAATTATTATTATTAGGGTCTTATGTCCGCAATTTTTCGAGTTATATTGACAATAGTGAAAATATGGGAGCGCAACCTCCTCCTCCTCCTCATTTCGAACGAGGCGGAGGAGGACCAGAAATATAGTGGGGGCAAATACGAATAAGAAGGTGAAACGGACGAGAAGATGAGGAGGATGGGCGATCACCTTGTTCTGTTTTTGTCTTGCGGCTATTTATTTGTCCACATACATATGGGAGCGCAACCTCCTCCGCCTCGTTCGAAATGAGGAGGAGGAGGAGGTTGCGCTCCCATATGTATGTGGACAAATAAATAGCCGCAAGACAAAAACAGAATAAGGTAATCACCCATCCTCCTCATCTTCTCGTCCGTTTCACCTTCTTATTCGTATTTGCCCCCACTATATTTCTGGTCCTCCTCCGCCTCGTTCGAAATGAGGAGGAGGAGGAGGTTGCGCCCCCATACTTTCACTACTATTGACTTCCAAGGTTTATCCCCAAAGAAAATAATCAAAAGGTGTTAAATCACATGACGGTGATCGAAATTTGTGCACGAAGTGCTCTATAAGTTTGGTGCGCAAAACACTGATGCTGTAAGCGTTGCTCTGATGTTAAACGTTTCATGATTTGCCAGACCATACTGAATAATTTTGACAACTGTAAGCGCAAACTCACAGTTTGTTTCACAGCGACCCCTATCGGAAGTACGTACACGGTAAAAAAATCACCCCTAAGATTCTAATAAAAATTAAAAGTAGTAGTACGGTACAGGATAGTTCTCTTGTTGGGAAATATTGACAAATTAGGTATACTAATATGTAATAACAATATTTTACAACAAACGAAAAAAGCTTAAACAGAATATAATAAGAAATAAATAAAAAAAATTAAAAAAGCAAAATTTGATAAAGAATGTTAATGTTAACACATGGGGGAAATTAACAAAAACAAACCTTCACAGCATCAAAAAATTATATCCTTGATTTTGTCGATGGAAAAAGTATCCAGAAATATTTATACCCTCATTTATAATGTTCACATTTGACTCTGATTTTGTCCTCGATTGTATATTACAAAGAAAATTCTGATCTATGATTGATCACTACTCTTCGGTGCTTCAGCACCTGAGCCTTTTTTTTATAATTTCTTTATTTTTATTTTCGAAATGAAAACTTCTTTAGCCGTGTTGAGCATTTTTGGTAAAGGCAAAACTTATGGGTTCGCGTCACCAACATGCTATTGACGTATTGTATCGGGCAGGCGACGCGCATCGGCCTGGGTACATGTATACGTATATATACACTAATATATTGTATATACTCGAATGTATCATGTGCGCGTTGGACTCTTTTTGGATGGGTAAAATTGTTTGAGTTCGCGTCACTGACATGCTGTAGTAGCAGTAAGTGAAGTTAAATTGACCGCGTGAAAAGTTTAATTTGTGTATACTGTGCATTGTTTAAATTGTGTTTTAGACAATCATTATTTTAAATGTTTAATTGTAGAATCACAGTGCAGTACAAGACTGAGTACTTAATAAGCTAATATTTCTATGTAGAAAAATGAATAAGAAAAACAAAGTATTTATTTTCGAATATTTCCAATATCGGCATTGGAATTTAATTATATAAAGACAATTTAGTTATTCATACCATAATTAATTTAAAAATGAAAAAAAAACAGTTATTTCAACGTTTCAAGTTTTCACTTCTGTTGGCAGTTCCCATGACTGCCTAACTTTTTTATCTGAATTGCTCCTGCGCACCTATGTGTACTGTAAACGGTAGTCCAAATTGAACGTCGGTTTAAAATTCGAAATAAAATAACTTTTTATGATTGTATTTTTATTGAATATTGAAGTACGCACTTTACACACAACAAATGACCTTCGTTCATTTCACAAAATTGTCGATAAATTTCGCACAATATTCGCACAGTTTCATCGGAAATAACACGTCGGATTTCACTTTTGAGCTCCTCCACACTTTGTGGAATGTTAGCATAGATGTTGGATTTGAGATAATACCACAAAAAGAAGTTGCACTGAAATCTTTCTGACTAATTGATGCCGGCCGGAATTATGTGAAATTTCACGAGCAGCAAATTGTTAATGCAGTAAGTCAATAGTTGCTCGAGTTGCGTTACGTAAGTAACATCCTCCTGCTGGAACCATATTGGTTCAAGGTGCATATCGTTTATTTGATACCAAGAAACTATTATCATGTAATGATCCGCTATTGAAACTATTATTATGTAATGATCCGTTATTGATCCGAGTTGAAAATAAGAATCATAAAGTTGATATTCGGACCAAGTTGAAGTTTACTTCATAATACTCTAAAAACTAAATGACGAACTGTCGGCAGTGGGAATGGTCAAAATGCTTCAGCTTCTGCGTCAGTTGAATTTTGAATGGATGAAGGTGGAGGTCTAATAATACAAAAGTACCACAGAATATTCTTTCGTATAACGTTCTATATTTTTCTAATCGGACGAATCTTAAATTAATTGTCAAAGTACAAGAGTTACCATCTGTAAAACAAAAAAAAAAACGCGATATTTAAATCCGGTATTCAATTTGGGCCATCCTAAATTTGGTCAGGGTTGAGTCTATTTCAACCTCTTCTACACAAGGGTTTTACTGGTTCCAGGGATTCCAAATATACGTAGATCTTTATCTCTATGAGATTTGCTGTTCCTTACTGGATCTTCAAAATGTCGTTTTTCCATTCTTAACCAGGTGTTTGTTTTTCAGTTGCGCCTATCGGCACCTTTCTTCTTTAATTTTTAAGGGGGTTCTACTGCAGCTCTCAGATTATGTTCATTGCTCGATTCTGGAACAATAATTCACAGCTTTGCAGACCATATTAAACTGTTAAAACACTAATGTATACAAACAGAAAGAATATTTAACATTTAGTAGTAGGTGACAAAAACAAATCCAAATTAAACCTGAATAAAAATATTTACCAATCTAATATTTTGAACTGTTCCCTTTCAACACGGTTTAGGGAATCACCGGGTATGGGTTCTTCCAAATTTTGATTTCCCACCGTGTGATATCACGGCAACAAACGGATCGCTGCGTCAGTTCAAGATCGAGTTCGATGTGCTCAGATCACCGACAGGTGTCTTTCGCGACCCGACAAGGCTGCCTCTTTTCGTGGAACCGGCTCGCATACATTAGCAGAGACATTAAATCCGGCCGTCTCACGATTCGATTCTAATCCGATGGGGGGCGGTGTGGGCGCAGGAAACGTGACAGATGTCGCACGCCGCTCCCGTCATTGTTTCGGGGCGCAGCGACGCCCTAGCCGCGGGGGCGCCACGTCTCGCGTACGCCCTGTCCGTCGGCAATAACGCTTTTTTTCTTCTCAACGCTTTAAGATTCGTATATATATATATATTTATATATATATATATATATATATATATATATATATATATATATATATATATATATATTTATATATATATATATATATATATATATATATATATATATATATATATATATATATATATATATATATATTTATATATATATATATATATATATATATATATATATATATATATATATATATATATATATATATATATATATATATATATATATATATATATATATATATATATATATATATATATATATATATATATGAGGTTTCCTGATAGACTTATGGGTAGGCACATAACCAAGGGTTTATAGCCCGAGGGGGGTGCTGGCCTGGGTTTGTCGGAAGCTGATGACCGTGGTTCGGAACCCACGTTAAGCTGTAGGTCCAGTCGCTAAATAGCCTAGTTGCTGATGCGCCTCTAAGCCAAACACTTTACTTTACTTTACTTACATTATTATTATTTTTATTTATTGGGTTTTTCGGTCAATAATTAATTTTTAATTTTTCTACAATACATATAATTTTTATAAAAAACACAAACTTACATTTTATTATCACCAAATTGTTCTGAATTTGTTATGTGGAATATTAGATGCAAAAATAAAAAATTATGAAAATTTATTATTTAATAATGTTATTATATATACAACTTAAATTATCTGTATCATTTCTGAAATTAATGGTATTATGTGTTTTTCTTTTATATAAATCATTTCTTTTATATTTCTTTTTTTATATTGTTTTTCAAAATCTATATTATATAAAAAAATTTAAAAATTAATTGTTTATTTAAATATTGGTATGTTTTTAATGTAAGTTTGTGTTTTTTATAAAAGTTATATCTATTGTACATATATATATATATATATATATATATATATATATATATATATATATATATATATATATATATATATATATATATACACAAACAAATTATATACTATTTTTTAATTACTTTGCTGCTGATTGCTAAAGTCACATAAATAGTGACAATAGTTTTATGCACATATTATTTATATATGGATATAAAAAATACAAAGTACATAATAATTACGTATTAACGTAAAATAACTTGGCAATTATGATTATCTAAAGAAATCGAAATCGAAGTTTGGTTTGTTTAACTTTTCTTTGGCTCAAAGAAAAAGCTTGATCTCAGGATCAATAACTCATTTAATGACACGCTAATTTATTCTGCCCATTCTAACCCTTGTTGAAATTATTTGTAAGCTGTATCGTGTTTTACTGACATTGTTACAACTTTTTCATTTTCCACCTATCCAACTTCAATCAGTTTTCGACAAGAATTATACTCTCATAAATGTTGAGCCAGTTGATAACTTTACATTCCGTAGGTTTTTCGGTCTATCCAATATCTTGCCTATGTCTACCTTTTTCTCTTCTTCAATATGTTTTTTTTTTATTTTAGCTAGTGGGAGTAAATCTTCACTATCCCATTCTGTTATTACGGTTAATTTATTTCAACGCTTCTCTAAGACACTGCGGGAAGCATCATTCAATGCATCATGTAAGAGCATCATGTACAGCATCTTTTAAATTTAATATTTTTCAAACATTCAATGATGTTTTCTTCATCATTTCTCAAAATGTGAGTCAGTAGACATTTTCTATAAAACAATTATGTTAGGCGAATCGTGTTTTGATCCATAGCTTGGATTAACGCTCTGCAGTTCAGAGGTAAAAAAGGGTTTTTATGATCTCGTTCTATAAGTCTCGACAAATTTCATTTGAATGGATCAATTGCATTAGAATCATTCGTCAACTTTTCACCGCAAATCTTCAAGGTTTTAAGTCCGTATCTTTTTTTAAAATTTAAAAGTCGACGTCTGATGGCATTAAAATTGTTCTTTTTGTAGCACTGGGAATACAATTATTTTATGAGACAAAATTTCATAAGAAATGGGCGCATGTCTGCTTTTCGTGTGTCATAGTGGTGCCAACTGTTTTGGTTTTTTGTAACTGCTCTATTTTTTCGATGTTTTGCCTGTAATGTTAATGTATTATGCTGTCGTTTTATCGGAGCAATCCTTTAGGTCCACCCCCAATGCTGGCATAAATAGTATTAATACTATCCGGATTACTGAGTAAGCAATATACGGAAAAATGTATTCGGATTACTAATGAACCCGGATTAATTAATAAGGATCCGTATCAAGTCTGTCTATATATATATATATATATATATATATATATATATATATATATATATATATATATATATATATATATATATATATATTAGAATTACTAGGTTCTCGGGTAGAACCCTGTTTTAGATTTGTAAAATCTCGACGTTTCGGCTTTCACTTTGAAGCCATTATCAAGAGAATCTAGTTGATTTACTCCGAGGCCTCAATCTGCCTACTCCCCAGAGTTCACAACTAGAAATGGAGCTTCCCAGATTTCACAAACTTTTTCTAGTTGTGAATTCTGGGGAGTAGGCAGATTGAGGCTTCGGAGTAAATCAACTAGATTCTCTTGATAATGGCTTCAAAGTGGATGCCGAAACGTCAAGATTTTACATATTTAAAACGCGATTCTATTCGAAAACCTAGTAATTCTAATATTACCGACCGCGGAATCCGCAATGTTTCGCTGATAGAAAAATAATGTTAATTATTAGTCCGGGAGTACATCCGATCATTCACTGTTTTTCGTTTTTTGAAAAAGGACGTTTCGCCAAGGTCACATTTAGAATTCTCAATGCGTGTCTGAAGATATACTATCTATCATCAGAGAGATTTTTGGAATGAGAGAACAATTAAACTTTAGTATGTCATGTCAAATTTCATTTATTTGTTAGGCAATTCCCTTTTTTTGATGTTCTTAATTTGCAAAGTGTTAAAATAAAAAAAAAATTGAAAATGAATAAGATATAAGATATTTTTATGTTTATGTTTAGTAATGCGGAATACGCCCATATTCATTTTATCTACAGATATTGTAATAGGAATGCAAACGACACAGTGCGAGTATATCACAGACGATTTCCTAATCTTAATAAAGGTTTTCTTCGAAACGAGTTTTTATTCGACCTCACCAGAACTTTAGAAACTTTGAACATAAAAGGGATCAGCAAAATGATAGATTTGGAAACCATAGTTTGGGTGAATTCAACAACAATGATAAATTAAACGTCAGAAGAGCTGTTCAACTGCAGCGCGATCAAGCTATTCAAGTTTATGAAAATAAACTTTCCGAGTTTAAAAAAGGACCACTAGAAATCAATCCGAAATATTCAACCAGGTGATGCTGAAAGACGAATGAATTTTTTAACTTGTTTATAATGCTGTGGAGGAAGATCCTAATTTTAAAAACAAAATCAACTAGACTGACAAAGCTATATTTACTAGGAATCGGTAAACTTTCAAAATTGAAGAACCTGGGCTCATGAAAATCCGCAGATAATTCGCCTTACGGCTTTTCAAGAATAGTTCAGTGTTAATTGAACTTGGAACAACAGTGGCGGAAATATGTGGCTTCACATTTTTCCACCACGGGAACACTATTAAGCACTAATTTAAATGACAATGTTTTCTAATATCGCAAGAATGTTCCTCTTAATTTACGGAATGAAGGCTACTTTTAAATGGATGGTGCTCCAGCACATTAGGCTGCTGAACATGGTATGTGGCTAAATAATAATTTTCCTGAATGATGGATCGGTCGGTTAGGGCTAGGACCATGGTCACCCCTGTCCTGTTCATCGGACAGGACTCCTCTCAATTTTTTTATCTGAGGATATTTAAAGGAGGATTTAACTACCGTAAATACCATAGAGGAGTTGATCTAAAAAATTCAAGACGTGTGTTAAGATTTGCCGGCTAATCCAAATTTTATGCGGAGATCATTAATGTGGTGAAGCTGAATGACTGCACTTTCAGCAATACTTGTAATTTGTAATTGATCTTAATTAAAAAAAAATTCTAGTAAAAATAAATAAGATTTTTAGTTATAACATTTCTTTATTTTTTTTTATTTGGATGCCCTTTATAGTGTTGCTCACGAAAAGTTTAAAAGCGATTTATTTAAAAACGGTGCATCTTATTGTGTTTTTTTTTAGGTTTTCCGCCACGATCTAAAATTCAAAAAATATCAAAAATATTTGTTCTTATTTAAATAAAGAATCACTGGGTAAAAACAAATAACTAAACGGAGACAAATTTCCAGTGATTCTTTTCTGTACTAAATTTGCCTAACGAACAAAATTTTAAAAATATAAAAATGTTCTAAAAAAACGAAGCTTTTAACGCTTAACGTTTCCGAGGGTCCTCTCCCTTCGTTTTCAAAACTAACCTAAAAAAAATTATATTTATTTGTAATATATAAAGGTAAATTGTTAGGGTTAGGGACTGGACCTACAGCCTAACGTGGGTTCCGAACCACGGTCATCAGCTTTCCGACAAACCCAGGCCAGCACCCCCCTCGGGCTATAAACCCTTGGTTATGTGCCTACCCATAAGTCTATCAGGAAACCTCAGGCGAGTGACCAACGTAGAACTTTAACTGGTGTGACTGAGGGGTAATTCGTAGTCGGATTTTACACTCTTGCCTAGAAACAATCACAAACATTTAGGAAGTAAACAGACAGAAGAAAGAAAGAAAAACAACCATCCGAGTGCTGGAATCGAACCAACTACCGCTCCAGTGCGGTGACATTCTACCAATATATATATATATATATATATATATATATATATATATATATATATATATATATATATATATATATATATATATATATATATATATGTAACAAAACATAACAAAAAACCAAACTTTCCGTTTGGTTTTTTGTTTTTACCCAGTGATTCTTTCTTTAAATAAGAACAGGTATTTTTGATATTTTTTGAGTTTTAGAGAGTGGCGAAAAAACCCAAATAAAGGAGAAAAAATATAGTTATTGGGTATTTAAATACTCAAATATGTTTAACTGTATTCTTTAGAATCGGGAACCATATTGAATTTAAACCTACTGAAGGCATTCCTAACTTTTTCATACGTACATGAATTTATATAATATAGTTTGATGTTTTTCTCGACATTTGTGTTTTTTTCTTCTTTGGAAATTTTAATCTCTAATGTTGAATTGTTGTGGTAAAGAATTTTATAATGAATAGGAGCGACTAAACTTGAAGATATTTACCACTAAACACCAAGACACTTTTTTGAACTGCTCGACGCACGTTTCGCTAACCATGTTAGCATCATCAGGGGATGATTTAATCTAATTCTAAAACTAAACTATGTTCTATTTATATGAAAACCATACCTAAAGAAGTGTGTAAAAATCATGAACCGTGAAGTGTACTAAGCCTTACATTAACAATTGAAAAAGTTGACTGAGAGGAATCGGTCCTTTATCTCGGTTCATGATTTTCTTACATTTTTCTATTTGAATGCTTTCATATGCATCCATGCTGACATTTTCGCCATTTTCGATTCGAAAAATGAAAATTTAGATGATTTTATTAAGAACTTAAATAGTAAATCCGAAAATATAATATTCACGCATGAACTTGAAAACAACGATAGTTTACCATTTCTGGATGTGTTAGTCAGTAGAAATAATAAAAATAGGTTAGATCCTAATGATTCAAAGCATAGCTTTCAAAATAAGATGGCTAGTTTAAATTTTATGGTAAATAGATTGATTAATTTTCCTTTAAATAAAGATAATTATAACAGAGAATTAAAATTAATTAGGGAGGTATCTGAAGTGAATGGTTTTAATAAGAACATTATAGATAAACTAATTAGAAAACATAAGTTCAGAAAATTATTGAAAGAATCTTCGACTTTTCAAAAGGATCAGAACACAAAGAAATTCATGGTAGTACCATTTGATGCCCAGTTGACAAGAGGACTAGACAAAATTTTGAAAAAAGTGGACATTAAGGTTGTGTACAAACCATATAATAAGTTAAGAGAAGTTCTGGGTAATCCAAAGGATAAAGTAGACCAGCATGAAAAGTCGGGGATTTACGAAATTAGTTGTCAAGACTGTGATCGAAGGTATATTGGGCAAACAAAAAGATCCATATTGACAAGATATAAAGAACATATTGCCCACATTAGATATGGGAGAAATGAAAAATCTTGTGTTGCCCAATATGCAATCGAACATGACCACAGTATAGATATTAGTAATTTAAGACTAATTAAAAGTGTTAATAATAATAGGGCTTTGGATGCATATGAAAGCATTCAAATAAAAAAATGTAAGAAAATCATGAACCGAGATATAGGACCGATTCCTTTCAGCCAACTTTTTCAATTGTTAATGTAAGGCTTAGTACACTTCACGGTTCATGATTTTTACACGCTTCGTTAGGTATGGTTTTCATATAAATAGAACATAGTTTAGTTTTAGAATTAGATTAAATCATCTCCTGATGATGTTAACATGGTTAGCGAAACGTGCGTCGAGCAGTTCAAAAAACTGTCTTGGTGTTTAGTGGTAAATCTCTTCAAGTTTAGTGCATCACACCAAAGGTTCCAATAGAAGAATTGAATAGGAGCGACGTTTCGATATTTTTCTGTCTCTTTCAAGTTCTATAAATAATATCTTTTTGTTTATGTGATTATAAAAAAAAATAAAAGAGAACTTAAGTTAAATTCATGTGTACTACCTTTATTAGTTCTTCTGCCACCTCAGCCCTTGTTGTAGTTTTCCTTTATTATATATATTGGGCGTCTCCTTTTTACACTAGTCTGAGCTTCCCAATTCCGAAATCGCGGCTTTAGCCTGTTGAAGAAACTTAATACTTACACTTTTACATTTACCAGCTTTCTTTTCTAAGTAACGCGAAATAAAATATAATTATATTTATCAATGGCCCCTCGTATTTTGTATTTCTTTGAAAATAAAAAAAGTTTCAAGTATTTTCTTGTACATCTTGTTCAACACGTTCGAGCGTTCCTTCGAACGTCATACGCAAGAAAGTAAAAGCACCTTTCCCAGCATTGATAATTAACGTTTGTCTAGCGCTAGCGCGACACCGCGGCCTACACAATACATTACAATGATTTATATTATTTGCGCGTAATAAATAAGCTAAATATCCACATAAATACGCTGCCGAAGGTAGACGCATCTGCTACTTATAAATCGTATGGGCGGTCGGATTCGTTTACACCGAGATATGTCCGGAATTTCTCTACGAGACAGTGTCTCAATCCCTTAAAAGTCCTTGGCGGTAAAATCTGGTACATCCGAAATCCTTTTCGAAGAGTCGTCAGGAATAACTTATTTTCTGAATTTTTATAAGTAGTTCTCCACTACCAGGGCTATTATAAATATATCTGGCGAAAACGCAGTTCGATATCTTTAAGCGTTTTCGAGATATTCGCAAAAAAACCCACCGAGGACCGTATTTTAGGAAAATTTACAATTTTGGAATAATCATATCTCTAAAACTGATAAAGGAAAACGACTACCAGATTACCCATGCCGGTCGCGTTGGTCGGATGGTTATTTTTCTTTCTTTCTTCTGTCTGTTTACTTTCTAATGTTTGTGATTATGTCTAGGCAAAGGTGTAAAATCCGACTACGAATTACCCATCAGTCACGCCTGTTAAAGGCTGGGTAAGGCCGGATGCCTTCTGAGAAGTGTTCTACGTTGGTCACTCGCCAGTCGGTAGGTTTCCTGATAGACTTATGGGTAGGCACATAACCAAGGGTTTGTACCCGACGGGGTGCTGGCCGGGGTTTGTCGGAAGCTGATGACCGTGGTTCGGAACCCACGTTAAGCTGTAGGTCCAGTCGCTGAATAGCCTAGTTGCTGATGCGCCTCTAACCCTAACACTTTATCTTTTTTTTTTACATTACCCATGAGTGCGGTTTGTGATATATGCGTGAAAATATGCTAGCGGATTTTTTGAAGTTTTACAATTTTCAGCAAAGTATGTCAAGGGGTCACCACGGGCAAGTTGGAGAAGACTGAATGTTGCTGAATTTCTATAGGGTCCTTGGTATTCGACTTTCTGGCTTTCTCGTCACATGTCTTGCTTTCGATTAGTTTTTATTTCCACCATCTTTGTTTCGTGTATAATTTTTGTAGTTAATAGTGTATTAATATTAGTTTATTTTCTATTCTTTTACATACATATATTTAAAAAGAGAGCTTAAGTTAAATTCATGACTACTACTCCTATTAGTTCTTCTGCCACCTCAGTCCTTGTAGTTTTCCTTTATTATATATTATTATTATTATTCACGTATGGGCCCGGGTGGACCACGCGAAGTACAATTAGAGGCGTTTGTTGTTGTTAGCCTTCCTTTGCGCCCATACTAATTTCATTCTTTCGCTATGAGCTTTTTTTCTTTCGTCAGACCAAGTTGTTCCAGTCTTCCTACATTTTTCTCTCTGGCCAACCTTCCAAACGTCAACCTTGTGTCTGAAACAGCCTCTATCCTGAATTTCACTTTGAGTAATATTTGCTGATCTTAGGTCCTCTTTAATTGCAGCAATCCATTTAATTATTTCTATTTTAGCTCTACTCCTATTTTCATAAAATTCGACTATTTGTCTAGTTAGCCTATTTGGATTCATCCGTTTTATGTGTCCGTAAAACTTAAGTCTTCTTTTTCTCATATCGCTATGTATATCTGTGTATTGTTTGATTTCTTGGTTTTCTCGAAGTCGGTATGTTGTATTTATTTGTTTGGGGCCTAAGATTTTTCTTATGATTTTTCTTTCCTTCTTTTCAATGTCCTCGATGTCTCTCTTTCTATTCAAAATGAGCGTTTCTGCCCCATATAGACATTCTGGCTTAATAACTGTGTTCAGTTTTGTGTTTTAGATAAGCATTTTTTGTTGTAAATATTTTGTGTAAGTCTCAATGCCGTTTCCATTTTTTGACATCTACCCTTATTGGCTGCTTTTTCCAACCCATTTTTCATAATTATTTCACCCAAATATTTGAATTGAGAGACTCGTCTGATGTTACCATATTTTGTTTTTAGAAATGGTGTTCTTAGTCTGTTGCAGGTCATGTATTGTGTCTTTTCAAAGGAAATTTGGAGTCCTACCTTTTCTGCTGTTTCTTTTACAATTTCAATCTGTTTCTGTGCCGTTAATACATCTTGAGCCAAAATTGCTAGATCATCAGCAAACGCCAGACAATCAATTTTGATGTTGGTTCTCCCCAGTTTAATGGGCTGGTCAATATTCATGGCCGACTTTTTTTTACGCCACTCCTGTATTACCCTTTCTAGAACACAGTTAAATAAGAATAGCGACAGTCCATCCCCTTGTCTCACTCCAGTTTTAATTTCGAAGGGCTCTGAGATGTCACCCATGAATTTAACTTTTGACCTTGTGTTAGTTAATGTTGCTTTAATAATTGCCAGCGTTTTCAGATCTAGTCCTTAGTTAGATCTAGTCCCTAGTTTTCTAATCATATGCTTTTTTGAAATCCGCAAATTATATAATTATAATATATATAATTATATTATATATTATATCGTTTTCCTCTCTATAGACCATTCCAAGGAACAAGTGCTGCAATTAGTGATGATTATGATTTTTTTTTTAATTACTCTGTTTTAGTCAGAAAAGAAACAAAAACCATCATCTGTCTTTATTGGCAAGATAAGCGTTTTGAATCACTGATTTAGAAAAGATATCACAATATGAACAGCATCTAGTAAGACACGTTTTTGCATTTGATGGATTATGTCTTGGAGTATTTTCATAATTCTAAGCTGTTCACTTAAGGAGTTTGATATTAATCCAGTTGCCGAGATAATAACAGAGCTGTTATTACCAGTTTCATCTCCCAGACTCGCTTAATTTTATTTTTTATTTCTGCGTATTTTGTCAGTTTTTCATTGATTTTTCTCTCTATGTTAGCATAGTTAGAAACCGATACATCAACCAGCATAACTGTTTTCTGTAATTTGCCGATAATGGTGACGCCAGGGCAGTTGTGATTATTGTTTATACTTATCAGCCCAGTATATCTTGACCAGGTCATTCTCCATCACAAATGGAGAATGAGATTTATAGTACGGCTGAAGCGATTGGGATTCTAACGTTAAAATGATGTTTTAAGACTTCGAAGTAAATAAATGTGGCTAATATAAATGTGGCGCTTATTATGTTTGTCAACGTATAGGGTAAAAGCCGGATAGTTGCCTTAGTTGGATACATGCCCCGCTTTTGAATACACTATGTTAGGGATGTTGGTGGTGTTATCGCTTTACTATAATTAGAAGTGCCCCTCCTGCAGGGCTCAATGCCATGTAAACCATTGGAGTAGGCGCATATGTTTTGTCCGTGTGAGCAAAAATCTTCCGCGGCAAAACTTCGACGGGCCTCGAAATTATATTGGTAAGTAATTTCTATTGAATATTTTTATTACTGATTGTGGTTTCAGTCAATTTTTTGTTTCTTTGCATGCATTAGAGTTTAAATTACATTGTTTATTATGTTTTATTGTTGAATGGTTTTTATTTATTTCGCAAATAAAACGGGCAAGTAACCGTATTAAAAAGTATAGTCGCCCTATTTACCTTTGCGGGTAGTCGCTCTAAGGACAACTATCCGCAACTATAAATAGTAAAGTAAGAGTAAAGATAGATTTTTCCTTTTAATATTTTTTTTTTCAACTTATTTTACATCAATCATCTCATACTAAAAATACCGCATGTCTAAAAGGGCTATACAATCTGCAGAAAGTTTAAACTTCAACGATAAAATTGTCCTGAAGAAGAATAAAGAAGAAAAAATAAAGAAAACAAACAAAATAACGGAAACTAAAATTAGGACAGCGAAAAAAAAAGACTAGCTGGTTGCAAAAGAGCATTGTGAAGAAAAGAGGGCAACCGCAGAAAAAGAAAAACGCTAAAACATATATCGATATTACCAGCAGTGAAACTGAATTCGATAACACAGGTTTTATTGAACTGAACAAAAGAAGAGCTTTAGGAAAGAGAAGAATACAAATTTACAGTTCTGACATTGAAAATGAAGAAAATGTTATAAGTTCAAGAACATCTAAGGGAAAAGTCACCGATGGACTACTAATCAAAAGGATAAAGGACGAAAAATCGAAAAGTATCACTGAAAAAAAAACACTGACTGGCTGCTTTGCTTCAACAAGAAGTAATCTCGAAGACCTTTTATTTGTTGATGGTACATATCAGCAACGTCTACAAATCTCCTTCCTCTCGTTTCTCGTGGGAGGTTTACTTGTTCGACAGCTGCCTTTGGATGATGACATATGAAGTTGGTTAGACTAGTACGGTCTGTACGATTGATAGACTCCGAGTCAGTGCTTGTCCAGTTAACAATTTCAAAGCAGTAGGTCATAAATGATAAGGCGTAGGTATTGATAGCCTTCACTAAGTTAACGAAGTTCAGTTCGGTTTTCAGTAGAGAATGAAGACGGAATCAATTGGATATCTTCTGTTTGATCAAACTGCGTTCAATCTTATTTGTTTGAAGGCTTCCAAAATGTTTATATGGTTTTGTTGACACTGACGAAAGAATTGTTTTTCTCGGTATTGACCATTATTTTTATAATATATGATATAAATCACTATATATATATATATATATATATATATATATATATATATATATATATATATATATATATATATATATATATATATATATATCATCATCATCATGATCATCATCAGCCCGTATCGATCCACTGCAGGATGAAGGCCTCTTCAGCATGCTTCCAACCTTCACGGTCCTGGGCTTTCCTCTGCCACTCGGGTCCAATATACTTAACGATGTCATCAATCCATCGTGCTTTCGGTCTTCTTCGCGGACGTTTGCGATCAAGCGGTATCCACTCCAGGATTGCCTTGGTCCATCTGTCGTCCCATCGCCTCGCTATATGGCCTGCCCATCTCCATTTCAACTGTTTTACTCTTCCAATGATGTCACAGACTTTTGTTTGTTCCCTGATCGATCCATGCGCAGGACTTTCTGTCTCGTCTTGTAATGCCAAGCATACATCTTTCCATTCCCCTCTGTGCCACCCGAAGTTTTTGAATTGATTGCGATGTGAGTGTCCAGGTTTCACTTCCGTATTTTCAGGCAAAGTGGGAGTCTGCTCTTAAACACTATGTTGAGCCTACCAAATGCCTGCCAGCCACATTTAACACGCCGTTCCACCTCCCGGGCGGTATTCCCCTCCATGGAAATCCTCTGCCCAAGATATACAAAGCTGCCCACAATCTCTAAATCCCTTCCTAAAACTGAAATTCTTCTGTCCTGAGCGAAGTTATTGAACATAACCTGACTCTTTTTCAGGTTTATTTTCAAGCCAAATGGTTCGCCAGCCCTTTGCAGTTCTTGTATGCGTCTTTGCAGCTCCTCTGGGTCTTGTGAAATGAGAATAATATCATCTGCAAATCTAAGATGGTTTAAGTTTGCACCATTGATCTTTACCCCATCCTGTTCCCAATCCAGTTTATGGAATACTTCTTCAAGGCCAGCCGAGAAAAGAATAGGCGATATCGCGTCACCCTGCCATACACCTCGTTCTATATTAATTCCCACTTCAAGATCATCAAGGTGAATTGTGGCTGTAGCTCCATCATATATCGATTCTAATAGGTTTACCTAGGCTCTCTCTACACCTTGGCTAAGCAGTGCATCCATTATCGCATGCTTTGAGATGGAATCAAATGCTTTTTCGTAGTCGATAAAAGCCAAGCACAGTGGCATGGTGTATTCGTTGTGCCTTTCTATGACCTGCTGTACAACCTGGATGTGATCCATTGTACTGAATCCACTTCTGAATCCTGCTTGTTCTCTTGGTTGTGCGTCATTCAGTTTTTTTAATATTCTTTTAGAAATTATCTTAGTGAAAACTTTGTACATCACTGATAGGAGGCTTATTGGACGGTAGTTCTTTAAATCTTCCTGTGCTCCTTTTTTATGTAAAAGGATCACTTCTGCATTTTTCCATAAGTCAGGTACTTTTTGTTCTTTGAGGCATTTTGAGTATAATTTTGCCAGTGTTTTATGTAACGTCCGACCACCAGCTTTTAGCATTTCGACAGTTACACTATCCTTTCCTGGAGCCTTGCCGTTCTTCATCAATTCTATAGCATTTGTTACTTCCTCCACTAGGATATCTGGTATTATATATTGTTCTTCCGTGGGTATTGCTGTCCCTGACTGGATCTTCATATAACTGGGAATAAAACCTTCTGACAATCTCTAACATTTGGGTACGCGTCCTGCACACTGTGCCATCCTCACGCTTTAAAGCATATATTTGCGTTCTTTTGTTTCTCAGCTTCTGTTTAGCTTTGTTAATTCCTTTGTTTTCTTCCAGGGTTTTTTGCACTAGCTGCATATTGAATCGGCGCGTGTCCTCTCTGATACGTTTTCTTATAGTTTTGCAGAGCTCAGTGTACTCGACCCTGCCAAAAGGACTACCTGCATTTCTCATTGCTCGCCGTTTCTTCATTAAATCAATGGTCTCACTGGAGATTTTTGTTTGTTTGAGACATTTTTCCTCTGGTGCTATTGAAGCAGCCGTTTGAAGTACATTGTTGGCGATTTCTTCATATTGAACTGATATTTCCACCTCCTCTGGATCTTGCAATGCAGCAAACCGGTTTGACAAAGCAATCTCAAAATCGCTTCCTCTGTCCAGCAGTTTTCCAGAATCCACCTTGCCCTTCTTTGATCTTACCATTTTTTCGCGCTCTTTTCGACAGTCAATCCATCGACAGTCAATATATATATATATATATATATATATATATATATATATATATATATATATATATATATATATATATATATATATATATATATATATATGTATATATATATATATATATATATATATATTATATATATATATATATATATATATATATATATATATATATATATATATATATATATATATATATATATATATATATACCAGGTGTCCCATTAAGGATGGATCGCGGCCGTATCTTGAAAACTATTTATTGAACCTATTGTGAAATTGAAAACTATTATGTCGTGTCACCGTGTAAAAACAGGCATGCCTTTCCGTCAAACGATAAATCTTATATTTTTATCGAGAAATTTTCTATCTGAAAAAAAAACACGCTTAAATATTAATTTGTGTTAATGAAACGATTATCGAAAGCCCGAATAATAATTCATTCACTTCCCTGGGCTTATTATCCCAAACACAATAGAACAATGAGCGGTTGCTGCATAAAAGATCAGAGGTATTGGTCACCCACACAACCGAAAAAGTTCTTGTCGAGTTGTTTACGATTTATGTTCAGATTGTTCCTTATACTGGGTGTTCATTTTAAAAACTTTTGATATCTAGAAGAATATGCTAATACGCTAGTTCAAAATGATTTAAATATCAATGACCTTATGAAAGGTACTACAGTAGTAACAAAATTATTAGAGAGATTAGACTCTGAACCGATACTCGTTTCGAGCGCCATCTCTTAAAGGAAAAAATAATTATTAACCGCCACACCTGGTAGTAAAGATATTAAACTTAAACTTAAAGACCAAAACTGAATTAAAACAAGAAGAAAATCTTAAATCAACACGTAAAACAATGGAACCCGATAGATTAGCGAATATTTGTAAGAAAGGCAAACCTTACAGTAGAAGATCGATAGGAAGACCACCTAAAAGATGGCTAGAGAGCTGTCTAAAATCAATACAAACTTCAGGAGGTTATTTTTCATTTAATATACAACAAAAAAATAACTCTTCTATATAATTCAAGTCTTATCGGTGTTAAATGTGGTCTTTCAAGCGGCGCGTCGACACGTCTTCCACGCGCAAAAACGCGACAAAACCAGAAAGAAAAAACCAACCGACATACACGCCATCCTGCGGGCACGAACCCATATACAAATCGTCGTTTAGCTCGATCACAGATCGTTGTTCGTTAATTATTTTAATTAATAGGCTAATAAGCGCTTAAACGGCCATTATCGGTTACACCTCAGACTCAACGTTCCGATCTAGCTGCAAATATCCGCGCATATTCTCGCACGATAATCAGTTTTTTCTTCGACCGTCATCTTACACGATCGTGAAATCAATTAACAATCATCAGCCGATGCGAAATAAGGTTAATTCGACGGTTTATGCATAAAGGATGGCGAGAAAGATGGCGATGGAACTGTCGATAGTCTTTTTTTCGATGTAAACAGATAGGCATGTTTGACGGCCGATGCCTTAGTATATTCCTTGATAATTAGTTTAGCTAGGATGATTAACTCTTTCTCTGTCCTGCTCAAAAAAGCTAATGCAACAATATTCAATAATTTTGAATACTTTCTGGTAAAATTTATAATCATTCCATTCTTATCACATCCACTGCTGGATATAGGTCTCTCTAGACGTAACAGCATATGAAAGTTGTAAAAAAAAATATACTGCTAATATTTTGATACCATGCCAAAATTTATACGATGATTTTTGAGATTATTTTCAACTCAAAAATACTTTTCAAATAATAAAGAGAATAGCCAGCTGTATTTATAACGGGGGTAAAACCGTCAGTCAGCGGCATGTACATGCTGCGCGCTCAGTAGTCCGGTCAATCTAGACACTCAAAGGTACATAAATTTACATCAAGCTGGAGTAAAATTGTTCAAAACATAATTAAAAATTACATTTCAAAATTCCCCATCGTTGCGGTACGTGGAAAAAAATTGACTCGGGGTCAAAGCTCAAAAAAATGGGTTTTTCGCGATTTTCATCAAAACAGTAAGTTTTATCGTAAAATTACCTCAAACAAAAATTATAGACCATAAAATTATCTATAAAAAAGGTATCAATTTTTTTTTTCCTAAGAGCCACCGTTCCTAAGATATAACGATTCAAAAAGTTGTAAGCGTCATAATATGCACACCTTTCTACGCCACCTCTGAGGTAGTGTACTTAGCCCGTTTGCCAAGTAGGCCTATTCCACAGGTCTGTTGTGATTCTGTTTAATTGGAAACTATTGCATAATAACAGATATTAGCGAGGGTTGGAATTGATAAAAACGATGGAAATCAAAAAACAGTAGAAAAAATTATTCGTCTGATTCAAAATCATCAATTACTTCTTGTTGTTCTTCTTTTTGATCTTCTTCTTCTTGATCTTCTTCTTCTTCTTCTTCACCCTGGGTGTAAGTGAATTGCGTCAGTAGCGATGTATCGCATGTCTCTTCGTTGGTAGTTGTTACCGTCTAGTGTATTTACATTAACATCAGCATTGGCTGCAACGTATTGAATAAGTGTGCCACTTTCTGGTGGTAGAACATGAGGAGGACGATAAAAAACTGCTGCTGCTTCGTACATTATTGTATGATTATAAGATGCACACAAACCAGAAGACGAAAAAATTTGTATAAGACGTTTAGGCCCGAACCGTCGATGAAAAAAAACTGCGATGAACTTCAAAGAAAGATCGAAGAGAATTTGTGTGCAGAATGTATGGTCCAAAATCAGTCGACAACGTAAATACAGCGCGGGTAGTAGTAGTAAGATGAATGAAAACAAAAAGACATATTTATGTTAAAAAATACAATTGACGGAGCAATATTTTCTCCACGTCAATCGAAGCAGTATCAACACATACTACGCTCATCATATATAGCACAACTTTGGAGTCATGCTCATCAATCAGTTCCATCAGAATGACCACCCTTAGACTATAGATGGAAAGAAGAAAATAATAGATACACTTTTAAGTGGTTTGACGGTGATCAAGTCCCACTGACTATAACTGATATAATAATCATCGATGAAAATCCTGCGTAGAAAAAAATAGTGCTTCTGAAGCATTCTTTTTGAACTGAATGGAAATAAAATATGGTGTTTTGCTCTGAAAATGTGTTTACTGTGATAAATGCTGGAGGGACGGTGCCCCAACGCCCTCCCTCACGAGCCGCCAGAGTCCTTCAGGTACTTGTTTAACTTATTTATTATAATATATAGAAATTGACTTAAAGTAATGGTAATACAGCTATAATATTTGTTCTATTTTTTACAGAAAATGTTCAAAGTATTGAAATTGAACCATTGGATATTGTCGAAGAAGATGATGCAGAGGAAATTGAGAGAGAACGAAATGTCATCATAGACAGCTCATATTATGAATACGAAACAGATACTACAGAAGACTTCAATGAAGAAATCGATCTATAACTTTTGTACCAGGATTTTACTCATAATTTAACCGACACGAACGTGACTAATATGAAAAATCAATTAAAAACTTGTTATTCACAGCATAAACAACTTACGTTAAATCAATATAATACTTATTGAAATATAGAGTAATTTTATTGATAACAACAATAAAAGTCACCGTTAGCTGAATGTTTGTGGGTGTAAAGATCGACAACTCATCTATCAAAGTGATCATGCAACGATTAAATGCATTGAGCGAGCAGCATTTTCATGCCGCTGACTGACATGTCTTACCCCTGTTATGAATATAGGTGAATATTTTCTTTATTATTTGAAAAGTATACAAATTTAGCTGCATAAAGTTCATAAAGTATAAAATGATTTTATATTTGGTATACGTAACTGACGTATAATCCCTTATTTTCAATAGATTATTTTCTGGTTGAAAATAATCTCAAAAATCATCCTATAAATTTCATGGGTGCGGCAACTGACGCTCATTATGCTGATTATTGTATATTATTTAACTAGTAAAAATGAAATGTATTCGGTATAAAATTCATCGAAAAAATGCAACGCTACCTACTGTACTATTACGATTCTGTGCCTCTCTCATCCATTTATACGCGCCTGATACCGTTGATCAACCCGGAAGGAGATGTCGTTCTCTGTTCCTGAAAGCAACAAATCTTGGACGCCATTCAAGGATACGCTTAGACAACTTTCCAACAGTAATTTGGACAATATGCATAATTTTTCCTGCAGCATCCGCAATTTCTATTCTTTCTCTGATGTTTTTTTAACAGTATACAGGCCATGTTATGTATACAAGCGGTGCGTTGTTTACCCTTTTTACCGACCGAGCATGCTAGCCAAGGCCCACCGGCTTAGGCACCGTACCAACCTGGCTAATTAATGATATTTTCCTGATATTAGTATTTTAAATTGTGTATCTCAATGTTATCCTTACATAGAGCGTTCCATGTCTCGTTGTGAGATGTGAATTTTTTATTACTAGAGTGTAACGACAGTTCCTAATGGATGTTTCTACAGCTTCTCGATGTATCACAAATGCTAGTTAATAATAGTGGACCATGGACGACCTGATTTTCTCCTATCTTCAAAGCACGTCTTCCTCTCGGAACTTTTTGGATCAGAGCTGAGCGGTACGGATTGATTCAGACCTTCTCCCACTACTTCGGAAATGTGATGATCAGCATCAGTCACTTTGAAGCCTTCATTAAAATAATGCCTTAAAATTGCCTTAATATCGTGACTTATTTCACTCACTTTAACACAGAATAATTGATGTTTTGTCTCGAGAAAAAGTTGAAATCGCGTTCCCTGAGAAATGAAGTATAAACTTGATAAACTTGGATAAACTTAAAACAAAGGAAAAAAAAAACGTAAATGTTCTGTTCTGCTAATTTCTTTTTGCTAATTTCACTTTTGGTGATTAATAATACATCATATTGATGTTCACCAAACGAATACTCAAAATTATACTCTCAGTATATTGAAATACAAATAGATAATAGGAGATAATATATTTTACACATTAAATATACTGTATATACGAAATTGGGTTTTTGAATAAAAAATAACGAAAAAAACTTAATTATTTTTATAATTAATTATGAATTAATTCAAATTTATAAAATTATAAAAATCACATGCCTGCGAACGCGCCGCGATTGGGTGTCATATTGTGACGTCATTATGGTAAAGTTGTCATTATGGTGTTTTCAAGTCAGTACTGTCAACGACTTCTACTTGAATATATACTGTCAAAATTAATGTTGGTTAAGTGGAAAAAAAATTGTTGGTTACCTATCTCAGTTACCTATGATAATTAATAAAAATAACATTAAGTAAATTTGTTTTTTTAAACCCACTTAGTTATTAATTATTTAATGAATATTAATAAATTTATGTTGATATTATAGGTGATTGTAAAGTCACTAATGCTACGGCAATGATAACAGTATAGTCTGTATAGGGCAACATATTAAGATTAATAACTGCGTGAGGTTTGAGAAAATCAAACTTTCATATTCTTCCAATGGCGTATTCTATATGAATATATAGAGCAGCAATTCGATTGCCTTCTAAAACCTTGATTATGATAACTTTACGCAAGAACTAACCGAAGGTAGTTTAATTAATTTTATATTTTTATCTCCAAGTATCGAAAACAATGTTTTTAAATACACTGTTAAATATACATAATAAAACCTCCCCCAACTAGAATAATATGCTAAACTTGAAGAGATTTACCACTAAACACCAAAACACTTTTTTGAACTGTTCGACGCACGTTTCGCTAACCATGTTAGCATCATCAGGAGATGATTTAATCTAGGTATTAGGAGGTAATGTTAGCATCATCAGGAGATTAAATCATCTCCTGATGATGCTAACATGGTTAGCGAAACGTGCGTCGAACAGTTCAAAAAAGTGTTTGGGTGTTTAGTGGTAAATCTCTTCAAGTTTAGTGTTTCACACCAAAGGTTCCAATAGAAGAATTGATCTAGAATAATATGGATAATATATTACAGCAGATTATAACATGTAAACTACATTAATAATCAATTCAGAATAAAAATAATCATTACCCAAAGTTACAAACATATTTGTTTTTGTAATAGTTTGATTGTTTTCATTGAAGTTTGCATTAATTTTTAAACAACACTGATTCTTCAAAGCACCATACTAAATTCTATTAACAATATTTAAAAAAAATCACCCATACTACATTATTGTTTAATTATGATTTGCAGTATTTTTAAAACGATGGCGATTTTTCGCTTTACATGTTTTACAAACACCACATTAGGCTCTTAATTTAATAACATTTGCAAATATGAATAAATCCACCTGCTAACTATCCATAACGCATGACCAGCCAGAAATTTCTCAAAATAAGAGAAGGCACCTAACCCATTTTGAGTGGAAAGTTACACAAATTACCGTACTCTTCGACCATCTACAAATTAAATTATCCTGTAAAACTTTCATAAGTATAAGACTTTTCGTATACAGTTACCTTCCAAATTGGTAGTCGAATTTTGTTCTTGTCTATTTGCGCTTTCTTGAATATTATAATTCGTAATTCCTACAAAATAGACGATCCTGTAAGGCTTTCTCATTGTTACTACTCTCGGTTGTTTTGCTACATGTAGATTCTTTGCGGACACGCAAAAATATTCCTTCCTATATAACAATGACTAAAACCTAAATATAAAAAATTTTAGTCAATAACAATGACTAAAATCGATAAATTATTTTATTTGCCCCGAACGTCTTTTCGGAAAGGGCGTGAAAAAAAAATTTCGGTGTATTTCCGAATTGTTCCAAGCCGACCCGATATTGGAGTTCGTTTTACCATTGTGAGATGACATTCGCACATCTCGGGTTTTTTTCGGGAAATGTCGGCGCGTCATCGGTATTTGGTTTAAAAATGTATTTTGCATTTGAACTTTTTAACTACAAGAAAAAAAAATTAAATAAAAATAGTTTTGTTATAAAACTTATCTATGATCTTTCCATTTGCGACAAAAAAATGTTCAAAACTCCAATTCATATAAGAAATAATATATTATAAACTGAAATTTCTGTAGACAAATTTTACGCAAAGCCTAAATCTGGTTAATTTGGAGGTCAAGTCCATGATGCAATTGCAATCAGTTATTTTAATATCCTCATTAAATTTCACATTTTACATGCACCAAATAATCATTCTTGTATCTAACTCCAAAACTATTTGGGCTAACGGCTGTTTTCCCACGCGCTCCATGTCCGTTTCCACGAACCAGATCGACACCCAGCTTTCGGTATGTCAACGGCGATGACCTCTGCCCATCTAAAACCCCTCAAATGTATCATCTTCACGGTGTGGCGTCCATTAACGCCCGCGTTCTCGGTAAACCATGAGAAATGCACGAAAGTGGTAGCGATATTTTTTATAGATGTACGAATACCTTTTTTGTTGTTTTTCTTTTGTTTGTAAGTCATAATGGGTTTCTTGAAAGTTTTAAGTTTTATCTGCTTATTTTTAGTGTCGTGTGTTATTAAATAAATATAAGGGACTTGAATAAGTTCTCGCTGATTCCCGACAGATGAAGTGAAGCTACTTGAAGTGACTACGTTGTATAAGATATTCCGCCGAAGTGTAAACAACATATTTTTTCATAGCGTTAAACATGTCGAATTCCACGTAAAAACGTACATTTTCGGGGAATTTTACAGCTTTCTTTTTTCCAAAAAAAAAAAATCTGCAGCTGAAGCATATGGAATTCTTGTGGAAACTTACGGCGACCATGCTCTGTCGCAAACAACATGTAGAGATTGGTTTAGACGTTTTAAAAATAATGATTTTGATGTTGAAGATAAAGAACGCTTTGGCGCATCGAAAAAGTTTTAAGACGAAGAATTGGAAGCTTTACTTGATGAAGACCCATGTTAGACGCAAAGCGAACTTGCAGAATTATTAGGAGTTGATGACACAACAGTTGCCTAATATTTAAAAGCATTAGGAATGATTGAATAGCAAGAAAATTGGGTGTCCTAGGAATTGAAACCGAGAGACTTCGAACGGCGTTTTTTTCATGTGTGAACTGCAGCTCCAACGGCAGAAAAGAAAAGGTTTTTTGCATCGTATCGTGACTGGCGATAAAAAGTGGATACACTACGATAACCCGAAGCGTAGAAAATCGTGTGATAAGCCCGGTTATGCATGAACATCGCCGACAAAGCCAAATATCCATGGTTCCAAACTCATGCTTTGTAGTTGGTGGGAATAGCTGGGTGTAGTGTATTATGAGTAATGACGACAAAGTAATTTTGCAGCATGACAAACCTCGGCCACATGTTGCAAAACCGGTCAAAACCTACTTGGAGACGTTTAAATGGGAAGTCCTACTACAACCACCGTATTCACCGGAGATTGCTCCTTCCGATTACCACTTGTTTCGATCGATGACTTAAAAGATGAGCCGTTCCATCGGCATGATATTCGTACGCTGGCAGAAAGATGAGAGAAAGTAGTGGCTACCGATGGATAATACTTTCAATGACATGTTGTTTACTAATTTCTTTAAATAAAGTATTCATTTTATCAAGTATTATTTCATTTATACAAGTCCCTTATATAATACATTATTTAGATATTAAAATTATTAAAAAATCAGAATTTTAACCAGAAAATCATTTAGTAGGTCAATTACAGTATTTTCTATCATTTTCTACAATTTTTTCCAAGCGACGAAGAACCATTCGAGTTTCTTTATAGATCTGACAAGACATGGTTCCGCTTTATAGAAGATCTGCCGAACGGTAGGTGATGGTTTAGAAAGTTTACTCATTCTTAAAGATAAAGGACGTTGCGCTGGTATGCACTCTCTAATTAATTTGAACTTTTAAAGAGTTTCAGAACTCTAAAACGTAATTGCGACAACACTGAAATGTAAACGTTACTCATAGACTGCTGTATTCAGTACATAGAGTTAATTCATCATGGAAATATACACCACTGACTCGAGGATCAGTTAGAAACTCGTCAACGGGGGAAAAGGGGTCAAGTGGGGAAAAATAATCAATATTTCCCAACAAAGCGCACTGGTTTATGGGGCGAACAAACATTACTGCTGGATTTGCTGCTCTTCACCCCCATAAAGCCACTGTTTGGTGTGGTTTTTGCGCTGAAGGAGTGATAGGACTATGTTGAGTGATGGATTAGGTTAAAATTTATAGCAAGATGGATGAAAATCAAATTAAAACGATTTTTGGAAGAAAATTCTGACTGTGAAGAAGGGAACGACAGCGAGGTAGAGAATTTTATTGAAATAAAATAAATAAATAAATACACACTTTATTTAGCATATGCAGCTAATAGTAACAAAACAAAATCAATATACAAAAAAAAATAAAAGTAAAAAAAATTCTAAAAAATCTTAACAAAAGAAAATACAATCAAAAGGCAATAACCAACATTGTTCAAATGATAAAACACTCTATTGCTTCAAATAATAATTTAACAGTCTATTAAATACATGCACATTAGAAGCGCTCCCTATGTGGGCGGGCAAAGCATTGAAGAGACAAACACCTTCCCAAAACAATGTCTTCTGGAGAGCAGTAGTTCTCACAATTGGCACATCATAATTGTTCTTAGAACGGACATCGTAAGAATGTATATTTACTCTTTGTACCAAAAAAGTATTCAAATAATGGGGCAACAAATTATGTTTTATTTTATATATCAATCGAATGTTAGCCCCTTCAATGGCCCGCGCAACTGAAAACCAATCCAATGACCGCAACGTTACCTCTATCGGTGTATACCTATTACAGTTTAATAGTACACGCATAGCCTTGTTCTGCTGTATTTGAAGTCTACCAATACTCTCCTTATTACATGATATCAGCACAGACATACAATAGGTAAAATGGGGTAAAACTATAGTATTATATACAAGCCTCTTGGACCATGGTGATAAATGTGACGATATACGACTAAAGAACCCTATTTTTTTCCCAATCTTTCTACATAGATAATTGACATGATTACAAAATGTTAGCTGAGGATCCAACAGTACTCCTAAGTATTTAATTTAATTTACAATTTCAATATCACAATTATTTATATTTATTTTTAACCCTAACTCATTAAATCTTTTGCAGTTTGCTTTAGACCCTATCACCATGCACCTTGTTTTCAGTTCGTTTAGTTTAAGTTTATTTTTGCATAGCCATCTAAATAGTATTGCCAGTTCACTATTCAATGCAAGATTATAGATACGAAATCGAGGAAGAAGTTGATTCTGAACATGAGCAACTGAATCATTCTGCCCAGGAGGGTGATTCTTAAAAGAAATCAGAAGATTATCTAATGTCTAATAATTATTACCTGGGAAAGCGTGGTCGAACGAGATGAAACAAAAGTTCTGCCTCGAATCAAGTAAGAAGGCGTGCTAAGAACACAGTAACGCAACTTCCAGGCGTTAAAAGCGCAACTAGGTTTTTGAAGGAATGAAAGAAGAAAGAAAGAAGAACGGGGAAACCCACCATAACCCTATCCACCACATAGCTCTGAAGGGGATAGATGGTGCCCCTTTTTTTTGGTAACTGGTACCCAGCGAGGTATATCTATCCTTCTTATTTAATTCGTTCTTACATTTATTTATTGCCAGACATATAGTAAATATAAAAATATGTATAATATAATAAAATAAGGTACACTACTTAACTATTACTTAATAGTTTTTCACATTTTGCCAACTGAGCTAGACTCTACCGTGAAGCGGTGAGAGGCGGGCCCCAGAATATGGACCGTAGTCCAAGAGATACCTACAACCCTCCTAAAGTGCTCCTAAATGACTTGCCACCAAGGATGTGTGCTCATCTTTGGAACTATACGCAATGCCATAGCCTATTATTATTATTACATTTACACTCTACACGCCGACAGACGTCAAAGTGCAATTTCAACTAAAACTAAACTAATACAGACACCAACGTAACTAACAGACCTAAAAATAACAAAGTTCTTCACATAAAACAAAAAAAAATCCAATTCTATAACGGCTGGGGTGTTTCCAGCCCCTGCGGCACAAAGCCCTCCAGCAAGCGCAAACTATCATCCCTCAACAATCTGAGAAACAGTGACTCTGGATTAATAGGCCAATCAGGCCCCACAATTCTTTCGATGTCAATTCTGTTATCATGAAATTTTACACAGTTCAAAATTCTGTGTAATGGGTTGTCTTCTTCATTGCAATCTGCACATCTTGGATCTTCGATTTTACCTATTCTTTGGTAATGTTTTTTAAATTGTCCATGTCCCGTTAGTACTTGAACTATTTTACGATTGACTGTAAATTCAATTCCTTGTAAAGTGTAGATGCTGGGGATAAACGAGAAAGTCATTCTACCAGTAGTTCCAGATTCCCACGCAGATTGCCATCTTTCATTCGTTCTGGTTCTTAAGGTGCTTCTTCTGTTCTTCCTGTTCATCCTTGGTTCTCCTGGAATGATCTTGTTGAATCTGTTAACCATCGGTCCTCTTCTATGGGTTTTGGCGTCTAGGTATTCAAATATGTTTTCTATAGGCGGGATAATGGCCAATACTGAAGCAGCAGCTGTGGAGGTTGTTGTATATGCTCCCACAATTGTGCGCGAAATGGCCCCCCGTAGAGACTCTAGTCTGTTAATGTCCCCAGCCATGATCAGCCTGTCCGAAAAAACTTCAGATCCATACGTTAGGACCGGGATAACTGCCCCGTAAAAGATCGATCTGAAAGACTCAGCAGGCACTGAGTAAACGCTACTCAGGGATCGCTTTAAGGCCTGGAACAACGTTTTGCCTTTCTCGCAAGCGAGTTTAATATGCAATGTGAATGACAACTTGTCATCCACCGTGATTCCTAGATATTTGGTTTGCTTAGATCGTTTAATATGATTTTCACCGATCTTCACCGTAGGATTCATAGTTAACTTCTGAAGGACTGAAGTGAAATATGGAGGTTAATTTTCTCGGAGGGGTTATTAGTCGGATTCCAAAATACACTAACGAATAAACAAAACGGATATTATCTCAATTCATAAGAGAAAGAGACTCTACTGAAACGGACGAGACATAAATTGAAGCACTCTTAGGTCTCTTACTTTTTGCTGGCGTTAGGAGAAATAGTCGTGTGAATGCTAAAGATTTATTTAAAACTGACTGGCTCGTGGCTCGTTACCGGAGATATTTCGATTGATTTTGACCTGAAACCGTTTTTATTTACTGTTGCGGTGTCTAAGGTTTGACGATAAAGACACACGTGCTTCTCGTGTTTCCGTGGATAAACTGGCTCCTATTAGAGAGCTGTTAGAAAAAAATGTAGTAGCGTTTAATAAATACTACAGTTTGTTATAATCGGTGAAAAGCTAGAAGCCTGAAGAGGTCGTTGTAGCTTTAGGCTTGGTAATACCAATAAATACGATAAAAAACATAAATAAAGTTCCGGACTTTCAGTCTGTTAGATACAGCGCGGGTATAGGAGTTTAAACAATTATATCTGTAACACGATATTATTCATATAGAATAACATTCTGCAAATATTAAACTTTATCACGTGATTTTTTATATATAGGTCGTATTCTATAAAGTTAGAAAATGAATAGTGAAAAAATAGAAAAATCCGGGGCGGAAATCATTCTACCATAAGAGACCGTGTATAAGAACGGTTGGAAATAACTTTTTTTCAAAATAAAACAGCTGCTGAGAATGTATGTGTTGCGTATTACATTGTATCTTACACTTTTGTCAACAATGCAGTGGTCAACAATATTCTTTTGCATTCCTAGCGATCTTACCAAGGCGGTTTTCGTTATCTAGGCCGCGGCCTCTGAAAAATCCATCGGGTTTCGTGTCGGAACACAACACGCATTGTTGTTTGTGACTTGTTGAGAAATTGCTTTTCTGCTTGGGACAACAAAAATCGCCGTTACAAATTAAATCACAACCAGTGATAATAAATAATTATGAATTTACAATAACTGCAAATAAACAACAATATTTTTTATGGTTTCCAGCGTCACCTGTTTATTCTGGTTTAAAATATGTTGCTTGCTATTATATTTCATAATAATCAAGTAAAACAACTATCATAACTACTGTTTCAGTCAAAATATTGGTACAGTGCATATAAAAAAATATATTAAATTTGTAAAAATACAGGAAAAAATGAGAATCATAATAGCTAACTGGTTATCGAGACCAATGAAATGAATTTTAACTGACGCTAATCCGAATTGAGATTGCCCTATAAAAATTATATTTCCAATGGTTCTATTCATCATTTTTTTTCTACTTATTCTCCTGACTTAGTCCCATCTAATTATTTTCTCTTTTCGAAACTCAAAAAAAAATCACATAATAGTTATGCGATCCATTATTTTCCATATATAAGGTTTGGTGCTTTTGGTATTTTTGAGGCAATTTTATGATTAATTCCAAAAAATGTTTTTTCAAAAAAATCGAAAGGTTGAAACAGGTTGGTACCACGGATATTGTGCATTCATATTACCATGCAGAGTTTTACAGTCGCGCTAGGTACGGTTTGATATTTTGGAGTGGGTCGCCTCATCTGACGCGTGTTTTCAAAATACAAAAAAAGATAATTCGAATGATGGGTGGGGTGTCACTACTGGCAACATGTCGACCAATTTTTAAACAATGCAGGATTTTGACTCTAGCATCACTAAATATTTTGGAGATTATCATCTTTGTTAGGCGAAATTTTGTAGCATTCGTAAAAAATAGTGATTTTCATCACTATGACACACGAGGCTCTGATGAACTTGTTTTACCAGTACATTCATGTAAGATAGTTGAACATAATGTTTACTATAGGGGTGTGAAGCTGTATAATAAGTTGCCACAACGATTTAAGCATGTTCAGAATGACAACGATTTTAAAAAATTAGTCCGCGAATTTCTTATAAGTCAAAGTTTTTATAGTTTAGAAGAATATATGTCGTATCAATAATTAGATTCAATGCTTATTTATGTATACAATGTTTATTTGTGCAAGATTATCATTTCATGTATTATTTCTGAGGTCGTGTCACTGAACAATCTGTCAATTCTGTCAATCCGAATAAGTATCATGGATATTTTTATTGTTGTGGGGATTGAATAAATACTTTATTAAATTATATACCTTATCAAGAATAAAATATTTATATGTAGGTTTAAACGTTATATATTCTTTGTATGCACAGAAGTGTGGCAATGTGCATGCTCTTGTTTTGACTTGATCCATGCATATTTGTATTGTCTTGAGGATTCAATAAATTATTATAATTATTATTATTATCTAAGATCTTTTGTAAAAAATATCGTTCGCAATTAATTTTATTACCGCCTGTTATCAAATATTTTAAAATTCGATTGGTTCCCGTTCAAAAGCAAATGCTTCATGTGTTCATATATATATATATATATATATATATATATATATATATATATATATATATATATATATATATATATATATATATATATATATATATATATATGTATATATATATATGGTGGCGGCGACTGATTTGAGACGCGCAGTTGTACGTGGAAGTACGGATGAAAAATTTCTGTTTTTCAAATACCTCTCTCCACGGCCCCACTACGCTATCCTTTGAGCAAACCTTATACCCACATCCAAGGTTGTGGGAAGAATGTATCGCGAAGTTTTTGACTGCCGCGAACATTCACCGTAGGATGGCGCGAGTTGCATTGAGATTGCGACCCGCCATCGATATGACCAGTTGACTTGGTCTTCCTATGTTCGTTTCGATTCAGCTGTTTCCCTGCGTTGGGCTCGAGCCCACCTGACGACGGCTGTGAGGCCAGAAACCGGTCCTGGGAGGTACTTGTCTCGACGTGGTGGCGGCGACTGATTTGAGACGAGCAGTGGTATGTGGAAATACGGATGAAAAATTCGAGGTATGAATTTTATCTTGGGTAGTTCATTTACCTTATTATATTGAACGATACACGTTCCTTGTATTCTTTTTTTTGTATAGCACCCTCCACACTGATAGTGAGTGAAACTACAAAATTGCTTCAGTATAGTTACATAAATATATTAAACACGGCAGCAACTCCACACAGTGATTAGGAAGGGTTCTTGCCCAGTACCAGATTAATAAAGACGGTTAATAAGCGGCGGTTAATCATTCTAAATTTGTTCTTAACAAGACCACGTTTAATTTAAGAGAAATGTAAAAAAAATTTCATTTAAACTATGCGCCATCGCTAACTGCACATTTTGTGCAGGTGTTTTCCATGAAAAACCATACATTTTTGAGATGATTCGGACATCAAGCTAGGTTTCGACATCTCCGTAATTGTTGAAGCGTTTCTTGGAAAATGCGTGAGACATCAATGAAAACCAGTGGTACTCGGAAGGGGTCAAGTCTGGTGAGTACTGCGAGTGGAGCAAGAGTTCTCTGACCGTTTTGCTATGTGTGATAGGGTGTTGTGTTGCAAAATAACTTTTCCATGTCTTGTAGCCCATTCTGGACACTTTTCGACCAATGGATGACCAAGTCAATGCCCATTAGAGAGAAATATACTCGCTATAGTTACAATTCACATTATTTAATTCAATTACCGCAGCTATAAAAACTTATAATGCTCATACTGACTAAATAAACATTCACAGAAAGATTATGGATCAGAGCGTGAACTTCCTCGTAAACATTTCGAAATCCGACCCTGTATATGCGTTGATTATTTCGTAACAACCCGCGACTGCCGTCTCTTTCCGTAATTTCCGCGGTTCCCACGCAAATAACACCAATAGTCGCAGGCAAGTGGCTGTCCTGTCAGATTTCTTGAACTTAATTAGGCGTGTACGTCTACTCATCGGCCCGTTTACGTTTCCTGCCGTCCAGTGCAAAAACAGCCACGATCTCCTGGTCAGGTTCATCGAGGAATGCTCCTGCATCGGATTAGACTGAGCCTGAGGTACATCTACTCGATTTCCTGTCATCGATTTTGATATCTTGAAGATTGAATTTTTAATCCGACAAAAAATATCTCGGTTAATGAAATTATTTCATAGTCATTCTATTATAACAATGAGACCCGAACAATACTAAGAACTACATGGCCGTCATGGAACATTTGACAATAGCAAAAAAAATTACATCTTCACAATGACATTGTGGTTTATAGCCGTGTTAGCTTGGCAGGTTAGCGCATACATATATATATATATATATATATATATATATATATATATATATATATATATATATATATATATATATATATATATATAACGTAACGTAACAATTAAGTTAACAACAACGTAATTCCAAGATCATTACAAAAATATTTCCAAAGCACCGCACAAGTTTTCAGCACCCCCTCGAACGCTGAGTTATAGTGAGTAAGCCGTGACTGAAAAATATCCATCAAGCACACAGAAACGTTCCCGCCAGTGACATATCTGTTATGGTCTTAGTATGCACGAAAGAGAGGTCAAGTTGGTGTTAGGGGTAGGTATGGTGAAAGTACTCCGAACTTAGCTGTTAATTCGGGGGACATAAAACCGAATCTCACTGAGGAGTTGATAAGCACAAGCGTTGCAGTTGGATATACATCACCAGTTCCTTTACAAGTGCACAATCTTCCAGAGCGCAACCACCATTTATTAGGATAAATATATATAGTTAATTATACTGTGCTTAAAAGAAAATGCAATTTTTTGCATTTGGATATGCATCTGCATATTCAGTGGAAGCCTGTCACAAGCATACCAATCGACCAAGAGATGCAGATCACCCTATAATAGAGAGCAGTCATGTGGCAATAGAACTGGCATAAAGAGTTTAAGGTTGTCCGCAAATAAAAGACTGTTGCACGTTAGGGTCGCAGTAACATCGTTGACGAAAACGGAAAAAAATCAAAGGGGTAAGGATGCTGTCTTGAGGTGCACCATTAGTTGTATATCAGAACTATTACCATTAAACTCAACCAGATGAAGGGAAATGATAAACGACGATTGGGGATTGGACTGCGTCCAACGAGACAACAGTAGCTGAGTGTCATCACACACCCAACCGTTGGGTTCCACAATCTCATGTAGAACACACAACCACCTACGTCGCCGCCTGAATGAACATTTTTGTTGGTTGCTTAACCGGGAAGGAGCCCCACCTATCCCTTCAACGCATTGGACGCAGTCCAAGAAAATCTAATAGTACATATAAACGCCATCCGACGGGAGGTCGGCGAAAACATGGGTTGTTGGCTGTGGTTGGAGTCTCCTTATTCTTGATGGTATATATATATATATATATATATATATATATATATATATATATATATATATATATATATATATATATATATATATATATATAGAAATGCCCCATCACCCAATGGGTCTAAAAGACCCTTAAAGTAGGTAAATATTCAACTCGACTCCGACTGATGAAGGATTAAGGCCAGAACCCGATCTCGAGAGATACTTGTTGGCGAAAATTTTACGTGAAGCTTGGAAAATATTTTCCTTGTTTTTTGAATTAAATTTTTAATATTTTCTACTAGCCCACAGTGTCTTTTCATGCATATCTGGTACCTGAATATAGGGACTGGGTTTGAATCCGAACGGTTTCACACAGCAGTACTATTACAAACCACCGGATGGCGTGAGCTGCATTTCAATGCTCTTTTCATCCGATTTGGCCGATCAGTACAGACAGGAATCTAGTCAATCCTTCAATTGCTTTCGAACTAGACCGAACACAGAAAGCTAGACGGTGAATAGTTTTCAAACTTTGAGCATAGTTCAATTATAAATCATTTCTTATAATTATCGAAATTTAAGCCTTAGACTTGAAAACCTGTTTTCGAGGTAACATTCGCTCGTACCTCCTTAAAATATTGAAATGCGATGACATTTCTGCTGTGAAAGTGTTTCCCTCTCGAGTTTAGGGGGTCGGTTTAGTTACAGTCGATTTCAATAACGATTCTTGAAATGTCTGATTCCACTTTTCTACGCCTTTTTGTTACTTATTAAATTTTGTGTAATTCATTTTCATGTAATTCAATGTTGTTATGTCAAATAAAAAAAAAATTAAGGTACCGGTACGATTTGAGCATCTATTTGTCTTGTACGCACGCCGATTCGTTTTCTCGTATACGAATAACCATAATTTATTGTGAAATTATTGTCCAAGCAAGCAGGAAGCCCCCGGTAGAACACAAGAAGCAGTAATTACCGTTTTTGATATGAATTTATCTGTTGTCGTTGTCTAAATCGCGATCTGGAAGGAATCTGCTGGTCTGGCGGCGCGAGAAGATATCGCGCTAGATGGTTTGAGATGATAAAGGAGCCGAGATCGAAGCTGCGAGATAAGATCGGATCTGATCTTGCGTACTTGTTTGTATTTTTGTTGGGTATGTGCGAATTTGCCTATCGACTGATAATTAGCTAGGAGCGAGCTCGTTCGAGAGGTTTTGTGTTGCTACGTTCTTTCTTGAACAAAGATCTTTTGGTAACAAATTGCTCGATATGATAAAAAAGAAATATCTGTATGGATGGCGAAATACTTCCACGTCTTCCAGAAATCAACCAGAAAATACTTTCAGAAAACAACAGAAGCATTAATTCCCATAAACACTCCTTCAGCCTAGGAAATATCAAATATTCGATGAGTGCTAGATCGTGAGAATATGGAGGCTATTCATAAAAATATCAATATCAGTTTAAATTCGAACATTAAACTAAATTAAAAACCAAATGGTTTCCAAACCAAATCATTGATCAGTGTTGATGATAATAGCCATTGAGACGCAATTTTTATGAGCTTTACTGAAAAAAAAAACTACTAGCGCCTATATATCGAAACCATGTATATTCTGAAAGTTATATCTTCTCGATAAAACGAGACCGCCATCATTAGAACTGATCATCAGATTGTCAAATTATAGGGCTTAAAGTGACAGTACCTTTTGTGACCTCGTCAAAAAACACGATGCAGCAAAGAGCTGATATTAAATTTTGTTTTAAGCTCGGTCAAACTTTTACAGAAACATTTGAATTGATGAAAACAGTTTATGTTCATGATTGCTTATCCGATATACGTGCGTTGAAGTGTTATTAGCAATTCCAGAACGGTCTTGAAGCTTTGGAAGACGACCCAAAGCCAGGCCGGCCAAAAAACAAAAGTCGAGATGAGTTGTTGGAAAAAATACGTGAAATAATCACCTACGATGCGAATTCCACTGTGAGGTGAGGTGAAATTTGACTGTTTGAGTGGGGACCGAATATCGAGCGCCGGGAAGTTGTTGCACGATAACGCACTGTCCCACAGGACCGTCGCTGTTCGTGAATTTTTGGTGAAAAAACAAGTCTGTGTGCTTCAATATTCTCCTTATTCGCCTGATTTATCTTCGTGTGACAATTTCCTTTCATGGCCAGTTTGAGTCCCCGAAACTCAAACTGACCATGAAAGGAACGTTTTATGACAGTATTATACAAGTCCAAGAACCCGTGACGAGAGTCATTGAGACTATTCTGAAAAACGACTAAGAAAATATATGCTAGCTTTGGTTGTAGATGCCCAGCGGTGTACTGATGCGGGATGAATGTCTTTTTGAATAAAAATAAATAATTTTGATAAAATATTAAATTGTTTGTTTCTTTATTTAAGAATATCAATATAATGGATTCAAGGTTTTTCCATTGTCAAAAATGTTTTCAATTTTTTTCTGAATATGTGTTTATTGTGGTCAAATTTGTCTCAGTTTAGTTGATTATATATATATACCATTCAAGAGCATATGCACCAATTCCGACTACCTAAATTATTAGTTCGCTGCATCATAGTTCTTAACATTAACTATATCGCTAATCTTCGAACTCCAAAATAACATTAAACGTTTAGTTTCTATAATTTTTGTAGTACTTTAATCGCCCTTATGAAAATACACCTCGTTGACATCGCCTCAAAGAAAGGCTCATTCAAAAGCTGGCATTTTGCTCTAGGACAACTCACAACCACTCTTGAAATGACAACCGAGTTCGTTTGGGAAATTTTATTGCACCCAGTGTATTTTCCATACTTAGCGCCTTTTCGATTTTCATCTCTTCCGATCCCTGCAACATCACCTGGTTAATAGCCGCTTCAAATTTGTCGGGGAAGTTAAAAAAAACGCACCATTGACTTTCTCACATCAAATCAATAAAAAACAAGTTTTTTCGATCTGGAATTCAACCAAAGCCTGAAAAGGGACAAACGTGTATAGAAAGCGAGGGAGATAGCTTCGAAAATTAGTTGCTGTCGTTCGCTCATGGACCAATTTAAAGAAGGTCATCCAAAATCTTTTGTTATCCCAGAAAACATTTATACTGTGTGCGAACTGATAAAGCAAGATTGATGGAGGCATCCTTGGACATTAGTATGACAAGCATACACAAAATTTTACAGGAACATTTAGCCATGAAAAATATTTGTGCATGTTGGATTTCGCATAATTTTACAATCGCTTAAAAAAGGCTCGTATCGATTGGTGGAAAGAAATGCTCAAAAAATACAATCGTTGTATGTTAGAAGCCGGGTGTAATATCTACACAGGTGACGAATCTTGGATCTATGTGTAAGAACCCGAAAGCAAACGGCAGTCGTCTGTATGGGTCTTTCAAAATGAGCCAAACCCAATAACAGTTATTCGCCCAAAAACACTTCGAAGCAATAGGTTGCCTGTTTTTTGGGAAAAATGTGCATGTGGATACAGTGCCACTAGAGAATTGTAGAACGGTCAATTCCACATGGTACACAACCATTTGTTTGTCAGAAGTCTTTGAAGAAATAAAGAAAACAACCAAAACAACAGGATCATTCTTCGCCATGATAACGCGAGCTCTCACATATCGGACCGAGCAACTTAATATTGATTGAATGGGATGATCCGCCGTTTAGCCCTGATTTAGCACCCAATGATTTCTTTTTGTTTCCGTCCATGAATAATAAACTACGTGGTCAACGACACCAGAAGAAGCGACTGATGCGTTCAAATTACATGTATGGAGATACCTAAGAAAGTAGTATGAAAATTGGTTCAAACGTATGCAAAAGTGCATCGAACCATTTTCAATGATAAATAATTGTTTTTACTTATAATATTATTCCGGACACATAAATAGCAACCCTCGTATAAGTAAGAATAGAGAATTAAACCTACACCATAATATAAACTGAATGGACTTCCTTTACACACCCTATAGTAGCAGGCGTAAAACTCCTAACTAAAAAAGATGGTTGTTAACGCAGCAGTTATATGTATCGTTATCCGTGCGTAAACAGTAAGCGAATTTTAACAAGACCGTCGTAATATATCGACCACCGTTCCATTGGTAGCAAATTACAACCCTACCCACCAATTCGCTAGATCAAGATCTAACATATTAACAGCCAGCTCGGTTCGATGTTCACAATACTTTATTAAACGTTTTATTATCATCAAAGTTGGTGTTTTCTCGTGCCAACCTTTTGCAAACGTATGGCTTAGAGAGAAAATAAGTTTAGATCTACTACACATCTGGATAACGGTTTTCTAGGACTATCAGAAAGGGCGTTAAATCTTTGGTGGATGGAGGTATACAAATTGTTGCACAAGTTGATATTTGGATATTTTGAACTATCAACTTTCTGTTTTCCCAAAACATCTGCCTATATAAAATTGAATCTCATACTTTCATTATCTTTCTTATTCATTCCTGCAATTCTTTCCGACATTTATTTTGTTTCTTCTGAAGGTTAAATAACAGTGTTGGTAATGGAGTGGGTAAATATATTGCAAAGACTTGAAAATACCAAATGAGATCTTATCGAAACGTCGTCTCAATTGCAGGCGATCAGGGATTTAGGGATTGACATCCGGAACAATAATTTAAACATTTGCTTCAAACCAGAAAGCTTACATCTTAATATCAACGTGTCTTCGTGTATAATTTCTGTTTTGATTCTAATTTATTCGGCTATATTATGCAATTGGACTGTAGTTATAGCATTTTCATAGATGTTTTTATTAATATTAGACCAGCGGTTGCCAACATTTCCATTGTCTTGAGCAACTTTAATAATATTCAAATAGAGAGAGCTATCCTGGACTTGTTTAATTCAATAATGGAAACACATTTTCGACGTACAAGATACCTAAATTAGTATACCAAGCTACCTAAATTGTCCACTCGAGCTACCGTTAGGGCGATTCCTGTTTTAGATGGTCTATGATATATTCTGGATTTGCCTAGGGCTTTTATGAATGGAGGTGGTTCAACCGTATCAAGGGCTTTCTGGAAAAAATTGAAAAGTAAGTCATATATATATATATATATATATATATATATATATATATATATATATATATATATATATATATATATACATATATATATATATATATATATATATATATATATATATATATATATATATATATATATATATATATATATATATATATATATATATATATATCGAAAGCTGAAAGACAGTGTGGCCAAATTTGAAAGTATATCCGACAGATTAGCCCAATGCGTCACTCAGCCGAATAAAAAGTTTAAGCTTCAAATCGTCCAAGCTTATGCACCAACTATAACCCATAAAAATTAGGAAATTGAGGAATTTTATGATGATGTGGCCAAACTTTTAGATAAAGAGAAGTGTAGGTATAAAATCCTGATGGGCGACTTTAATGCCAAAATCGGAGAAGCAAGAACTGGTGAAAATGTAACTGGTGCATATGAAAATGGTAAGCGGGACAATAGAGGTGATAGGCTGGTTGACTTTGCTGATGGATAAGAACTCTATATTATGAATTCGTTTTACAAGAAAAATATCAACAGAAAATGGACATGGAAAAGTCCATCTGGACTCACAAGTGAAATTGATTACATCATGTCAAACGATAAAGCAATAATTTGCAATTGTACTGTCCTTAACCACTTTAACGTGGGAAGTGACCACCGAATGGTATGAGCAAAGATTAAAATAAACTGCCGAAAAGAACGCGAAAGAATGGTAAGATCAAAAAGGGGCACAGGGGAATAGGGGAAGCTGATGGAGAGGGGCAGAGATTTTGAAATTGCTTTGTCGAATCGCATTGCTGTGTTACAAAACCGGAGGAGATGGTGGTGCTTAAAACGGCGGCTTCAATAGCGCGAGAAGATAAATGTTTCAGAGTCAAAAATGTTCAATGAGACCATTAATTTAATGAAAAAAAGCCGGACAATGAAAATTGCAGACGGTTCTTTTAGCAGGGTCGACTACGTTGAGCTTTGTAAAACTATAAAAAACGTATTCGAGAGGAAACGCGCCGATATAACATGCATATTGAACAAAAGACTCTGGAAGAAAACAGGGGAATTAACAAAGTTAACCAGAAGCTAAGAAAGAAAAGGACACACATTTTTCTTTAATGCGTGAGGATGGTACAATATGCAGGTAACGGACGGAACTGTTAGAGGTTGTCCGAAGATTTTATTCAAAGTTATATGAGGACAAGAATCAAGCAAGAACAGCAATGCCCACTGAAGCACAAGTGCCGGATATCCTGGTGGAGGAAGTGACAAAGGCTACAGACTCGATGAAAAATGGCAAGGCTCCAGGAAAGGATAGTATAACTGTGGGGATGTTAAAAGCTGGTGGTCGGACTTTATATATAACACTAGCAAAATTATACTCAAAATATCTCAAACAGCAAGAAGTTGTGCTTATGGAAAAATACAGAAGTGATTCTTTTACATAAGAAATGAGCACGGGAAGATTTAAAGAACTACCGTCCAATAAGCCTCCTATCACAAAGTTTCCACCAAGATAATATCCAAAAGAATACTAAGAAAACTTAATGACGCCCAACGAAGCAGGATTCAGCAGTAGATTCAGTACAATGGATCACATCCAGGTCCTACAGCAGGTTATAGAAAGATACAACGAATACACTATGCCACTGTGCTTGGCTTTTAGCGATTATGAAAAAGCATTTTATTCAATCTCAAAGCGAGCCATAATGGATGCATTGCTTAATCAAGGTGTAGAGAAAGCCTATGTAAATCTACTAGGATCGATATATGATGAAGCTACAGCGACAGTCTGAGGTTGAGGTTGGAATAAATGTAGAGCGGGGAGTACGACAGGGTGACGCAATGTCGCCTCTTCTTTTCTCAGCCTGCCTGAAAGAAGTGTTTCGTAATCTGGATTGGGAACAGGATGGAATAAGCATTAATGGTGCATACTTAAATCATCTTAGATTTGCAGATGATATCGTTCTTCTTTCATAAGACCCAGAGGAGCTGCAAAGACACGTAGAAGAGCTGCAAAGGGTTGGGGAACCATTTGGCTTAAAAATAAACCAGAAGAAGAGTCTGGTCATGTTCAATAAATTTGCTGAGGATAAAAGGATTTCTATTTTAGGAACGGATTTGGAAGTTGTGGATATATATATATATATATATATATATATATATATATATATATATATATATATATATATATATATATATATATATGCATAAATTCTAGTGTTTTTTAAGGGGATACCGTCCGGGAGGTGGAACGACGCGTTAAATGTGGCTGGCAGGCATTTGGCAGGTTCAACATAGTGTTTAAGAGGAAACTACCACTACCTAAAAATAAAAGTCTCTGATTAGTGTGTCCTGCCCGTTAGGAAGTGAGACCTGGACACTCACATCACAGTCAGTTCAAAAACTTCGAGTAGCACAGAGAGGAATGGAAAGATGTATGCTTGGTACTAGACGGGATAGAAAGACCCGCACATGGATCAGAGAACAAACGAAAGTGAGTGACATCATTGATTGATGGGGCGAAATATGAACCAGGGCGGTCCTAGACTGGATACCGCTTGATTGCAAACGTCCACGAAGAAGACTGAAAACACGATGGACTGATGATATTATTAAGTATATTGGAGCTGAATAGCAGAGGGAGGATTGGACCCGAATAGCAGAGGACCATGAGAGTTGGAAGCATGCTGAAGAGGCCTTCATCCTGCAGTGGATTGATGCGGGTTGATGATATATATATATATATATATATATATATATATATATATATATATATATATATATATATATATATATATATATATATATAACAAGTTTTTCAAGGTTTTATAATTCTTGAATAAAACACAGATGACGCTGTGAATTTGCCTAGGTCTAATCTCATTTCAGAAGTGTAACATATGACATTTAAGGTACGACTCCATTCGTACGAAATACAGTAACACATTAGAATTGTTGAATTATTTTATGAAAATGCGAGTCCAGTGAAAAATATTAGTAATACGGGAAAAATATAATTAATATCATCATCACCATCATGATCTATACTCGTTTACCGGCCATTGCTAGTGTCGAGTTACGGTTTCTTAATCTCCTGTCACTTTCTTCCTCTACTCCCCTCCATCACTTGGAAGTTTCTCGACCCCTCTCCAGTCCAGTCCCACTTCTCTAAGATACTTGTCAGTCTCATCTTTCCATTTCTTTCGTGGTCTACCTCTGGTGTTCCTTCCAGTTTTTCCGATTTTCCACACTGTCTTAGTCAGTCTCGTGCAAGGTATTTTGCATACATGTCCAAACCATCGCAGTGTATTTTTCCTTAACCTTTCTTCTACAGATTTTACCCCCAATCTCCTCCTAATTTCCTTGCTTGATACGCGATCCCTCAGAGTTAATCCTATAATTCTTCTCAATACTCTCATCTCACAGGCCTGTATTTTTCCTCTCTGATGTTCATTTAGCTTCCACATTTCGGAGTAAAAGTTGAGATGCATAGTGCATTAGGTACTTTAATCTTAGTTTCCGTTTTCATTTCTCTCTTGTAAAATACTTTCTTAATTAGCGAATAATATAATCTGGTGTTGGCTTTTAATCTTTCTTCTAATTCTATTTCTATCTTTCCGCTATAGCTATTTCTTGTTTCTTTATTCTTGTGTTTTCTCGCTACCATCATTATCTTTCTTTTACTTCGGTTTAATGCCACTTGACTTTTGACCAGCTCCTCGTACTATACATTTAAGCTATACTGTAGGTTTTTTTCTCTTTTCGCAAGCAGTACTAATCATCCACAAAAGCCAAATGATTAATTTCTACACTTTCTAAATTGAGACCTCCTCATGTGGTATCTTTATTATTTTGTTATACTTCCTAATTATCGTGTCCATTACTGTGGTAAACAGATAGTTACTTAATGTTGCGCCCTGTCTCACTCCAGATGCAGTTGTAAACCTTTGGGATATTCTATTTTTTGTTCAGACATAGTTTGTAGTTTCCAAGTACAGATTTGAGATACTTCTAATTATTTCCTTATTTACGTTATATTTATCTAGTATTGTCCAAATCTGTCTTCTATTTGCTGAGTCGAATGCCTTTGAAATATGTATAAAATATACGTATATGGTTTCGTCTGTCGCTATGGTTCTCTCAAATTATTGTTGTAATACAAATATTGCATCGTTTACTCCTCTGCCCGGCCTAATCGGTTCTGTGCCTCACCCAAGTCCTCGATCTTTGCTTTTAACCTTTCCGTTAATATGTTTCATATATCTTTTCAGTTGAACTCAATAAGGATATGCCTCTATAGTTTTCACTATAGTATATTTCACTTCTTGTCCCCCCCCCCCCCCCTTCTTGAATATCGGAAGTATTACCGCTAATTGCCAGTCCGCCAGTATGTTATTGCCGCTCAGTATTTTATTTACTAACTGAAGTAAAATTACCTTTCCTGTTTCTACCATATATTTTATCATTTCATTAGTTACTTCGTCATGTCCTGGCGCCTTCCCCATCTTTGCCCTTCACATTCCTCTTTCCAATTTATCCATCTCTATAGGTTCTGTGCTCATACTTTCATTGTTCATTTCGATATTACTCTCCTCAAACTCCTCTTCACCTTCCCATTTTAATTCCAACAATTCCTCGAAGAGCTCTTTCCATCTTTGCATTATTTTCTCGTCGTCGTCGTTCAGCAGTTCCTTATTTTTATTTTTAATATAGGTAATCTCGTTTGTTTTTATAAAATTACTATATATAAATATTGATGGTTTGCATAATCGTCCATCTGAAAACACTATCAATCAAATTGTTCAAACATTTCAAGAAATTGGTTTTGAATTAGTATATAGTCATAGTGGTCGTTCCAAAGAGCATTTTGATTTGGTACGTGAAAGTGTTGTTGAAGATCCAGAAATTTCCATTAGTCGACGTTCACAACAACTTGGACTCGGTGAATCCACAACATATCGTATTTTACGAAAAGATTTAGCTCTGAAGGCATATAAGTTTTAAATAACACATGAACTAAAATCACTGGATCATTCAAAATATTTTGCATCTGTTAATTCGATCAAAGAACAAATAGATGATTTTTCTCAAAAAATCATCTTATCAGATGCAGCACATTTTGAAATCGGTGGCTATGTCAACAAACAAAATTGCCGCATTTGGGGCAAGACAGCTCAACGCTTGGTCTATAAGAAATCTTTACATTCTAAACGAGTCACAGTTTGATGTGCATTATGGCCAGGAGGTGTAATTCTGCTGTATTTATATCAGAGTGCTTCCAATAGGATAGCGTTACACCTCGCTCTGTTAAGGAAACAATTGATTTATTGAGACAAAATGTTCCTGGGCCAGTTATTGCAAGAAATGGTGATGTTAATTGGCGACCAAAATCATGTGACTTGACACCGCTGGACTATTTTCTTTGGAGTTACGTGAAAAGCCAAGTTTATAAGAACAATCCACGAGCCAATCCTGAGCTAGAGCCACGGTAATGCCAACATGTCATCCAAACATTTGACAAACAAGTTGACGTTTGTGGAGCTGCAAGAGGTGGTCATTTGGCAGATATTGTTTTTCGTGTTTAAATGTCATACACTATCCTTCAATTATCAATAAAAAAAAAATTGAAATCAACGCAAATTCTGTGTTTTATTCAAGAATGGAAAAAAATCTCAATATAAAAGACTCCTTATAACATTATGTTATATGGTTGAAGTCAAGGTTTTAAGTTAATCCTCTAACAGAAATATTATCTTTTCTTTAACTGTTTGTATTTTCCCCAGCTCGAATTTTCAAGTCTGTTTCTAGTAAAATACAAGTTCGTCAAAAAGTAAAAAGGCAACAATAACATAACATAAATCTCATGTTTTCGTCTAATTAATCGTCGACAGGACACGTTTTTTTCTTCATTGCAAAGCTCATAATGGTGATCGTTATGACCCCGTCAGCTTACCGTATGTTCGTACCGGTTGGAGCCCCGTTCCAGCGAAGGTTTAACGACTCCCCGGACGGTTCTAGCGCACCGTTATCCAGATGTAAAACAACCCTGAAACTTGTTCTCTCGATGACGACAGATATCTGCGCAAAGTTAGTAAAGGAAAGTTCATTTTTGATGGCAATCTAAATCGTTTAGTACATTACAAGGTAGGAATGTTAAGTTTCCGAACTAAGTATTCTCTAAATGATTATACATATATATATATATATATATATATATATATATATATATATATATATATATATATATATATATATATATATATATATATATATATATATATATATATATATATATCGACACTGTAATAATAAAACACAACACATTAAGACCTACAGTTTACAGAAAACCTACAAACACAGATTGGTATCTCAATTTCTTTTCCACTCGCTCAAAATCAGTCAAAACAGGAGTAATTAAAAGTTTATATGACAGAGCAAAACTTGTTTGTACCGACGGTGATACACTACAAAAAGAAATAAATTACATTAAAGGTACTTTAACAAAAAAACAATTACCCAAAAAATTATAAGATAAATATTTTAAAACTTTTGATACTAGACAAAACAGAGAACTTACGAATAACAATAATAGTAACTCTCAAATAATTAACCTCGCAGTTCCTTACATCCGCGGTATTTCTAACACAATTAAAAGAGTAGGAAATAAATAGAATATAAGAACGACATTTAAAACAAAAAATAACTCTAGATCTATATTGACAAAAACCAAACAACACACAACAGAATACCAAAAATGTGGTTTATAAAATTCCCTGTGAATGTGGCAAATTTTATATAGATGAGACATCTAGACCGTTAGATGTACAATAAAAGAACATAAAAACCTTCTTAGAAAGGGTGATTCTAATAAATCTAGAATTTGCCAGCACGCATGGGAATCGGAACATAAAATCAACTGGATTCCAAAACGGTATTAAAAGAATCGGTAACAAAATACAGAAGATTAAAAGAAACCGCTATAATTAATTTAAATAAAAATACCTATATTGCTATGCTTTAGGCAGATTTAAATTCAATATGGTTCCCGATTCTAAAGAATACAATTAAAAAGGTTTCAGTATTTCAATACATAATAATCATACAATAAACCTCACCTATATAATTTTTTGGTAGTATGTGTGTCATATGTCACTGTCAGTGAAAAATATTATTGTCAATGTAAGTATCATTGACATATACAAAAAAAATTCTTACTACCTACAGTATTATATAGAAATTAATATAAATTATTTTTTAAATTCGTTTTAAAAACGGGTGGAGAAGGCCTCCCGAAACGTTAACGCTCAAAAGTTTGTATTTATTAAAAAAAATTGTATTTTTTTTTTTAATTTTTTCGTTAGGCAACTTTATTACAGAAAAAGAATCACTGAGAAAGTTCTCCGTTTTGTTTTTTATCCAGTGATTCTTTATTTACATAAGAACAGATATTTTTGATATTTTTTTGAGTCTTAGATCGTGGTGAAAAACCCAAAAAAGAGAAAAAAGTTTAAGAAATGTCCTTTAAAGCTGATTTTTTAAAGAAGTAATGGTGTTGTTGATTAGTTTCCTCTTAGTTCCTGTCTCTCTTGATTTGTCCGACAACCTGGATTTTAAATAAATTAACTTCATTTCTCCAAGCATTTTTGTGCGGTGTGGGTGGTATTCGGGGTAACCGCCTTCTATATATAGTGGGGGACGACAGTATTCGCACACCTATGCATATCATATGAAAATTGTATTATTCTCTCTAAAATATAATCACAAGTAACTTTATATTATATTTTTTATGTATTACATACCCATCCTTATTTTTTAATAAACAAAACAAAACTTTTTAAATATACAGAAATTGTAGAAAGTAGTGGCATAATTATTTTTTTTATTTAGAAAGGGTACAAAAATGCAAATAAATCACAACCTTTTTTTAGTTAAATTCATGGATCAAATAAAAAAACTAAACACGGAATTTTTATTATTAAAATTATTATTATTAACAAATATTATTATATACAAAGATGGAAGAAAAATCATTGATGAAACCAATTGGTTACTGACCATTTCTTTTCCGTGACGTTCTTGAATGTATTTCAAAAAGCAATCTGCCGTATCTGTGCGTATAGAATCTTCCTTGGAAGCAGTCTTGCATAGTTTTAATATCCTGGTGAAATTTTTCACCTTGTCCCTCACTAGTCTCCTAAATTTTGAGGAAAATGGTCTGAGTGACTGTGTAAATAGTGCACCTTAATGTTCATGTTACGTCCAAAGAATCTGAAATTGTTAAGCATCTTGTTTAGCAGTTCAACAGTTTTCAACTTTGCGTTTGCCCAGAAAATTTCCAACAACTGCAACAAACGAAGTCCAGGCTTTTCGCTGGGCCTCGTTCATCGAATTTACGAAGGCAGGATCCTTAATGAGTTGTATTATTTGTGGGCCGTCAAATATTCCTGCTTTATATTTGTTTCCGCACTCAATTGGGACTTTTTTCCCTATATATGCAAAGTATGACCCATTCTTATCATGAGCCCTTACAAACTGCCTCATTAGGCTCAGCTTGATATGCGGTGGAAGAAAGATGATTTTTCCCTCCTGCAACTAAGGGATCGTTAATGTCATTATTTTCCCCAACGTCCATGTTTTCTTTCTTAGGCCACCTTTTATTAACCCAGTGGTGTGTTTGTTGGTACGGTTGTTTTGTTGTTATAGTTGTTTTGTTGTTATAGTTGTTTTGTTGGTATAATTGTTTTGTTGGTATAGTGTGTTTTATGGGTATAGTTTGTGACTATACTGATAAGAAATTCTAAACTATTAGTTTTGTTGTAGTTTAGTTGTTATTCAGCCTTTAGTAGTGTTATAAATAGAGTTAAAAATGTTATCAATTTTATAAATAAACCAAGTTATCGGAGACAAAGAAAAATAATGAATGATATAAAATAAAACCTCATACAACTTTGCTCCCGCCGTTTTCCTATAGATGGCGTTAGCGGTAAGTAGTCGTCGAAATAAATATATCATAGGCGGCATGCAATACCTTTGGGCATCTTGTAAACATAACCACATAGCGCTAGTAGTCAATTTGTGTTTACGTCATAAAGTTGTTCGCGATTAAAAATGTCAGTTTATGAGCCAAATTCTCGTCATTTGCCGGAGGTGTTAATTTATTTCTTTAATATGACGAAATTGGCGACTGAGGCTCACCAAATCTTCTCGGACACTTATGATGAGGCCGCTATGAGTGAAAGAACGTATCGTGAGTGGTTTCAACGCGTCAAGAGCGGTGATTTTGGCGTCGAAGACCGGCATAGCGGTGGAAGAGCGAAAGTTTTTGCCATCATTGAGAGTAATTCAATAAGCAATTTTAAAACGCCTAAAAGATCTGGGTATGATCCAGAAACAAGGATATTGCCATACGAGTTGAAACCGAGAGATGTTAAACGCCAAAAACGGAAGGGATTTCTGTATTGCATTGTGATTGGGGACGAAAAATGGGTTTATTCCGATAACCCCAAGCGTCAAAATCATGGGGATACCCCGGCCACGCCTCCGCGCTGACGGCCAAACCAAATATTCTCGACTCCAAAGTCATGCTCTGTATTTGGTGGGACAGCTCGGTGTACTGTATTGTGAGCTGTTAAAACGGTCTAAAACAATCACAGAGGATCGTTATCGAACGCAGCATTGAAATACAAACGGACGCAATACAGTCAAAGATACGATAAAATAGTTTTGCAGCATTACAATGATCAGTCCCATGTCGCTAAAGAGGTCAAAACATACTTGGAAACATTGATATTCCAAGAACCAAAAAAGCTCACAAAAAATGAAAGTCAACAATTTTGCATTATTTTTGAAAATAAAATAAAATAATTTTTTTTATAGACTTCATACTATATATATATATATATATATATATATATATATATATATATATATATATATATATATATATATATATATATATATATATATATATATATATATATATATATATGAATACTTTTGTTGGTTGCCTGACCGGGAAGGAGCCCCACCAATTCCTTCAACTGGATGACATATGCTTCGTCTCTCGAGGTTTAGACTCTTTAGGGCGCCGACATATACCATACCATCAAGAATAGGGAAACCGTATCTACAGCCAACAACCCATGTTTTCTTATTTTTGATAGTATGGTATATGTCGGCGCCCTGAAGAGTCTGAACCTCGAGAGACGAAACATATGTCATCCAGTTGAAGGGATGGGTGGGGCTCCTTCCCGGTCAGGCAACCAACAAAAGTGTTCATTTGGGCGGAGACGCAGGTTGTTGTGTGTTCCACATGAGATTGTGGAACCCAACGATTGGGTGTGTGATGACACTCAGCTACTGTTGTCTCATTGGACCTAGTCCAAGAAAATCGAACAGTATATATATATATATATATATATATATATATATATATATATATATATATATATATATATATATATATATATATATATATATATATATATATATATATATATAGTGTCTTAATTATTCACACACTATTACATACATATGTACATATACTACATTTTATGTTTTCAAGTGTAACCTCAGAACATCCCTTGCCAACCGGTCCAATTCAGGATAGAGAGGATTGGAACCCCCGCGGTTGACGAGGGATTACTGTACACAATATCCAAATCCCTCCCCAAAATAGAAATGTTTCTGCCCTGCGCAAATTTATTGAACATGACTTAACTCTTTTTCAAGTTTATTTTCAGATCAAATGGTTATCCAGCCCTTTGAAGCTCTTCAATGCATTTTTATAGGTCAGCTGGGTTTTGTGAAATGAGACCGATGTCATCTGCAAATTTAAAAAACTTAAGTATGTACTACTGATTTTAATTCAATTTCCGCAGTGGTTTTACAAGGAGGAACAGAAAAAACCTGCACATTGATCAGAGAACAAACGAACGTATGTGATGTGATTGAGAGAGTAAATGAATTAAAATGGAGATGGGCAGAACATACAGCGAAGCGATGTGATGATGAGAGGTCTAACGACCACTGCACTGATGCGACTGCACTGGTCGACTGCAGTGGTCGACTGCACGATGGACTGATGATATCATCAAGTATATTGGACCCGCATGGTAGAGGAAAGGACACCGACTGCATGATAATTTTGATAATGAATTAATAAACATGCCTTTTTCCATGATAGCAAAAATATCGAACTTCTCAACTTTTGAAGACGTCAAAACAAAAGATCATATCGGCTTAAAATTCATGGAGGGTTATTAAAAGTGAAGATACAGTTCTGAAATGCAATCACTTGTTGAGTGCAATACCACCGCTATCTATGGGAAAACTATATGATTTTTCACTCATCCTCGACTATCGTAAATATCTAATATCAGATTTGTATTAACTTAATCTCAGAATTTTTTACCTATGCTGTGTACGTGTAGTACAATGGAAAGAATTGTTCCCAAATGGAAAAAATTAATTTTGGTTCAAGACTCTTCGTATTTTCTAGAAACTTCCGAAATTACATTATTTATATATAGTGTGAGACGTACTACTATAAAAAGAAACAGTTTTTGTTGTGTTAATCTGATAGTAATTTGGAAAGCGCATCAATCTATAATTTCCACCGTACAACAAATTGTCGCGATACTTCTTATTCGTCTGATCGTCGGTAGCATAATTGCACTCTATTTAGTAATAAATTTTTTGTGATTTAATTTTTCGAGCTTGTTTTATGGTAATGCAACGTGTACAGATCGGCGGGCATTCTCGACGTCAATTTACCTGTTACGTGACGGTCATTTTGATCAGTGGAGCGGTTTGTTTTCCGATTCCGAGCTTGGAACCGAAAAAAATTGCCAAAGGAAGCGTTTAAGCCAACTGTATATCGAGTTTTTTTTCTTGCATTCGTTCGCTACGACGAAGAAAACGAAGAGAAAAAAAAGAGACGATTAAAGATAAAGAGCAATTTTAAAACAAACAGCTTTTGTATTTTTGTTGCTGTTTCCTTAGTTAATATTTATGTGTTGCGAAAAAGGAAGAGACAAATCAGAATAGTTAACAATTCTCTTATACAAAGTCGCTTAAAGATACAGAGACAAATTTAAATACCTCACATTTTTTAAATGTCTGCCTGCGAAAGTTGCTATTTGGTAGGACAACATAACCAATTATTAGATCATTCACTCCCCATTCCCCATCCCCCAGTCCCCATCATCCACTCCCCAATCCCCAGTCCATACGCTTCATTAACTGCAGCACCTATTCGAATCAGATTTTTTTCCCATTCTATATAGATATTTTAAAGCGCCATCTTTAATTATCAAAACAAGGTATAATATACGACCTTGCTGTGAATATAATCTAAAAAACTAGTTGTCATAAAATCAATGTCGTTTGTTTGTCGTTTGTCTTCAAGTCACATTTGAAGCCATGCCTTCTGTTGCATAATACTGCACAAGCGCATGAGATGAATTGTGCGGTTTTAGGAGATAATGCTGTTTCCTACAGTACTTGTAAGTAGTTCCGGCAATTTCTAACTGGGGTACACAACTAGAGCTCAGAGTAACACCTTAGGCCATTTCTAAATATTCATACAAACTAGGAAAAAATCAAAAAGAGAGCCGTTGAGTCTTCTATAAACTCACAGCTAAGAATTAGAGACGATGCTGTTGATGTTGTTGTATCACTGCTCGCCAGATTTAAGAAAAACAACTTTCTGCATTAGATTGTAACCAGTGATGAAAAATGGATCCTCTATGAAAATCTAAAGAGGTCAAAATCATGGTTTACTTCTGGTGAGCCGCACATACAGCAAACATGTCTCTGGAAACGATCACCGAGATTTTATGACACCCGGTGTATTCTCCACACTTAGTCCATTCGAATTGTCATCTCCTCCAATCCCTAGGTCACCGCCTACTTGATACCAACCTCATGTTAATACCTGATTTTATTACTTCGAAGATAAAGTTGGTAATACCTTTTTTCATAATGTCAAAAACAGTAAAAACAGCCAAGAATTAAGTTGAGGACCTAATAATTGTAGAGCTTTATGTGGCGATCAAATACAGCTAAAGGCCAAGAAATTTTTAAAAATCTTCATGACCTTGTACAATTTAATTTTAGCAATACCGACTGAAAATAGATCCACTAAAACCTTATATAGTTGCTTAAAAAATAAGAAAAAGTATGTAGTTAGACACGGTTCGGATGAGTTATTATCGAAGGATTATAGTCAAAACATTGATATTTTTGCATTTGTTCAACTTTCCCGATCAGCTTTTCTGTTGGAAGCTTCGGTGACAAACACTAAACACCAAATCACTCTTCCACGGATGATGCTAACATGGTTAGCGAAACACACATGAAAAAGTTAAAAACGTTATTTGGTGTTTATTGGTAAATATCTTCGAATTTACTCTCTCTGCACTTTTATTGGTGTCATATTTCTATACTCTATTTTTCTATTGTTTCTTAGTATTTTTAATTAGATTATCAATCGCAATAAAGAATATTTATGTGTCCTGTTTAACAGAATCAAATCAATTCAGTTAAATTTGCTTTTGGAGAGATTATGTGTGTATATGTATGTATGTTTATTTATCTATCTATCTATCTATCTATTTACGTTTCATTTATTTAATAAACAAAAAAAGTATATTAGTTATATTTAGAACGAATTGTAAGTAATACTATGCAACATACATCAAAGCAGAATAACGTAAGTATACGAACAATACTGTAGTCATTGTTCAAAGAACAAGGCGAGGAAAAAAGTGTGATATATTAAGTTGTATTTGTGCTAGAGGTCATTCAAGGTAGTTTTATCGCCCACACACCATCAAGCCTACAACATTTAACGTGTAATTGTTTTACAGAGCGAACAATAAATTTCGAAAACAATATTACAAAAGGTTTCGGATAGTTTCATGTTGATTTCGAAGTAAAAAAGCAAATCTTTACAGATGTGGGGGATCTTGAATCATATTTGGAACAAAAAAAATGGAAATTCAAACAAATTTACTGAAAAAGATTTTACCAGGCTAATTAAAAAGTTCGCGTAGCGACACCTATAGAGCAGTAAAATAACTAAATAATCTACTACATTTTGAAGTTTCATCCTTCATATGAACATATGTGAAGTTTCAAGTCGATTTGTCAATTTATTCGTACAAAAACATCAGCTTAAAGTAAACATGTTTGTGTTTATTTTTTAGTTGGAGAATATTGAAAATCGTGCAGTATTAAATTCTTTGTAAAAAAACATTTAAATGCAATGGAAATTCATAGTAAAATGGTAAATGTATTAGATGAGTCTACTCCTTCAAAAGCAATCGTTTGTAAGTGGGCAGGTGAGTTTGAACGTGGTCGCACAAGCATGGATGATCATCCTCATTCTGGACGTCCAATTAGTGCACCTACTCAATAAATAATTAATTGTATACATGATATGGTTATAGATGACAGATAATTGTCTTTGAGTGAAATTGCTAAGGCCATGGCCATCTCAACTGAATGGATGTTTCATATTTTCAAAAAGGAATTGGACTTGAGAAAGCTATGTGCAAGATGGATGACGCATTTGTTAAATTCTGATGAAAAACTAAGAAAATAAAGTGGATTTTAAACGTCGTTTTGTAACTATGGATGGGACTTGGATTTACCACTGTGATGCTGAACTGCGACAACAAACTCCAGAGTGGACTGAGCCCGGTTGTTCCGCTTCGAAGCAGCCAAAGTGGTCAAAATCGACCAGAAGGTCAAATCAAAGTCATGCAAAGGCATTTTTTTAAATAGATTACCTTCAAACCGGCAAAACAATAACAGATCTGTATTACTCAAACTTTTTGGATCAATTGGATCGAAAAATTCGTGAGGAAAGACCTGGTTTAGCGAAGAAAAAATCATTTGCCATCAATACCATGCATCGACTCACAGAGGTGTTCTTGCAATGCACAAATTGAAGGAGTTACACTATGAATTGTTGAAGCATCCACGATATTCCCCCTCTGACTTTCATCTGTTGTCCCAAACCTCAAAAAATTCTTACGTAACAAGCGTTTTTCATCAAATGAAAAAGTTATAGTAGCCGTATAGGAGTATTTTGAAGGACTTCGAGAAAATCACTTGGAATAAATGGACTGGAGAAATGCTGGGAAAAATATATGGAGCGTAAGAGAGAATATACGGAAGAATTAAGTCATCTTTTTAACTATAAACTTGTTTTATCATTTCCACTCCGCGAATTTTTCAAATGGCCTAGTAGATAGGGGTTTTCAATCTAAGTTTTTTTTATTTGGGTAAAGGATTGTTAGGTATTTTTTTCTTGTCAATAGCGTAGATAAATTAAATGGTGTTTTGGTGTTTTGTTGCAAGTCTCTTTGGTTTTAGTCTTACACAAAGAAGATTTCAATACAATAATTGATTAAATGATTTGGTATTTAGTGGTAAATCTTGCTGATTTTCCCGAGTTCAGTATGTAATAACAGAAAAAAGAATTAGATCGAAACAGAGTAAGGAAAACTGAAAAAATGGAAGCAATAAGAAATAGACGAAAAGGAATAAAAATGAAAACACAGATTCATTAAAGGTCCAAAGAAAAAGAAGGGCGAAAACTTGAATAACAAAGGAAAGGATGCAAAAATGATCGAAATAACAAAAACTCAAGTTCAGTAGAGTATATAAATAAGTAAATCTTGAGGTCCAATCATTGAGATCCAATCTTGAGATCAAATGCAATCATTGAGAGTATAGAAAGCAATTTCTATAATCTCTCTGAGATTAATGATTTCTATTATCTCTATTCTCCCTACGATATATTTCCTCATATCACACATAGAGCAATTTCTTAAGATATTGTGTTCTGATTCCCAGGCATTCTTCATTTTTTTTTACATCTTATGCCCATATTAAGTGTTAAAATGTTGGTCTCAAGTTTTCATCCATTTTTTCCATGCACCACGATCGCTTGCTACGGTTCTTATCTCCCTCAATGATTTGCCTTTAGTCATTCCACCTCTTGGATAATTGTTGTGTTCGTACAAATTTTATTTCTGATTGACAAAAATACCTTTCATGTTCTTTAATTGTTGAAAGATCTGTCCGTTTGTCCTATATTCGTCTTCGAACATGTCCCACGATATAGCCGATATCAGTCTTTCACAAAGAAGATTTCAATACAATAATTGATTAAATGATTTGGTATTTAGTGGTAAATCTTGCTGATTTTCCCGAGTTCAGTATGTAATAACAGATTCATTAAAGGTCCAAAGAAAAAGAAGGGCGAAAACTTGAATAACAAAGGAAAGGATGCAAAAATGATCAAAATAACAAAAACTAAGTTCAGTAGAGAATATAAATAAGTAAATCTTGAGGTCCAATCATTGAGATCCAATCTTGAGATCAAATGCAATCATTGAGAGTATAGAAAGCAATTTCTATAATCTCTCTGAGACTTATTTGAAACTTATTTGAAATGATAATAACATTTGACGAATCGTATGTTTTACTTATGATCCTGAAACGAAGCTCTAATATATGCATTGGAAGAGCTCAAATTCACCGAGAATCAAAAAAGCTCTAATGAGCAAATCAAAATTTAAACAATGATGATTGTTTTTTTCAATATTCATGGGATTGTGTATCTTCACTGGGCTCCTGAAGGTCAAATTATTAATAAACATAACTACTTTCACGGTTTTGCTGACCTCCGTGAAATAATAAGGAAAAAACGACCCGAATTGTGGAAGAAGTCATGGGTTCCCCACCAAGACAATGAGCCGGCTCATTCCGCATTGTCTGTCAAGAGGTTTCTAGTCAAGTACATTATCCCCGTATTAGACCATCCGCCTTATTCGCTGGATGTTGCGTCATGCGACTTATATCTGTTTTGTAAGGTGAAATCTGCATTAAAATGAAGAATATTAATCCAAGGTCCGTTGAAGCTATGAAAGAGAATGCGCCGCGCATTCTGAATAAGTTGACAGAAGTTTTGCAGCACTGTTCAACAGCACTGTCAAACCTTGGAAGATTCGAATGAAGAGTGGTAGTGATACAGGAGGGGTGTATATTAAAGGTGATAATAAGTAAATATGTATGAAATCAAAATAAAATGTTTTACAGCGTCAGTCTCGTTATTTAATAGTCACACCTCGTATTCCTTGAAAGCACTCGTAGCCAAGCAGTGCTAGGGGTTTAAATAAAATAACATTTTAAACATCATCAAAAACGGACATTACTTTGGATACAGCTAATAAAACTATAACACAATAAAAAATAATCTGATTAAAATTGTCTCAAACCAATCCGTCGTACGCATTAATTTTCTCATATCGAGAGAGTTCCTAGAGACAACTAGCGTTAAGAAATTTAAAAAGCAACCGCATAATGAAACGGTCTCCATTCTCGAAACTAATTAGCCTTCTTCAGGAAATTGCGCACAAGAAAGCTGCCATTTTATCGCCAATGCAACAATGCGCAAACAAAATTCTATAAATTAGCGCTGTATATGCGCGTTAATAACTACATTTTATCTTTTTCATTACATTTTTTTTCTTTTCAGTTGGCAGCGCACCTGTAAGCTTTCGGCTTTACATAATCGTTATATATTGACTGGACGGCTGTAATAATTCAAAATTGTTACTGTTAAGGAAGCAAGAGCGGTCGTCGTGGTTGTGGTGTTGGGGGGGAAGCTGGTGCAGCTGGGAACCCGCCGGCCACGTTATTGTCCTTTTTTTTTCTTCTTTTGACGCTCAATTTGACCGCAAAAGTCAAGTTTTTTTTCACGAATGCTTCAAAGAAATTTACAGTAGGTACAAAAATATTTGCACATCTTGATTTTAGGTGATTTATCACGAATCATGTTGAAATTAACCTTTAATTTATTTATAAAAACACAGTGCGCCCATTGAGTATCAGTACTGGTCCGAGAAAATATGATTAAAATGAAATACCTGACATTTTTATAAATTATTATTGGAAGTATTCTCCTCTCGACTCGATACATTTGTTACATAGATTCAATAGTGATTCAAATGCTTGCTCAAGGTCATTTTGTGGAATAGCCTCCAAAGTAGGCGTCGAAGCTGTTTGGAGGGGTTCAATGTCTTCAAAAAACACCCTTTTAACTTTAAATTCAACTGTAGGGACAAGGAAAAGTCACAAGGTGCTAAATCTGGTGAATATGGTGGGTGGTTGATCACACATACTTCCGACGCAGTTTTACCGAGTTTTGTTTTACCGAATACATTATTTTTTTTAGGTTGAAAACAACATGTCATAAACGTCATAAAATCATCAAATGTCAACCGATCGTGGTAAAGTAGGTTTCGTTACGTCTAGGAAAATTCAAGCTATGAAACGACGACGCCGTTGCGGAGATATATCATAAGTACTGATACTTAATGGACGCACTGTGTATAGCAGGAAGGTACTGTTAATAATTGTGAAGGTATGGAGAAATTCCGAGTCTGGAATCTATTCATTCGAAGTCACATTTAAATAAATAACTGGGGGTCGTAATCGATAGAACAAATACGTGACATAGACGAAAAAAATAGTGAAAGGATATAGAGCATTTATTCCACAGCCACAAGAGAATTGAGCACAAGATAATAATAAGACCACTAGTAACATATGCCGTAGAAACTAAAACACTCACAGCCAAAGCGAAATACAAACGCAGAATAATAAGAACAATAATGGAAGCAAAGGGAAGTGGGAAACAACGACTTCAGAACGCCGATGAACTTTGAGATCGACAAGCTGTTGGGAAAGGAAAACAGTGAGAACAATTAAAGCACAAACAATGAGATGGTACGGACACATAATAAGAAGAGAATAGAATACACCAACAAGAGAGATAACAATATGGAAACCACCACATAACAAACCCAAAGGGCGAGTCAGAATCAGATGGAGACAAAAGGTGCAAGAAAATATAAGAACAGTGAATGCAGAAGGATGGAGAAAACAGATCGCAAATATGACGAGATAGAGGAAAATACTTGAGACGACGAAAACTCGCTAACAATTATGAGAAAGGCAAGAAGAAAAGTAGACCGATCCACCACACTAAAAGAAATTCAGGAGTTCGTTATATGTAGAACAGTTACAATTTCACTAAGAAATCCATTAGCTTATAATAATAAAAATAAAATCAGGAAGATACATGATATGAAAACAATGTTGTTTCAATCAATATCAATCACAGAAATGGTATGCCAAACATTGTTATATGAGTATGGCCTATTATAATTGCTAATCCTGTCAATCTTTTCAGTTTAGAAAGTAATTTCAATACTATTTTCTTGGCGAAGAGCTTGCTGAATATACCCATAAACTTTCGTTTTGTAATTTCAGTTAATTTAGAACCTTCAAGAACTCTTTAGAGATAAAAAATGTCATTTAATACGTGGATTTTTAATGATATTGCTCAAAAAACCATTCAATTCATAAAAATGAAACTTCTAATTAGACATAATCCGGTTGCTATGCTGCTTTTTCTGTATTAAAAATTAATCGACTCATATTGTGTTTTGAATTATATCCAGTGTTTTTGTTGATGATGAAATTGAATTATTAAGAAGGTTCTAAATGGAAAAAGGAAATTCAAAAAGAAATACACAAACCTTTCTAATGTGGATGTCGGGATTCTGATGGCGTCTATTCTCGTCTGGGTTTCTAGATCCCGAATTCGAATTCACTATTACCACTATTCCTCCACTTCCGCTCAATAATTTCCCGATCAAGCAATCAACCATATGAGTGATAAAATATATATGAAAATGTGTTACAGTATTAAAAACTTTATACTTTGTTGCAAAAAAAGTTAAATGCATCTCTTAGTAATAATGAAGTATGGCTAATATAGTGACTATGACGTAAATGTTGAGATTCCTGTAGAGGGTGACTACAATTTCCGTAAAAGGGCGCTGGTATACATTTCGACAGGGCCGGCTTCGATAAAATTCAATTAAAATACAAAGGCGTATTCAACAGAAATGTTTATAATAATTTGTATTGAATATATATATATATATATATATATATATATATATATATATATATATATATATATATATATATATATATATATATATATATATATTATATATATATATAAGTATTGGGGCGAACATTAAATCAGCAAAAAATCCAAATTTTAGCTTTGCAAGAAACCAGATTGATAGATGATAACACCTTGGAATTCGGCAACTACAGACTTTTTAAAAGTAAAACGGACAAAAGAACACTCAAAAATACACCACATCTCGGTGTTGCTTTCGCTGTCTCAAGAAACATTCTTGGTTCTATAACAAATGTCCAGCCAGTAAATAATCGACTTATGACACTATCCCTCAAGTGTGCTAACAAAAACTATACATTAATCAAAGCACACCTCCCAGTTAACGAAGAAAATGAATCTAATCCTGAAAAAGTAAATAAGTCCTGGGAAATTCTGGAAAAGACTATCTCTAAAATTCCCTCTAACCATGTAAAAATCCTATTGGGTGATTTCAACGCCCAACTAGGGAAAGAAAAAAAGTACAGGAAAACAGTCCGCAGTTTTCCCGCTCATAAATGGACTAACCATAATGGTAGAAGATTGGTTGAACTATGTTCGCAGTTTAATCTAAAAATAATGTCAACCCATTTTAAGAAGAAAATAACAAAACAAAAGACCTGGAGGTGCCCAAACACGTACATGGGTGCATTTCAAATTGACCATGTTGCCATTTCGTACCCCAATTATAAAGAGATTTTGAATGTTCAAATCAGGAAAGGAGCAAATATAGACACGGATCACTACTTGACTAGAATCAAACTTAGCTTAAAACCTCGAAAACTTATTCAAAAGGGGCTGCTAATACCAAAGTTTGACCCAACGAAAATAAAACCAGCCCTAACAGAAGAGCTTGATAAACAACCTGCACAGAACTGGCAAGAATTAAAACAAAAAATTATTAAAACAGCCTTAAAGTTGGTCCCTTTACAAAAACGTAGAAAACATCCGTGGTGGGATGAAGTTTGCGAGCAAGCAGTATTAAGCCGAAGTAAAGCATTCAAAGATTGGAACAGTCAAAAAACAGCAATAAACTATAACATTTTTTTGGAAATAGGAAAAGAAACATCGAAGCTAATTAGACAAACTAAAAGAAAATATGAAAACAATCAACTTAATGAAATAGAAAAAGATTTCCAAAAAAATAACACCCGAAACTTTTACAAAACTTTTAAAACTAAATTAACAGGCTATCAACCGCAGAGCCTATGCTTTCAAAAGGAAAACGGACAACTAGCTTTAAATAACCAAGACAATTGCAAAGAACTTGCGAAATATTTTGAACAAATACTAAACTGTCCTGAGCCCTTAAACAAATTACCAACACTAAACCCTAAACAAACAAACCCAGATTCATTACCACCGAATGAAGAGGAAATACTTAGGCAAATCAAGCGGCTTAAAAATAACAAAGCTTCTGGTGAAGATGGAATCACTGCTGAACTTTTGAAATCCGCTGGTCCAGGTACAATCAAGGAAATAACCAAAATTCTACAAGAAGTTTGGCGATGCTCTAATTCATCCACTACATAAGAAAGGAGATAGAACGGATGTAAACAACTATAGAGGAATATCTCTTCTCCCAGTTTGTTACAAGATTCTATCTCAATGTCTACTAGACAGAGCACAGGGACAGTTAGAACCGAACATTGGTGAATATCAGGCAAGTTTTCGACCGGGCAGATCCTGCCCTGAACAGATCCTGAATCTAAAGTTGATTCTAAGACATCAAAAACTGTACAATAAAAATCTCGTCTGTACATTTGTGGATTTCAAAAAAGCATATGATTCTATTGACCGCGAATCTTTATTCCGAATCTTGAAAGAACAAGGACTAGATCTGAAAACGCCGGCAATTATTAAAGCAACGTTAACTAACACGAGGTCAAAAGTTAAATTCATGGGTGACATCTCAGAACCCTTCGAAATTAAAACTGGTGTGAGACAAGGGGATGGACTCTCGCCACTCTTATTTAACTGTGTTCTAGAAAAAGTAATACAGGAGTGGCGTGAAAAAAAGTCGGCACTGAATATTGACCAGCCCATTAAACTGGGGAGAACCAACATCAAAATTGATTGTTTGGCATTTGCTGATGATCTAGCAATTTTAGCTCAAGATGTATTAACGGCTCAAAAACAGATCGAAATCCTAAAAGAAACAGCAGAAAAGGTAGGACTCCAAATATCCTTTGAAAAGACACAATACATGACCTGAAACAGACTAAGAACACCATTTCTAAAAACAAAATATGGTAACATCAGACGAGTCTCTCAATTCAAATATTTGGGTGAAATAATCATGGAAAATGGGTTGGAAAAAGCGGCCAATAAGGGTAGATGTCAAAAAATGGAAACGGCATTGAGACTTACACAAAATATTTACAACAAAAAATGCCTATCTAAAAACACAAAACTGAGACATTACAACACGGTTATTAAGCCAGAATGTCTATATGCTGCAGAAACGCTCATTTTGAATAGAAAGAGGGACATCGAGGACATTGAAAAGAAGGAAAGAAAAATCATAAGAAAAATCCTAGGCCCCAAACAAATAAATAGCACAACATATCGACTTCGAGAAAACCAAGAAATCAAACAATACACAGATATACATAGCGATATGAGAAAAAGAAGACTTAAGTTTTACGGACACATCAAATGCATGAATCCGAGTAGGCTAACTAGACAAATAGTCGAATTTTATGAAAATAGGAGTAGAGCTAAAGTAGAAATGATTAAATGGATTGCGGCAATTAAAGAGGACCTAAGATCAGCAAATATTTCACAAAGTGAAATTCAGGATAGAGGTTGTTTCAGACACAAGGTTAAGGTTTGGAAGGTTGGCCAGAGAGAAAAATGTAGGAAGACTGGAACAACTTTGTCTGACGAAAGGAAAAAAGCTCATAGCGAAAGAATGAAATTAGTATGGGCTCAAAGGAAGGCTAACAACAACAAACGCCTCTAATTGTACTTCGCGTGGTCCACCAGGGCCCATACGTGAATAATAATAAATAATATATAAGTTCCCCAAGATTTGTCATTGAGATTTCCTCGCAGTGAGCAGTGATTTTTATTATGTTCTATGTTTACTGGGTAACAAAATGTTTTTTAAAAGCAACTCTTAAACACATCTGATTATTTAAAAAAAAATACTTTTCGTAGTAAGCGTGGTGCTCCAAAGACGTAAAACAAGCCATTAAGGATAAAAAACATGCCACGAAAAAATATTTAAAAGCCAAACAAAAGTCATGGGAGAAATTTGGATATAAAATGGAAAGAAACTTTGCAGGAAATTAAAAATTATTTTACAGAGTGCTAAAAAATAATAGAATGGATAATACAAACGCTTAGAACCTTCAAGAACTGCTCAGAGATGGAAATTTCATCAAATACATGAATGTTTAATTGAATTGCATTGCATAGCTCAATAAACCATTCAATTTTAAAAAATCAAAGTTCTAATTCGGTTACTATTCTGCCTTTTTCTGGGTTAGAACTTAATGGATTGGTATTAATTGTGTTTTGAATAACTTTCGAGTTGATGCTCGGGTTGAAATTGAATTGTTCAGAAGTTTCTTGATGTTGGAAAAAACAAAATTGATTAAGAAAAACACTAACCTTGCTACTGTAGATCTCTGGATTCTGTCGGCGTCGATTCTCGTTTGGGTTCCTCACTCCGAAATTCGAATTCACTAATATCACTGTTGATTTCGTTCTTTCACTAATATCCCGATCAAATAACCAATAATATGCGTAATAAAATATATATGAAAGTTTACTATAATGTTAAAAATACCGTAGTTTATCGTACAAAGTTTTAAAGGCATCTCTAACTAACAACAAAGTATTGCAAATATGGCGGCGATGTCATAAAAAGTTAAGATTCCTCCAAAGGGTGACTTGACATCCGATAGGAGGGCGCTGCTATCATTATCGACAGGGTCGGCTTCGATAAAATAGATACAGAATACAGGACCGGCATGAAAAGAAAGTGCATATAACAAATCATATAGCACATATATATTTTTGTAAATAAAATTATTAAAAATTAAGTAATTCTTTATTATATTGATTAATACATATACTAATAATTAAGTTTAAATATGGTAATAATTAAAACATAAGTTAACATTGGTAGAAGTTTGTCAAACATTAATTATAGCTGAAGAGATCGAACGAGAGAAAAGAGAAAAAATATATAAACGAAAAAAAAAAAGTTGCATTGTTTTGTGGTTTTATAGAGATCTGAAGGTAGAGAACAATCGATTTCTTAGATCGCTTTTGATTAGATCGATGAGGAAACTGTACCTTGTTAAAGGTTTTTTTTTATTTGTTAGGAAATTTAATAAATTAATTTATTACTTTGCTTTTTTGCTATGTTTTACATTGTAAAACTAGCAGGACTTTTCACTTGAGATAAAAGGAATGTTGTAATGCAGATAGATCTAATAATTCTAGAGTATCTGAAGAATTACAGGTAAAGAGGGTATATTGAAAATATTGAATTCTAGAATTTTTTCTTCTCTTTATGTTTCAATTACAATAATGATTTAACTTTAAATGAATGCATTTCAATAAGAATGCTATTGAATATACAACTTTATAATTAAAACACGAAAATAAACGTAACATTTGACCGGTTCTACATTATCTTGAACCTAAAGTAAAAAAAAATATTAAAATAACTCATGGAGCAGATGCCATAAACGGAAAAAAGGAAGAGAGGGGATGTCGTAGATTTTTATATGGAAAACATTGTTGATAAAATGGAAACAACGGAAAGTCATCATCATGATCTATACTCGTTTACCGGCCATTGCCAGAGTCGAGTTAAGGTTTCTTAATCGCCTGTCACTCTCTTCCTCCACTCCCCTCTATTTTTCACAAGTTCTTCGGTCACTCTCCAGTCCAGTCCCACTTCTCTAAGATACTTACCAGTCTGATCGTTCCATTTCTTTGGTGAGTCATCGCAGTGAATTTTTCCTTATTCTTTCTTCTACAGGTTTTACCCCTATTCTCCTCATAATTTCCTTGTTTGATACGCGATCTCTCAGAGTAAGTCCTATAATTCTTCTCAATCAATTCATCTCACAAGCCTGTATTCTTCCTCTCTGATGTTCATTTAGCTTTCACATTTTGGAGCCATATGTCAAAATTGGAATGCATAGTGCTAATCTCTAACCTTAGTCTAAGCTCTAATCTTAGTCTCTATTTTCATTTCCCATTCTTGTTACATACTTTCTTAATTAGAGAATAATATAATCTAGTCTTGGCTTTTAACATTTCTTTTATTTCTATTTCTATCTTTCCATTTTCCGCTATAGCTATTCTGAATTATATAAATTATCTAACGTGTTCTAGCTCTGTATTTTCTGATCTAGTTCCTACGTTATTGTGTTTTCTCCATTATTTGTATTTTACTTCGGTTTATTGCCAGTTAACTTTTGCCCAGCTCCTCATACCATACATTTAGGTTATACCGTAGGTCTTTTTCTCTTTTTGCAAGCAGTACTATATCATCCGCAAAAGCCAAATGATTAATTTTGACCCTTTCTAATTTGTTACCCTGCTTAATGTTCCTTCCTGTCTTACTCCAGATGCAGTTGTAAACCTTTGGGCTACTCTATTTTTTTGTTCGCACATGGTTTGTAGTTTCCGAGAACAGATTTGAGATACTTCAAATTATTTCCTTATTTACTTTATATTTATCCAAATATTGTCCAAATATTTATCCAAGTATAGTATATATATATATATATATATATATATATATATATATATATATATATATATATATATATATATATATATATATATATATATATTTATATATATATATATATATATATATATATATATATATATATATATATATATATATATATATATATATATATATATATATATTTATATATATAAATATATTATTATATATATTATATATTATTATTTATATTATATTATATATATATATATATATATATATATATATATATATATATATATATATATATATATATATATATATATATATATATTATATATAAGTTCCCCAAGATTTGTCATTGAGATTTCCTCGCAGTGAGCAGTGATTTTTATTATGTTCTATGTTTACTGGGTAACAAAATGTTTTTTAAAAGCAACTCTTAAACACATCTGATTATTTAAAAAAAAATACTTTTCGTAGTAAGCGTGGTGCTCCAAAGACGTAAAACAAGCCATTAAGGATAAAAAACATGCCTGGAAAAAATATTTAAACGCCAAACAAAAGTCATGGGAGAAATTTGGATATAAAATGGAAAGAAACTTTGCAGGAAATTAAAAATTATTTTACAGAGTTTTAAAAAATAATAGAATGGATAATACAAACGAGATTACCTATATTAGAAATAAAAATAAAGAACTGCTGATCAACGATGAGAAAATAATGCAAAGATGGAAAGAACACTTATTATTGAAATTAGAACGAAAAGGTGAAGAGAAGTTTGTGGAAAGTAATATAGAAATGAGGAATGAAATTATAAGCACAAAACCTATAAGGATGGATGAATTGGAGAAAGCAATGTGAAGGGCAAATATGGGGAAGGCGCCAGGATATGACGAAGTAACTAATGAAATGATAAAATATATGGGAGAAACAGGAAAGGTAATTTTACTTCAGTTAGTAAATAAAATACTGAGAGGCTATAAAATATCGACGCACTGGTAATTACCGGTAATACCTCCGATATTCAAGAAGGGAGACACAAGAGATTTGAAAACTATAGAGGCATATCCTTACTGAGTTCAACAGAAAATATATATGAAAACATATTAATGGAAAGTTTAGAAGCAAAGATCGACAAAGAATTGGATGAGCCCCAGAACAGATTTAGGCCAGGCAGTGGAGTAAACGATGAAACATTTGTATTACAGCAATTAATTGAGAGAACAATAGAGGCAGACGAAACCATATATGTATGTTTTATAGATATGTCAGAGGCATTTGAATCAATAAATGAAGGCAGATTTGGACAATACTTGGATAAATATTTGGACAATATTTGGATAAATATAAAGTAAATAAGGAAATAATTTGAAGTATCTCAAATCTGTTCTCGGAAACTACAAACCATGTGCGAACAAAAAATAGAGTAGCCCAAAGGTTTACAACTGCATCTGGAGTAAGACAGGAAGGAACATTAAGCAGGGTAACAAAAGAATAAAGAAAACAACATGGGGATATTTCAATCTAGAAAGGGTAAAAATTAATCATTTGGCTTTTGCGGATGATATAGTACTGCTTGCAAAAAGAGAAAAAGACCTACAGTATAACCTAAATGTATGGTATGAGGAGCTGGGCAAAAGTCAACTGGCAATAAACCGAAGTAAAATACAAATAGTGGAGAAAACACAATAACGTAGGAACTAGATCAGAAAATACAGAGCTAGAACACGTTAGATAATTTATATAATTAAGAATAGCTATAGCGGAAAATGGAAAGATAGAAATAGAAATAAAACAAATGTTAAAAGCCAACACTGGATTATATTGTTCTCTAATTAAGAAAGTATGTAACAAGAATGGGAAATGAAAATAGAGACTAAGATTAGAGCTTAGACTAAGGTTAGAGATTAGCACTATGCATTCCAATTTTGACATATGGCTCCAAAATGTGAAAGCTAAATGAACATCAGAGAGGAAGAATACAGGCTTGTGAGATGAATTGATTGAGAAGATTTATAGGACTTACTCTGAGAGATCGCGTATCAAACAAGGAAATTATGAGGAGATTAGGGGTAAAACCTGTAGAAGAAAGAATAAGGAAAAATTCACTGCGATGACTCACCAAAGAAATGGAACGATCAGACTGGTAAGTATCTTAGAGAAGTGGGACTGGACTGGAGAGTGACCGAAGAATTTGTGAAAAATAGAGGGGAGTGGAGGAAGAGAGTGACAGGCGATTAAGAAACCTTAACTCGACTCTGGCAATGGCCGGTAAACGAGTATACATCATGATGATGACTTTCCGTTGTTTTCATTTTATCAACAATGTTTTCCATAAAAAAATCTACGACATCTCCTCTCTTCTTTTTTTTTCGTTTATGGCATCTGCTCCATGAGCTATTTTAATATTTTTTTTTACTTTAGGTTCAAGATAATGTAGAACCGGTCAAATGTTACGTTTATTTTCGTGTTTTAATTATAAAGTTGTATATTCAATAGCATTCTTATTGAAATGCATTCATTTAAAGTTAAATCATTATTGTAATTGAAACATAAAGAGAAGAAAAAATTCTAGAATTCAATATTTTCAATATACCCTCTTTACCTGTAATTCTTCAGATACTCTAGAATTATTAGATCTATCTGCATTACAACATTCCTTTTATCTCAAGTGAAAAGTCCTGCTAGTTTTACAATGTAAAACATAGCAAAAAAGCAAAGTAATAAATTAATTTATTAAATTTCCTAACAAATAAAAAAAAACCTTTAACAAGGTACAGTTTCCTCATCGATCTAATCAAAAGCGATCTAAGAAATCGATTGTTCTCTACCTTCAGATCGCTATCCAACCACAAAACAATGCAACTTTTTTTTTTTTTCGTTTATATATTTTTTCTCTTTTCTCTCGTTCGATCTCTTCAGCTATAATTAATGTACGACAAACTTCTACCAATGTTAACTTATGTTTTAATTATTACCATATTTAAACTTAATTATTAGTATATGTATTAATCAATATAATGAAGAATTACTTAATTTTTAATAATTTTATTTACAAAAATATATATGTGCTATATGATTTGTTATATGCACTTTCTTTTCATGCCGGTCCTGTATTCTGTATCTATTTTATCGAAGCCGACCCTGTCGATAATGATAGCAGCGCCCTCCTACCGGATGTCAAGTCACCCTTTGCAGGAATCTTAACTTTTTATGACATCGCCGCCATATTTGTAATACTTTGTTGTTAGTTAGAGATGCCTTTAAAACTTTGTACGATAAACTACGGTATTTTTAACATTATAATAAAATTTCATATATATTTTATTACGCATATTATTGGTTATTTGATCGGGATATTAGTGAAAGAACGAAATCAACAGTGATATTAGTGAATTCGAATTTCGGAGTGAGGAACCCAAACGAGAATCGACGCCGACAGAATCCAGAGATCTACAGTAGCAAGGTTAGTGTTTTTCTTAGTCAATTTTGTTTTTTCCAACATCAAGAAACTTCTGAACTAATTCAATTTCAACCCGAGCATCAACTCGAAAGTCATTCAAAACACAATTAATACCAATCCATTAAGTTCTAACCCAGAAAAAGGCAGAATAGTAACCGAATTAGAACTTTGATTTTTTTAAATTGAATGGTTAATTGAGCTATGCAATGCAATTCAATTAAACATTCATGTATTTGATGAAATTTCCATCTCTGAGCAGTTCTTGAAGGTTCTAAGCTAGCTGAAATTGCTTTCAGTATACAACCGTAAATCTACCTAGCGTTCGTTTATTAATATTTGATGGTAGATATGAACAGTACCTTTTCTTTAGAAACCCTTTCAAGTTTTTCATTCATGTTGAACAATCCATATCAACAGTTAATAAATTGTACTACTTCTGCCTCTCTTTGAAAGGACAAGCAGTAGACTTGTTAGTTATTAGAATGCTCAACAATTAGAAAATAGTTTGACGTAAAATCATTGTTCAAAAAAATCTTCGCTGAGTTATAAATATTAGAACAATCCACTGAGATGTTCTGGTAATTCATTTAATTTTCTGTAAGCTCTATTCAGTCCAATTTTGAAAGGTATATTTAAACAATAATATTGAATAATTTTATGTATTTTTTATAAGAAACTTTAAGGTAAGAAACGGAAAGCTTTGGGAATTATACAGTGTATTTAAAAGGTAGTTTTAGGCCAATATATTTTAATTGTTACAAAGGGCATAGGGTATGTAAAATATTATGGATATCCAAGTAATGTCGTTTTCTGATACTGCACAAAATGTGTGTATTATTTTGTTACTGACAGTCTTCGCCCACATCTGAACAAACGCTCTATTTTCTTTTCGTAGAATAAAGTGATTTTGAAGTAAAATGTTGTTCGAATGCTTTTTGAGCTGTTGCAGAAGCTGTTCCATACAATTCAAAAGATTATAATCTGATGATGCAGCATCAGGAAAATATTGTGCGTGAAGAAGTACTTCCCAGCATAACTCTTTGATTTTTTCTTGGGTAATTATGAGGTTAAGTAGAGTAGTTTCAGCGCTTGTGGGTTCATTAGGCTTCAGAACCTCATACTGACAGTAATACTTTTTTAGGTTGAAGACCTGATTTTGAAATGGGCAAAGGCAGTTATCCTGGTGTTAACCATTGTTCTTTCTTATATGGATTGCTATAGAGAATCCACTTTTCATCTCCAATTACAATTGAAGTTGATGAAAAGGGTTTCTGCCTAACTTGGACAAGAGTGCAATGCAGATTGTTGCACGTTGAATTTTTTTTTGAACTGTAAGTTAATATAGCGCCCATATTTCTTCCCTTTACACTTTCAACTTCATTTTCAGGCAACAACAGACCCTTATCAAACTCAACATGTCTTCCATCATGCTTCTTAAATTGTTTAAACTAACATGTTTTGCTACCAAAGTACTAGGATAAATAGAATCAATGACATTGTTATGCTTTCGAAACTCATAAAGCATCAACTGTCTAAGGTGGACTTGTCCACATTTTGATCCTCCATTGTTGTAGGTTTCACATAAGATTTTCCAAAATTTAACAATACGAATAGATCTAGATTTATGGCTCATGGAGAGCCTTGACCACATCATCTCGCCATCTCAGCTTTGGGCTTCCTTATGGGGTTTGATTTCCATAAAGGATTTGTACAAGGGATTTCTTCGCAGGGCTTTCTTCAGATATGTCCTATCCATTTTATCTGTTGTTTTTTTTATATACCCTATTACGTCCTGTTCTTTTAGTGCTCATTTCATGCGTCAAGTCAAGTTGTAGCATTTTATGCTCAGCGCTTCTACTTGAGGTTCCTCTACATGTTTTGTGGGGGTCCAAGATTCATACCCATAAGGTAGATACTTGTAGATTCAGACTTTTTGGATAGTGCTTTAGATGATATAAGTGATAGTAAAGACTATCTACATATCTGTTAAGCTGGGTCCACACTAATCAAAATTTTTGGTGTGCGGGCTGTATATATTGTATGTCGTATACGTATGTGGTAGTGTAGAATCTCTGACACAAGGTTATACACAAATATTTTCGCCGCACAGTCTGCACTCGAACCATCTGTTGTCGGTTTTCTCGCGAACGTCAAAGAAATTTGCGGCGCACAAGATTTGTGTGTGGATGTGTTGAAGTGAATTTAATATTTTTAATTTTAAAAAGATACCTAAGTGACGTGGCTAAATTGAAATAGTCATATTGAATAACCGATTGAAGTCAAAGCATGCCTCAGCATATTATTATGTTGAAGCAGTGTGCTTCATTCATAATAATGAACATTTTAATCAAGAACAAGAAAAAAAAATGGATGAAGTATTTGTACCAAAACAGAAAACAAAACTGCAGAAAATAAGAAAACAGGTATAGACACCGAAAAATAAACAACTTTATTTTTGACGCTCCAAATAACCTAATCAGACATACCCTACACACTTCACACTGCAGACACAGTCGGAGCGGGGCGTACAGTGCGCAGAACACAAATATTTATTGACCGTGTGTGGTAATTTTGCGTCGTAAATATTTTCGCCGTACACTAAATTCAACACACACGCAAATTTTTATTGATGTGGACCCAGCTTTAGCTGCTAGTGTGTGCTTCATTATTTCTGCGCCTATATAATACTGTTGATTGGCGTGGTGCCCAGATATTTGAAATTATTCACTCTGTCAAAGAAGTTATTGTTAATGTAGACACATTAGTTATTTTTTTTATAGACACAGTATTTTGTTTTGGAGTCATTAATTTGAGGTCCACTCATTTTACCAGCTTAATCCAGATGATTTTCTTGATTATCCTGTAATCTTGAATGCATTTTTGATTTAGTATGTTTCATTCTGGTAAATGATTAGTGGTAATTATATATACTCTTGAATAGAAGTCTCATTATTCTTGCAAAATTCTTAATATTAGTATAAATACTTTCTGGCAAAAAAAAGAAGAAAAGTTCAAGAGATTTTTATTTTTTAATAACGATTTTAACTTATTGTTAAATTGGAAATCTGTCAGTTCTTGTTGCATATTTACATCAACATCGTCAGCATCAGTCTCAAAAGGATTCTGAAGTAAAACAATAATCTTCTTATAACAAAAATCTTTTAAATACCCATTTAGCTCATTTTGTTTCAACGTAATTTTTTCAGTTCATTTTTGTACGAAAAATTTAAATTTAATTGTAATCATTATCCACAAATATTCAAAGCAAGGAGAAACTGAAAAAAGTCAGTTAGAAATGCAAGATCCTATAGCCAAGAAAGTTCTGTATGGTATTGGTATTTCTAAATACATCATTCTATGAAATGTTTTTGTTTGAACACTTAAAACAATACATACTTGTTGAATTATTTATCTCATGGAACAAAGTGTGGCAAATACAAGGGTCAACTTTTAAATCATTAGTTAATCGATTTCCATCTCCACTCTAGTACAATCGTGTCAGAATGCATTAGAGACCGGGCAACCGTTTGCCACTTCACATAAACAAATAAATAAATAAACATTAGCACCTCCGGCAAGGAAACTAATAAGGTGGTATCGTAAAAAAGGCGATGAAGTGGGCTAGGGCTACCAAGAAAATATATCGCTTGCATACCGGTAAATTACGGCTATTGTTCGCCGAGGAATTTAAAAATTGAATTAAGAACCGACAAGGCCGTCATCTACCATTACACGGGCTTTTGTCTACTCAATTTCGTGCCTGTGATATCTTATTGACTTTTTCCGTTTTTAGAAACACTTGGTCAATAAAAAACTCTTCATATTTTTATACAGTCTGTCCATAGAAAAGGTGATTAAAAAAAAAAAGATTTATAATCCGTTTATCTATATATATATATATATATATATATATATATATATATATATATATATATATATATATATATATATATATATATATATATATATATATATATATGAACATTTTGTTAGGTGCCTGACTGGGGACGAGCCCCACCCATTCCTTCAATTGGAGGGCATATGTTCTGCCTCTCGCTGTTTAGGCTTTTCAGGGTGGGTACCGACATATGCTATCTTGTCAAGAATACGGAGAACCTATCCACAGTCAACCATCCATACTTTCGCCGACTTAATAATATATGTACATATATTGGCGTATATATGTACATATATACGCCATCCGACGGGAAGCCGTCGAAAGTATGGGTGGTTGACTGTGGATAGGGTCTCCCTATTCTTGACAAGAGAGCACCCTGAAGAGCCTAAACATTGAGAGGCGAAACATATGCCCTCCAATTGAAGGGATGGGTGGGGCTCGTCCCCAGTCAGGCACCTAACGAAATATTCATTTGGGCGGAGACTCTGGTAGTTGTGTGTTCCACATGAGATTGTGGAACCCAGCGGTTGGGTGTATGTGACACTCAAACTACTGCTGCCTCCTTGGAAGCTGTCTAAAGAAGTCTTACATTCCACACACACACACACACATATATATATATATATATATATATATATATATATATATATATATATATATATATATATATATATATATATATATATATATATACATATATATATATATATATATATATATATATATATATATATATATATATATATATATATACATATATATATATATATATATATATATATATATATATATATATATATATATATATATATATATATATATATAAATCTCAATAAAAATATTCCTACTTTCTTAAAAGGCGCCAGTTCCAGAGTGGTTTAATTTCTGAATTATTTTGGGGAAATTTTAAAAAAATTAAATTATGATTACACTATTATTATTATTATCGACGACTTGGTGTCACTCTCTCAGCTCAAAGAGCTGGAAAGCATAAACCGATTCTTTCCTCGCGATGTTGGAGTTCGGCTCGGACCCTGGGGATAAATTTGATAAATTTCATATATATAGAGACCCAGTATTCCGTTGGCATTAAGACAAACATTTTCGAACTCTGTGGCAGGTTGCAACAATATAGCCCGTTGTCCCACTTTTATGACATTTCTATTTAGTCCGCAGTTTGTTAAACTTTTGGAGAACCTGTGGCTCACCAATCCCTCTGCGGAAATTACAAAGGATTCGATGTTGACTTTTTCAAGTTGCCAGATGTTCTTCAATTCATAAGAAAGATTTTCATACTTAGAAACTTTTTCCACCTCCGTTTTATGTATATTGTGAGACAGTGGTATGGCAATATCAATAATTGTTCCCCACTTTTCTTTTTTATTTATTAAGACTATGTCTGGTCTGTTGTAATTGACACCCCTTTTAGTTATTATCGGTCTATCCCAGTAGAGCAGCACATCGTCAGACTCCAGAACAGCTTGAGGACTGTATTTATAATACGACGGAGTAGATGTTGGTAAAAGACCATGATTAAGTGCCAGTTTTTGGTGCATTATTTTAGCAAGCTGATTATGCCTTCCTAAATATGCGTTTTCTGCTAATGTAGGACATCCACCAATTATGTGCTCAACAGTCTCCCCTATTTTGCCACACTTTTGATATACATCTTCAGTGTTTTCTTTAAGAATATATTTCTTGTAATTATTGGTTTTAATGACTTTATCCTGGATAGCAATAACAAAACCTTTAGTTTCCAGATATAGTTGATTCTCGTCAAACCAGAGCAAAGAAGTTTTCTTATCAATAGTATTGCCATTTAATAATTCTACATATCTACCATGGATTGATTTATGTTCCCAGATATTTATGTTGTTTTGTATTGTCCCTGTTTCGATAGTGTAGTTTGCATGGCTCAGTTTTAGTTGTGTATATTTGTGATCAAACTGAGTTGCGAGTCTCGTAAGTTGATCTTTCGAACTTAAAAAATGTTGGCGAAGCTTCTTTTCCTGGCTAAGACACAATTCTTTGATATTAATAAGCTCTCTACCTCCGTATTTTGGAGGAATGTATAATCTCAACACAGAAGAATTGGTATGCAAACAACAGAATTTTGTTAAAATTCGTCTTGTCGTGCGGTCTAGCTCTTCCAGTTCTGTGTTTGACCACTTAACCACTCAAATGAATATGTTAACACCGGTACTGCCCATGTGTTGATTGCTTTACATATATTCCCCCTGAGAGTTTTATATTAAGAAGCTTCGTTATTCTTTTCTTGTATTTATCTTGGAACTCATGTTTGAGTGTCGTATGGTTTAGCATTTGATTTTGTGCTATTCCCAGATACCGATAGGTATCATCCGGTTTCAATGAGTGAATCTGACAGAATGATTCCTGATTTTGTTTAACTTGCCCTTTTTGTATATTGACGATGAAACATTGATCTAGACCAAAGGACATTAAAGTCATCGCTGAATATTTTTACGGTTTTAATAAGCGATTGGAGTTTGCTCTCAGATTCTGCGTACAGTTTTAGGTCATCCATATATAACAGATGTGATACCGTTCTGCTGTTTGTTAACTGGAACCTAAACCCGCTTGCAGACATAGGATTTATGGCCAGACAAAACCTCATTGGCGACAAAGAGTCTCCTTGGAAAATTCCCTTCTCAACATTGACTCTTCCAGCATTTTCTCCCGATATCCATATATTCGTCTTCCAACACTTCTTTAAGTAAGTAAGCATTGCTCTGATCTTAGAGTAAATTTTGTAAATTTCCAAAACTTTAACTAGCCAATCATGAGGGACATGGTCGAAGGCCTTACTGTAGTCAATGTAACATAGGTTAAGGTTACGCTTTTTTCTCTGGACGTGCTTCAGGGCAATTGCATCTATGGTAAGTTGGTGCTTACATCCCGCAGATTGTCTTACACATCCTTTTTGTTCTTCTAGGATATTATTATCTAAACAGTGATGATATATTTTTTCGTTTAATAATGATGTGAGTAACTTATAGAGTACTGAAAGACAAGTAATAGGTCGATAGTTATTTGACTGCATCTTGTCATTATTCTTATTTCAGGGTTAGTTAGTGCTTTACTAAAGCAACGTGATAAATTGATATATATATATATATATATATATATATATATATATATATATATATATATATATATATATATATATATATATATATATATCATCTAAATATTTGATCCAGAAATTCTGGATTCTATCTGGCCCTGGTGCTTTCCAGTTTTGGAAGAACCTTATGGCGTTACGGACCTCTTCTGTTATAAATTCAGCCACATTCATCTCCCGTTAGCCTTCTTGCAGGTTTTCGATATCTGAGATCCAGGCTGCTGATGTGTTGTACTCCTCCAATACTTTCCAAGTTGTTTTCCAAAATTCGTAACATGTTATTATTATTATTATTATTATGTATGACTAAAACATTGCTTATTGGTTTGTGTATTTTGATTTTATTTGTATAATAAAACTATATAAATATATCTATTAATACAATAACAATTATAACTTAAATTTAATTATTACATTTAATTCGGTTTCGTTCTCACTATTACTTTGCTATTCAATAAAGAAACATACACATTTTTAACAATTTGCTTAGCATCGGGCGATAAATGGTTTCTTTTAACATTAACACTACCGAAGGCACAATGATCATTATCTTGCCAAGAACGCCACATTTTTAATACGTTTGGAATAACAAAAAATACGATCAAAATTATAGAACTGCACTGTTTAAGAAAAAAATTCGAACTAAACTAAAATATTTCGAAACTATTAAACCAGGTATAAAATTAATTTTATCTTTTTACCTGTTATTTTATTAGGCCCGGCCCTGTTTACGTTTCTTGCAACTTTGCCGGGTTTCGTTACGGCAGGGGTTGTTACCAGTTTATTGCCCACCAATCGGTCAACAATATATCTTGAAACACACTATACGTAATTTTTTTAAGAATATGCTTTATATGATATTTTTTAAGTACTAAATACAAGAGTTGTATAATAAGTCCCTGGCCTAGGACTATGGTGCTGCTAGTATTTAAAGTGATATTTTTCGTAAATATAACCTTTCACAACAATACTGTCAAATTGTCAAGTCGCTGCGTGGTTTAATGTGCGAATGGCAACCATTTAAATGAACAACTTTTATGATTTTACAACAGTGGAAAAAAATGAATATCGAGCAGTGATAAAATAACAAATGATGAGATGAAAACGCAGCTCAGCGAAGTTTATGGTGACTTTGTGCCGTTGTTATCAACCATAACATATTGAACAGGTGAATTCAAACGTGGCCGTATAAGCATTTTTGATGCAGATTGTCCAAGTCGTCCCAATGAGGTTACTCCTTCAGAAATGATTGAAAAAATCCACGATATCGTGATAATCGATCGGAGAGAGAAAGTGCATGAGATTACTGAGACTGTGGACATTACAAATGAATTGGTGCAGAATAGTTTAACAACTCATTTGGATATGAAAAAGCTTTCTGCAAGATGGGTGTGCACGTGTGCACGCACGTGTGTCAACTTCAAAAATAATGTTTGACGATGTTAAAATGCAATAAGAATTATTTTCGGCGTCGGTTCACAACTGTTGACGAACCATGAATTCTTCACAGCATACCAGAGACCAAAGAACAGTTACGAACAGTCAACGAACAGCTATTTTGAAGGGTTGGTACAATCGTATTTTTTAGAGCGGATACAAAATATAGAAAAACGCTGAACTAAGTGTATCGAACTGAAAGGTGATTACGTTGAAAAATAATATAAATTTTAAACATGAAAGGTCAGGTACTTATCATATAACCCTCGTACACGGATTTTTTCTGGAGAGTTGTCTCCAAAATCTCGAAAACTATTGGGTGTTCTAAATCGTATCCAAATCACTTTCTTTTTCTTCTTTCATCGTCAGATTCAGTTTTAGGAGTTGCTTGAAGTTGCGAGTCACCAGATCGGGAGAATAAGGTGGATGCACAGTAATGGTGCTTCTGGTTATATGAAGATGCAGTCAGCATCATTTTCTATTCGAAAAATGTATACGAAAATATTTGCTTCTATTGTATTAGGTGTACACTAGACTTGCATTGGAGGTAGAATAAAACTGTTGACATTTTTACATTATCGTTATGTTTCAGATTTTAAAAACTTGTTGAAAAAGTGTGTTTTTAAAATGTTTCTTTAAGTATAATTGAAAATGTAGATATAAATAATTAAATGAGCGAACTCTTTTTCCTAGGCGGTTTAATGCCTAGGCCGCCTATTGAATATGGATGAACCGTAATCCAGTCGTATATGTTAGTTTCAGTTAGTTTTTTTCAAGCAATTAGTATTAACATATGCGAAAAATAGCCGCTAGTTTTGAATATTAAAATACGCTCGAAGATATTCAAATTGAATGACAGGGGGATCATCTTGTCAGACCTGACCTTCAACCTTCAAACTTATTAAAACTCTAGGAAGTGTATATAATCCCATTCGTCACAAACAGAATTTTGCATATTCATTTGTTTGTTACTCAATGCAAGGTAAACTTAAAAACATTGCAGAAAATATTAACGAAGATTCCTAGAATGGTATTTTAGTTATTTAGCCTCTCAAGGAGAATAAATATTATAACCGAGTCGTTCGAAAAGTGCAAATATTTATAAATTATGATTCGTTAACGCATGCGCAACTATATTACGAGTAACACCATGTTGAAGCTTAAAACTTTTCAGACTACCCGTTTACTTTAGGTTGTGTTAAAAGGTATACAACTTTGCTTCCACCGTTTTCCTATAGATGGCGTTAACGGTAAGTGGTCGTTGAAACAAATACATCATAGACGGCATGTAATAGCTTTGGGCATCTTGTAAGCAACCCCATAGCACTAATAGTCGATTTGTGTTTACGTTATAAAGTTATTCGCGATTAAAATTTCCCTCCAAGTTTATGAGGCAAATTCTTGTTATTTGCGGGAGGTGTTAATTTATTTCTTTAACATGAACAAATCTGCGGCTGAGGCTCACCAGACACTTGGTGAGGCCGCTATGAGTGAAAGAACGTGTCGTGAGTGAAGGAACGTGTCGGTTTCAACGCTTCAAGAGTGGTGATTTTTACATCGAAGGCCGGCATAGCGGGAGAAGAGCGAAAGTTTTTGAAGATGAAAAATTTGAGGCATTGCTTAATGAAGACTCGTGTCAAAGTCAAGAAGAGTTGGCAAGATAATTGGGAGTGATTTAACAAGCAATTTCAAAACACCTCAAACCTGGGAATGACCCAGAAATATATATAATGGGCATCATACGAGTTGAAACCGAAATATGTTGAAGGCCGATTGTTTGCTTGTGAACAGTTGCTTGAAAGGTTAAAACGGATGGGATTTCTGCATCGCATAGTGTCTGGGGATGAAAAATGGGTTTATTACGATAACCCCAAGTTTCGAAAATCGTGGGGATATCCCGGCCACTCTTTCACGTCGACGACCAAACCAATATTCACTGCTCCTGTGTATTATGAGCTGTTAAAACCATCTGAAACAATCACCGGGGATCGTTATCGAACGCAATTAATGCGTTTGAGCCGAGCATTGAAAGACAAACGGCCACAATATAGCGAAAGACCCGATAAAGTGATTTTGAAGCATGACAATGCTCGGCCCCATGTTGCGAAACTGGTCAAAACATACTTGGAAACGTTGAAAGAGGAAGTTCTACCTGTTTCGATCGATGGCACACGGCCTGGCTGACCAGCACTTCCGGTCTTATGAAGAAGTCAAAAATTAAGTGGATTCGTGGATCGCTTCAAAAGATGACCAGTTTTTTCAACGCGGGATTCGAATTCCGCCTGAAAGATGGGAGAAAGTAGTGGCCAACGATGGACAATACTTTGAATCAGAAATGTATAACCAGTTTATTATACTAAAACCTTGAATTTGGAAAAAAAAAACGACTGGAGCAGAGTTGTATACATTTTATTATTATTGCTATTACGCGTTTTATTCTGCTATTATTAAGATTGTTAAGAAGCAGTCATTTAAGACATATCATCTGAATGTGAAGAATTTATGAATAAAATCCTCCGTATCCCAGTAATAGACTCGCCAATTTAAAACGTAATGACCAATAAGTTAAAGCCACCAGACTTTAAGAATTATTATCATTAGATAATCCTCTAACGTACTGTTGAAAACCATGCTAAATTATCGCTTGTGAAGACCGGAAATAAATAAAAATATGTAATTTAGATATTATCAATTTCGGTTCTGTAAAGAATAAAATATTTGAAAAGTGAAATCCTTTAAAAGCACACTAGCAGATCAGTATTCTAATAAACGGTATTAATGGTACTTTCTGCAAACAACAATGAATGCTACTTTGACGTTGAGCCATTTGAAATATGCGTTAATTTTGCCAATAAAATGTCGTTGCTGACAATTTGGCATCATTAAACGAAACGATATGACGTTCGAGACGTCAACTGGAAAGTGTACGGACTCATTAATAAAATATTTCAATGTTCGAAACGGAGAAATGTATCCGGCAAACAAGATATTGCTGTTTGACTTACAAGGGTCCTATGAAAAATCCTCTTCCGTTTTTGTGTTCAACACACGTGCGTAATGAGGCTTCAGTTTTATTACCAACTATTTGAATTAAATTGAACTTGAATAGAGATTAAACTTGAAGAGATTTACCATTTTAGAATTAGATTAGATCTAGATTAAATCATCTCCTGATGATGCTAACATGCTTAGCGAAACTTGCGTCGAGAAGTTCAAAAAAGGGTTTTGGTGTTTAGTGGTAAATCTCTTCATGATAATCTTGTTCTTCCTCTTTTTCTGCTATTCTGGTCCAATATACTTAACGATGTCATTAATCCATCGTGCTTTCGGTCTTCTTCGCGGACGTTTGCGATCAAGTGGTATCCACTCCAGGATTGCCTTGATCCATCTATCGTCCCATCCTATCGTTATATGGCCTGCCCATCTCCATTTCAATTGCTTTACTCTTCCAATGATGTCACACACTTTTGTTTGTTCCCTGATCCATGCGCAGGGCTTTCTGTCTTGTCTTGTAATGCCAAGCATACATCTTTCTATTCCGCTCTGGGCTAGCTGAAGTTTTTGAATTGATTGCGATGTGAGTGTCCAGGTTTCACTTCCGTATGTCATAACGGGTAGGACGCACTGATCGAAGACTTTTCTTTTCAGGCAAAGTGGGAGTCTGCTCTTAAATACTATGTCCACTATGTCCACTCCACCTCCCGGGCGGTATCCCCCTCCATTGAAATCCTCTGACCAAGATATATAAAGTGGTCCACAATCTCCAAATCTCTTCCTAAAACTGAAATTCTTCTGTCTTCAGAGAATTTATTGAACATAACCTGACTCTTTTTCAGGTTTATTTTTAAGCCAAATGGTTCGCCAGCCCTTTGCAGCTCTTGTATGCGCCTTTGCAGCTCCTCTGGGTCTTGTGAAAGGAGAACGATATCGTCTGCAAATATAAGATGGTTTAAGTTTGCACCGTAAAATCCATTGTACTGAATCCACTTCTGAATCCTACTTGCTCTCTTGGTTGAGCGTCTTCAATTTTCTTAATATTCTTTTAGATATTATCTTAGTGATTACTGATAAGAGGCTTTTGGACGGTAGTTCTTTAAATTTTTATATGCTTCTTTTTTATTTAAAAGAATCACTGATATAGAGGGGCTAAGTGCCATCTATTGCAACATTTTGGGAATGAAAATAAAAAAAATAAAATAAAAAAGATTGTGCACAAATAGTTGAAATATAATATGGGAAAAAGAAGAAAATATAATAATAATAATAATAATAATTTAAGTAAAATTAGAAGAAAACAATATTTTTAATTCTTAGTATCTTGATATTTCGACTATCAATATGTGGTAAAAAGGATCAGTATATATGGAGAAAAAACAATATCATTGATTTTAACTGTACCAGGTGTCCCATTAAGGATGGATCGCGGCCGTATCTTCAAAACTATTTATCCCACAGGTTTGGGGAAAAAAAATTGTACTAAAATGATCATGAAAAATTTACCAAAAATTTGACAGTCCTCGATTTTTACTTGTGGGGAAGACTAAAAGACCTTGTTTTTCAAACTCGTCCTACCACACGAGAAAACATGATTGAAAGAATTCAAAATTCAATAACCAGCATTTCAAGAGCGGAAAGTGAAGCTGCCGTTTTTAGTACTCGTCGAAAAATAAATCTTTGCATTTCTAAGGATGGAAGGCATTTTGAACATTTAGAAAGGCGTTAAAGTTCAGATTCTGTTAATTATTAGACTGTTGTGCTGTTAATTTTATTTGCCTGTTGTTATTATTATTATCTTCGTTGTTGGCCTGTTGGCATTTAAACACGCTCCAAATTAATATGGCACGAAGAATTTGGACCAGTCCTAAGCCTGGGTAAAGTGTGAAGGAAGGCAAACATTAGGTTAATATTTTTTTAACTTAATGCAGGTAGTAGTGAAATAATAACTGATTTTTTTCAGAAAAATCGAAATATCTCTTGACATGTCAGAGATATCGATTTCGGGTTTTCACTGGATGATTCCTCTTTAAATTACCTTTCTAGCTATGTAATAAAAGCTGTACCATTCCATTTGAAAAAAACTGAACAAAACTTCAAAAAAACTATTGTTGAATGTAACGCCACCTCGCGGTTTCATTTATAAACTAAATAATTTATCTCCCAGATTATCTGATTGTCCCAGCAATTGCCTTTTAAATGAATCCAAATTGAGGAAAATCGGTTTAGGCAAACGGACATTAGACGACTTTTTATCTAAATAGGTAAAACTCCCCCCACTTCTTTGTTCGCGAAGTTACGACAAAATGTCATAAAACAAAGTTGTAGAAGACAGTTTGCTAATTATAACTGAGAATTTTTCTTACTCGGTTAACACTTGAAAATACACATAAAAAAAATGATTTTTAAAAATGTTTAGCTCGTCACGCCCTCTTGCGGTCGTTTTAGAAGCTTAAAAATATTTTTGGTGAATTTCTTATGAACATTTTAAGACAATTTTTTCCCCCCAAAGCTGTGGGATAAATAGTTTTCAAGATACGGCCGCGATCCATCCTTAATGGGACACCTGGTATATATTTTCCTTTGAAACGTTTGTTCCTACCTGTGAGTGTTGTTCTATATTTTCTCTTTGTTTTATTATATATATTTTAACATTTTGACTGAATTATAAACATTGTAAATCCGTCTTTGTATATTTATTGTTTAAGTTTATTTATAATATGACATTGTTGTAGCTGTTATGCTTCCTGAAGAAGTCAGAAGAAATCTGATGAAATATATTGATAGTTATCAAAGAATGAAATCTTAGTAATAATTCATAAGAACAGACTGCATACCCGAGATTCTACTCCTCCTATATATATATATATATATATATATATATATATATATATATATATATATATATATATATATATATATAAATTTAAGCTAAAAAAAACTTTGATTTATAAGAAACTGCGAACTAATTTTAAAAACTCGTCATTTTAATGTATTTACAGCGTTGTGGTAACTTACTATTCAGCGTTACACCGTTGTAGTATATATTAGGTTCAACGTTCGTACATAAATCTATCGGTGGAACAAGATTATCAGAGCTTGGTGTATCATAATAATGCAAATCACTACGCAATTGTAACATTTCGACTGACGAAGATAAAAACCTCCAAAATATAAAGGATGGTAAGGTCAAGATCCTTCACTGTTTAGAATCTGGACCATATGCATCTAGTAATGAACCCCCAGCCAAAGAAATATCGAGATTTAACCCTGGTTTTACTTTTTTTTGTAATATATAACAGTGGTTCGATTAGCAACAAAATCGGCCTAGTTGAAAGCCCAACTCTTTCGATTTGTTAGTAGTGAACATTTTTCTTAGTTGGTATCGAAGCCGCCGGCTCGCGGCTACCAAACCGTGGAGTTTCTCTGGTTCGATAGGCGAGAGAAATACATATTTTCCCTAACGGATTCGGAATCGAACGCGTGCCTCGTCAGGTATAACAATAAAAACCACCTCTTTCTATATACCGGAGCTTGGAAACGCAGTGTCCGCGAACTAGTCTTCTTCTTTTTCTGTTCGCGAAAGCGTTGACTGTTAACTGTAGCTTTTGATTGTTTCTCTTTTGTTTTTTCCAGTTAAATTAAAGGCGTAGCCCAGGTTTGTTTGATATAATAATATGGCGATGTTGGATTGATTTTTTTATTTAAGAGGGAAGATTGTACTCTTTCGGAATGGGTTAGAAGGGCTCAATTTCTAAAGCCTAGCACGCACCTAGGGACAAAGCGATATTGTACTAGGCTAATTAAAAAGTTCGCGAAGCGGAAATAATAAAACAAGTGTATAGTCGAAAAAATGACTGTTCTACCGTATATTCTCATTTAAGCTCAATATATTTTTCCTGCAGTTCTCCAATTAATTTATTTCATCTCTGGAGTGATTTTCTGGAAGTCCTTCAACGTATTCATCTATGGCTACTATAACTTCGTTTCATGAAAGACGCTTGCCACGTGGGAGTTTTTTGAGATTTGAGAACAAATAAAAGTCAGAGGGGGCCAGATATGGTGAATATGGTGGATGCTCCAGTAGTTCCTAGTGTAACTCCTTCAGTTTGGCTGTTGCAAGAACACTTCTGAGCCGGTGCATTGTCTCGATGAAAAAAACATTTTTTTCCCCAAACCAGGTCTTTTCTCACGAATTTTTGCATCTAACTGATCCAATTAACAAAGTTCCTTTTGCATCCCAAAAATTGATGCCACAACCTTTTTGGTCGTTTTTGGCTACTTTGACTGCTTCGGAGCTGAACAACCGGGCTCAGTCTACTCTGCGGTTTGTTGTCGCAGTGTAGGATCATAGTGGTAAACCCAAGTCTCATCCATAGTTACAAAACTATTTTTAAAACCTATTTTATTCTGTCGGAAAAGATCAAAATGTTGGTTAGAATGGTTTTGATCAGAATTTAACAAATGTGACGCCCATCTGACACAACCTTTTTCAAGGTCAATTCTTTTTTCAAAATATGAAACACCAATTCAGTTGAGATGTCCATGGCCTTAGTTGCCATTATTGGACGCCCAGAACGAAGATCATCATCCAGGCTTGTACGACCTCGTTTAAACTCACCTGCCCATTTACAAACCATTGTTTTTGAAGGACAGACTCCCCTAATACACTTACCATTTTGCTATTAATTTCCATTGCTTTTAATTCGTTTTCTACGAAGAATTTAATCACTTAATAATTTTCATTATTTTCTATTTTAAAAAATAACACTGATACGTTTACTTTAAGCTGCTGTTTTTGTACGAATGCATTGACAGATCGATCGACTTGAAACTTCACATATGTTCATATCAAGGGTGAAACTTCAAAATGTAGTAGATTATATAGTTCTTTTACTGCTCTATAGGAGTCGTTCCACGAACTTTTTAATTAGCCTACTATAACGACAGTTGCAATACATTGTACCTATACCATCCCTACACAATGTCGAGCGTACTCACCTGCATAGCCAGTTGCGCTGCAGAAATCAAATCACAATGTCAAGAGATTAGGACATTTGCTTTACCTTCTATTGGATTTGTTTTTTCAAGTTTAATAAATGTGTGTAGACAAGAAATAACATCTGTGTGGATTTCCTAAAGGAGAATTTATGGCAGAAACTTTTAGTATGTTTAGACATTTGAACATTGAAAATATACAATTGAGACGAAGCTACAGTGCTTGCGAAACGCGTCAATCATTAAGACTAAAGTGGAAATGTTACCAATAAAGTATTTTTATTAAACATTTATAATTAATTTCCATCAAGTAGCCAACACAATCCAAAAGTTAAAAAACCTATTTAGCAAAAATAATACTGTCGAGATGGCGGCCCTCGCGGCGCTGGCATGATCGAAAGTGTGCTATTACCCTCCCGCACATATGTCTGGATATCGAGTGAACCTCATGAAGAATATTCTCTTTAGTTGCAATAAGTACGTGGTTTATTTTCATAAAGTTTCCTCTTGACATAACCCCCACAAGAAAAAATCAAACGGAGTTAAATCTGGACTTCTTGGGGGCCAATTTATGTCATCTCTACGAGATATCACTTTTCCTGGGAATAATTCGTGTAATGGTAATTTCTGGCCCAATTTGTAATGGTAATTTTTTGCACAGTTTGAATTTTATAGGTATGAAGACGAAGATCTTTTTTAAAATGACGTAAATTTATAGTTGATCTTGTAGTTTCAAATTTTTGTATCCATTTCTTTATTAAATTAACACTTGATTGATATTGATTTCGAAACTCTTTTACAGATGGTTGAAGCAAAGATTTCTAAAAGGAGCATCGTATTTAGGAAACCATTCCAACCTCAATTAGACTAGATGTTACCCTCCGGTTCTTTGCCAGTGGTGAATCTATTTTCATTTGGGATTGACTTTTGGTGTCTTTTGGTGACTTTTGGTGACTTTTGGTGCTCTTGGGCGAGGTGTGTAATCGCATCCTTTTATTTATTACGGTTCCTGTGATCCCCTGATGTCACATTCCACAGACACGGGGGGCTTGAACATTCTCCATTATTTTTAAAGTGGTCCCCATGCCGGTTAGTTAGAAACTGACACTAAGCTATGTTGCGCGACATTGCATTATGTTCCGTGTTTCGATAGGAAACCTGCAACTTAAGATTTTTGTATCGCGGCAGTCGCGGAACATGGAAAAAATGTATCGGAACAGCCTCAAAACTTGTCCCGATATATATGTTCCGCGACAAAGTCTCTAGGTACGTACTATACTTAACCTTCAAGAGGGTGGGCGGTGTTTTGTTAAGGCCGCTGTCGCGCGTAACTTTAAAGACTTATTAAAGATTTTTAGAATTTAGAAGACAAATTAAAAAAAAATTGTTTATCTATCACACTTTACGCACGCATTTATTAATAAAATTTCAAAAGTATAAAAATGTTCTAAAAAAATACAAACTTTTAACGTTAACGTTTCGGGAAGTATTCTCCTCCCCTTTTCAAAACAAATCTAAAAATAAATTATATTAATTTCTGTAAATTCTGAAAAGATAGGAAGTAAATATATTTGTGTATGTCAATGATACTTACATTAACAATTCGTTTTTAATGACAGTGACATACTACCAAAAAAAAAAAATATATATATATATATATATATATATATATATATATATATATATATATATATATATATATATATATATATATATATATATATATATATATATATATATATATATAGGTAAGGTTTACTGTAGATTTAAAAGTAGATTTAAATCTACTGAAGGCATAGCAATACAGATATTTTTATTTAAATAAATTATAGCGATTATTATAGAACTATGTCTTTAAATCTTCGGTATTTAGTTACCGGTTCTTTTAATACCGTTTTGGAATTATTCCAATTGATTTTATGTCCCGATTCCCATGCGTGTTGGTACATTCTAGATTTTTTAAAATCGCCCTTTCTAAGAAGGTTTTTATGCTCTTTTATTCTAACATCTAACGGTCTAGATATCTCACCTATATAAAATTTGTCACATTCGCAGGGAATTTTATAAACCACATTTTTGGTATTCTGTTGTGTGTTGTTTGGTTTAGTTTTTGTTAATATAGATCTAAGAGTATTTTTTGTTTTAAATGTCGTTCTTATGTTGTATTTATTTCCTACTCTTTTAATTGTGTCAGAAATACCGCGGATGTAAGGAATTGTGAGGTTAATTGTTTGAGAGTTTATGTTATTGTTATTAATAACTTGTCTGTTTTCTCTGGTATCAAAAGTTTTAAACGATTCATTTATAAAATTTGTCGGGTAATTTTTTATTAAAATGTCTTTGATGTGACTTGTTTCTTTTTGTAGAGTATCACTGTCGGTACAAACAATTTTTGCTGTGTCATATAAACTTTTAATTACTCCTATTTTGACTGATTGGAAAAGAAATTGAGATACCTATGTGTGTTTGTTGGTTTTCTGTAAACTGTAGTTTTTAATGTGTTGTTTTGTTTTAATATAAAAGTGTCGAGGAATGGCAATTTATTCTCCCTCTCCATCTCTACATTAATTGTAGGCTCTCGAGAATTTATATCTTGTAAAAAATATTTAGATCGTCAATGCTATGTTGCCATATAGTAAAAATATCATCAACGTACCTAAGCCATATTAATGGCTTTTTAAGAGATTTATTTAATATGTCATTCTCGAGTTCCCCCATAAAGATATTACTCATCAAAGGAGAAAGAGAAGAACCCATTGTCATTACGAAATTTTCCTAATAATAATCAATTTTTAATTGAAAATATGTGGTTTTTAAGCACATAGTTAATAATTCCAAAATTGTATTTATGTTTAGTCTAGTGCGGTCTTTTAATAGTGTGTCATGTTCTAATCTCTTTCTAATTTGAAAGTGATTTATTAACTGATACATTAGCAAATAAACTCACCACGTCAACACTAACCATTAAATGTTTGTAATTTTAATGTTTGAAATTTTATCTAAAAAATCTGAAGTATTTTTAATATATGAATTTGTTCTTCTCGAAAGTGGATTTAAAATGTTTAATTAAAATTTTGCTAGTTTATAACATTAGGAATCTATACTACTAACTACAGGGCGAAGTGGTATATTAGTTTTGTGTATTTTTGGTAGACTATAGAAATGAGGTGGTTTACTATAATGTGGTGTAAGTTGTGATCTTTCTGGATCTGTAAATTCACGTTTGTGTTTATATAATGTATTGTAAATTTGTCTCTCTATTTTTAATGTTGGATCTGTAGGTATTTAAGTGAAATTTCTCTTATCAATTAAAGGTTTAATTTTGTTATTATATTCTGTAGTGTCCAGAATAACTGTGGCGTTACCTTTGTCTGATGGCAATATTTTAATAGATGTGTGTTTTTTTTAATTTATCTATAGCGAACCTTTCCTCATGATATAAATTTCATTTGATTTTAAATTGTTTTTCTAAGATAAGTTTTAATCTGATTCTGTATTCATTTGCACTTTTCAAAGGTAATTTTTGAGCAACAGACTTTACTGCCGAAATAATGTCTAATTTAGGAACATCTTTCGATGTAATATTAAAATATAGTCCTTTAGACAGTACATACTTTTTAGAATCAGATTATATTTTACTAGATCGTGGCGAAAAACCCAAATAAAGAAAAAAAATATATGAACAAGCCACAATCATTTGGACATTACATAAATGAGGTTTGTCAACAGATAAGCTAATGATCTCGAATGGGAGATTCTCCTGCATCCGCCGTACTCTTCGGATCTTATATCAACCGATTATTACCTCTTCCGCTCGCTGTCCAACCAAATGAGGGTCTTAACCTTCGCCAACGATGAGGATCTCAAAAACTGGCTTAATAACTTCTTCGACTCCAGGAACGGTGATTTCTGATGAAACGCCAGAATTAATAAGTTGGTTGGGTCGTGAACAATGACTGAGGTCGAGAACAATGACTGAGAATACATCATCGATCAATTTGTTGTTGATGCGGCAATAGTTCTTTGTAACTCGAAATTTCGCGAATGTAACTGAACGATACGATCCCTGAATGTAATGTAATATTGTGTAAAACAGACTGAGTTCACCCATAAAAAAATATTCTGCAACTTGTCACCTTTAAGGTGGTGCCATAAGTGAAGCGCTGACGCGGTTTAATCTTCGGCCGATTATCTTCGCGATAGCGAAAAATAAGTGGACATTCATATTTTACGACGAAATTTCATACCAACCACAATAATGACCTTGTCCGAAAACGACACCGACATTGTACGGGGTGTTTTTGTATAATGTACTTTATCATTTTGTGTAAATACTCTGGACTGACTAATCTGACTTAATATATCTGGAGAATTAAATTAAAACAACACTATTAAGTAGGTAAATATTAGGTCGTCAACTTAACTGTCGGCCTTTTTTCGCATTTATTGACATTTATTTATGAAGAATGTAATATAAACTTAATTTTCGAGGTAATCTCCCTCACTTTCTATACAGTTTCGCCATCTCCCAGGCAACTGTCGAATCTCAGATTGAAAAAAAGTTGCTGTTTTTGATGTGATAAAGTGATGCTTTTTCAACTTCGTTACTAGATGTGAAGCATCTATCAACCAGGTGATGCTGCAGGGTTCGAAATAGTTGAAAATCAGGAGGGTGAAGACTGGAGAATACGCCGGGCGGGATAAGATTTCTCAATCCAACTTGGTGATTATTTCCAGTTTTTTTGCTGTATGTGTTTGTGTGTTGTTCTGAAGTAAAATGACTTCCCTTCTTACCTTGCTAGTATAATGCCTTTTTTTTTCTCTAGAGCGTTACTCACCCCAATCAATTGTTGCTTTGACCAGATTGGAGTATGTTGTCCAGCTAATGTTACCCATATACACCTCAACACCTTTTTGTGGATATTTAGTACCCTGTAGTTTATCGTAGATAATCCACTTTTCATCTCAGGTCACAATCTTATACAGGAAGTTATTTTTATTGAATCTGGAGAGCAAATACATCAAAACATGTACCCTTATTCTTCGCTTTTAGTTCATAGGGAATCTTAGTTTATATACTAAGTGCCCCCAGTAAAATTTTAATTATATTTTGTATACCTATTTCTAGTGATCTTAGAATCTTAGATAATCTTAAGATCTTAGAAATGATCAAAATTTCAGCAACGACGCACTTGTTTGTATAAAAAAGTTTTTGTCACTGTCACTTTATCCTTAAAGATACATCATTAGAGTAACTTTTACGATTTAACAGTGATTTGTTTTACTCCAATTTAATTTCTTTAAAATAGTTATCATGCCTAGAATGCGAAGACGTGCAAATTTTCGACAATTTGAGAGGGCCCGCATTGTAGGTCTAAGAGAGGCCTGATTATACTTTCGAGAAATTGGAAGAAGAATGAATAAGACTGTTCACCCAGTGTTGAGAACTTGGCGAGCGGGGACCGAAAAAAGTCAAAAACAACGAGCTAGAGGCATGGGACGCCGTTCAGCCACGACCAAACTACAGGAGCGCCATCTTCGGCTTTTGGCCAGAAGAGTCCGTTTGTCAACATCAAGATCAATCGCTAACCAGTTAATTGGAATGCGCTCTACCGCAGAATCACATCTTTTGGACTCGTTTCTTACAGACTATATCTGGCTTTACCTTTAATGGCGGAACATCGGCGTCATCGGCTGGAGTGATGTAGAGAATGACATCAGTGGAATGCGGAATGGAATCGTGTTGTTTTTGGTGACAAGTTCTGGTTCTGTATATGACGACCATGATCGTGTAAGAAGATATTGCGGAAAACAAAATCCAGAGTTCTTCATGGAGAGGCACGTACCTCGTACAGTGGGTGTTGAGGTTTGGGGTGCCATCCAACATGATAATAAGTCATCTCTAGTTTTTGTCAGAGTTAGTGTAACGGCTCAGCGGTATGTCGAAGAAATTGTAGAGCCCCAATTGTTGGAAAAGTGAATATTTTAGGAACGGTTTTGGAAGTTGTTGATCACTATATATATATATATATATATATATATATATATATATATATATATATATATATATATATATATATATATATATATATATATCTTGGACAGAGGGGTTCAGTGCAAGGTAGGGGCAGCATCCGGTAGGTAGAACGAAGCGTGAAATGTGGCTGGCAGGCATTTGGCAGGCTCAACATAGTGTTTAAGGGCAAACTACCACTTTGCCTGAAAAAAAAAGTCTTTGATCAGTGTGTCCTGCCCGTTATGACATACGGAAGTGAGACCTGGACACACACATCATAGTCAGTTCAAAAACTTGGAGTAGCACAGAGGGGAATGGAAAGATGTATTCTTGGCATTACTACACGGGATAGAAAGACCTGCACATTTATGAGAGAAGAAACGAAAGTGAGAGACATCATTGGAAGAATAAAGCAATTGAAATGGAAGTGGGCAGATCATGTAGCGAGGCGATGGGACGAAAGATGAACCAGGGCGGTCCTGGACTGGATACCGCTTGATCGCAAACGTCCACGGAGAAGACCGACAACACGATGGACTGATGACATTATTATGTATATTGGACCCGAATGGCAGAGGAGAGCTTAGGACCGCGATAGTTGGAAGCATGCTGAAGAGGCCTTCATCCTGCAGTGGATTGATACGGGTTGATGATGATGATGAGATGAGATTCTTTTTCTTTTTTAAATGAGAGCGATTGTTCTTGATTTCCTCCCACAAGCGGTGCAACAACCGCGCATAATACTCTCCAGTTATGGTTTTCCCTTTTCCAAGTAATCGGTGTAGATGATTCCGCGTGCATCCCAAAAATTGTGGCCATAATCTTGTCGGCCAATATCACCGTTTGCGCCTTCTTTGCAGCCCGTTCGCCTTCAAAAACCCACTGTTTTGATTGTTCCTTTATCTCTGGAGTGTAGTAGTGTATTCATGTTTCATCCACAGTTATGTATCGATGCAGAAACTCATCAGGATTGAGACGATAAAGCGCCAAAACAGCGTCAGAGTCGATCACCCGATTCATTATTCTCCACTGAGAGCAAACGCAGCGCCCATCTTATCGAAAATTTTTTCACGTCCAATTTTTCGTGTAAAATTGAAAACCTGTACCTTGCAGTAAGCCTGTGGCTACTGCTAAACTCATTTACCCAATTATCAATAGTTGCAAACACTGGCGCAGACGTGCTATGAACTTCATACAACTCAGCTTTGATCTCTTTCGGTGTTAAGCCTTTTAAATATAAGTGTTTAATCACTACTCGAAACTCACTGTTTTCCATTTTTCGAAATAAACAACAGTTTCTTGCTTCAATCGACAATAAAAATGAAACCATGTGATGAATATAACTGAGACTTTGAGAGCTATCTGGTGAATAATGATCAGATTTTCAATTTTGAAATTGAAGTGTCGTTTCAAGAATACAGTTAAATTAGGTAGATTTAGTGCCCATCACACAAAAAAAAGGAAGGAAGATGAAAAAATGGACTAATAGCTGACCCTTAATGAACCTGTATCTTAGTGTCCATAAACCGATCTCGCCAGTTCCGGTTAAAACTCGTAATTTACAACCTTTTAATTGCATCCTGTATGTATCGTTCGACAAAAATATCTAGAATGCCTAAACTAAGATGGATTGACGATAATTATTAGTCCATTTGTCAAATTAAAGGGAAGGGCCATATACGAGGGTCGGACAAATAAAACTTTTTAATATGTTTAACGTAGTTATCTTGCAATTCAACACATTTAGACCAACCATGTTCGAACTTTTTAATACCCTCGGTATAATGTGATTTGTCCAATCATTCATCATTTCAAGTGAACATTTCTTCTGATTTGGGTAGAGGAAGTATTTACTGGGAGCCAAATACGGCGCATGTGGAAGTATTTTAAAGCGTAGATCATGGAATTTTGCAGCAACAACTACGACATGCGCGCAAATACATTAACAAGACTGACGCTGCTACAGAAGAACTACACATGCGCCAAACGTCAGCGACCAACAGCTGTTTAGCGTGGTCTTTCGAATTCAGTACCTTTCGCTTCTGTAAACAAATCCGTATAACCGTAGCCTTCGTTCGCATTCGAGTCGTTTTTTTGTTTCGCCGGAAAAATGTTAAGTGTAACAACAGGCAATAAATTGTTGTGAAATTTTACTTGAAACTTGGAAAAACCACTACCGAAACTTATAATTTATTGAAAGAAGTGTAAGGCAATGGATGTTTATCGCGTGCACGTGTTTTTGAGTGGTTTAAACGTTTTCAAGATGGCCGAGAAGACGTTGAAGATGATTCGGGTCGGGTCGCTCTTTCACGTCAAAAACGGATGACAATATCGAAAAAATTGGTAATCTGGTTAGATCTGACCGTCGGCTAAGTATTCGTGCGATTGCTGAAACCGTAGGAATTGACAAGGAATACGTACGGCAAATTTTACATAACAATTTTAACATGCAAAAAGTGTGCCAAAATGGTGCCTAAAATTCTCACGTTTGAACAACAAAAAGCTCGCAAAAATGTATGTACTGACACTTTGAATGCCATTGAAAATGACCCAAACTCATTGGAAAGTATAATAACATGTGACGAAGAGTGTTTTTTACTTATGATCCTGAAATGAAGCGCCAATTTTGTTTTAGCTTTTTTCGATATTCATGGGATTGTGTGCCTTGACTGGGTTTCTGAAGGTCAAACGATTAATCAACATTAGGGTAGAGGGGGGCCAGTTGAGCAACTTTTCGCTTGATCTTTCATAACTTTAAGAATATGCATCGGATTTAATTGATTCTTACTCTGTTAGGTTCGTAATTTACTCTTCTCCAAAACGTCTAGCGATTTAAAAACGATCCGAGTACAAATTTAAAAGTTATTGTCGGAAATGCGAGAGCCCTCTAAATTGAGCATGGCTATAAAGCTAGTATGATATATAGAATGATCTGAATGCAAAATAATTGTAATCAATAAGCAAATATTAATTATAATTATTACATACTCATATTGTTATTATATCTCTGGAAAAATACAATTAAAATCAAACAAAATGAACTCTTTCCAATCTTTAGATTATTATTATACAGTATATATTTAAAATTATATATTTAAGAAAAATTATAACGCAAATAAATATTAAATTAAAGTAGTAACTAATTATATGATAAATAATCCCAAATTATTAATCATTTTTGTCTCTATCACAATACAAACATATCTCTTTAAAGTCATCCTGTTAATATTAAATTGTTTGATTGTAGCATTTACACTCATTTTTTCCTCCTCTACAGCTTTTGCTGCATCACTCAATTATTGGCTAGTAGCTAAACCTTTTGAGTCATTAATACAATTATCAATATAAGTAGTTTTAATTAGTCAACTTTGTGTAGAATCATCACATGCCCACCTTAATTGATGGTTATTAATGTATTATAGAAAAAATTGATTTTCTACAATGAACATCTAGTGGGGCTAGTTGAGCAAGCATTGAACGCGCGTTGCTCAGCTAGCCCCAGTTGAGGCAACAAAATAAAAATTAGGATATAAAAATCATAAGTGTTAAAAATAAATAACTATCTACAATCGAAAAAACAATAATTAATTATTAAGTAAACTTTAAATACTTATGTGGTCCTTATTAAGTGTTTTTATACGAGTATAGTAGAAAAATTATGATGACCTGTAATTTTTTTTGCGCCCAAAAAAAAACAAAACGTTCACTTATTTTATCGCCGCACCGGACAGCAGATTGGCAGTCGCGCTATGTATTCCTATAACCCCTTCTTTTTGCCATTTACACTTTTGTTGTAGTTTGTTTCATTTTCGAAATATTTCGATTGCACAATTTGCCCCAATGATCAACTAGCTCCGCTTTATCCTAAACGACCCTGCAAAATAGAGTCTGCAACTCCGATATTTTTTACAAAATGGACAGATATCGGTAAAACCATTTGGTGTCGGTATAGGACATGTTTCACGAAATTTGTTTAGGATCAAAAGGTATGAACATATAGGGTGTTCAAGAAGAAAAAACAAAACTATATCCGCCACGGTTTTGTCAGACACCCTGTATAAATAAAATTAATTTTAAAATATGCAGCCTATTTAGTTGTACAACTAAACTTTTTCTCTATCTCCAGCCATTATCAAGATATCAACCGATATCGCACTATTGGGACACCGATATTATATGTAGTGTTTCTTTTTTATTTTTGGTACTGCAAAAGAAATTTTTGAAGATAATTTTGAAAAATTCCTCTTTTTCGTTCTTAATTCATAAACAATATCGGTTAATACCAAAAAATATGAACGAATAAGAAAAAAAACGGACTTATAACTGACCCTTAATAAACTGGGATCCCGCTGTCCATAAACCCATTTCGCCAGTTCCGTTTAAACTCGTAATTAACAACTTTTTAATTGCATCCTGTATGTTTACGCACCTCGGCGGGGTGGCGAGGCGGGCCGGTGGCTTGCGCTGCGCCGCTCTCAATAATTCATCGTTTAATTGATGCGCGAGCTTAGAGTCCTGTTGGTAGGTGGGCCGCCGCTTCTCTCGTCCCAATTAAACTTGGACCAAGTGGTCGCGGACTCGGCCAAAAGGATGTGCCGCTGTCGGTACTGTTTCGGTATTCGTTTGTATGTACGGGTAGATGGGCGACGATAAGGCCCTATGGGTCATTCTCGAAGAAATGCTGGGCTAGCTCACTAACTTTTGTTTTTGTGCGGATTTTGTTATCTCTTCCTTGATGATTATAAGGGACACTGATTATTATCCGAAGTACCTTCGATTACGATTTGCTGCAGATCCCCAGGTAGATGGCATAGCTCCAAATAAGTTTAAGCTGGCTTTAGAATTTGGTTACTTGTTTCCGCTTGGCAAATATGTGTTTCGTATATGGTTAGTCGATATGTCGAGATTTCAATAAGTTTAACATAGTCTTATTGTAATTGTGTGTAACTGGTGTTCGTTTGAAGAGGCAGGTAGTTACTTCTATGGTTTATGAATGTGATTTGTGGGAATTTTGTTCCATTGATTAGTATGCGCCACTTGGCTGGAAAAGTTTGTGTTGATTCAAGTTTCGTCTGTAATCTGTGAAGACTAATAATATAACTGTAATCTTATCTTTAGAAGTTGCAGTATATATATTCTGAAGGATGACACGTGCCTCAAGACGATCTAAGGTCATTTTTTGATAAAATCGTAGTTTTTTGTAAGTATCTCTTAAAGAATACGGATTTGAGAAAAAGATATAGAAGAAATTTTCTAGGAAGTTAATTTCTCTACAAAAAAGTCCTCTCCATTTTCTTCATAAAATTCATATTTATGGAGATATCCTCCATAATAAATTCAATAACTTCATATAGCCAACATTTTAAGACCTACAAACATTAACAAACTTTTCTGAAATATAATGAATTTCGTAAAACTATAAGTTCTAGATATTTTTTGTATTATTGATAATAATCCGTTTACGTTATCAGTAAATATCAACTATTTTTCAATGACTTTCATAAAAAATACCTCTATCGGTAAGTCATCTAGGGTTAATTTACAGTGTTATCTATATTTTACTAATAATAATTGTAAATTCTATTTAAGTTACAAAATTTTTTATATTTCAGGAAAAATGACGTTTGTAGGTCTTGTTTCTGTAGGAGTTATTGAATTTTTCATGCGCTCCTATATATTTTTACAAAAAAACTACGATTTTATCAAAAAATGGACTTAAATCGTCTTGAAGCACGTGTTATTTTTGTGAAAAAAAAATTTCCCCCTATTTTTTCATCAAAAGGAAGGTTTTTTTGGGACGTCGGAAAAAAATTAATATACCCCGTGATATATATATATATATATATATATATATATATATATATATATATATATATATATATATATATATATATATATATATATATATATATATATATATATATTGCCTATCCGAACTGCTTTCCTTGCGTTCGTCTAGAGCTCGGCTGATGACGGCTGAAAGGCTAGAAACCGGTCCCGAGAGACACGTGACGTCGCATGGTTGACAGTTCGGCGAAGGCGATCGGTGGCACCACGTGGAGAAAGGGTGAAAGATTTCTGTAATATTTTCCTTCCACGGTTCCGTTACGCTACCTTGTGGGCATACCTGGTACTATACCCGAGGTTCCAGGCAGAATGTTACGAGCGGTCCTGACTGCTACGAGCATTCGCCGTATTATGGCGTGAGTTGTGTGCGATCACGACCCGTCATTAAAATGGCCAGTTGATCTGGTCTGGCCCCGATTGCCTCTCCGAACTGCTCTCCTTGCGTTCGTCTAGAGCTCGGCTGATGACGGCTGAAAGGCTAGAAACCGGTCCCGAGAGACACGTGACGTCGCATGGTTGACAGTTCGGCGAAGGCGATCGGTGGCACCACGTGGAGAAAGGGTGAAAGATTTCTGTAATATATATATTTATATATATATATATATATATATATATATATATATATATATATATATATATATATATATATATATATATGTTTGTATGTATACATAATGTAAAACATGAAAAGATGCATAGTAGACTCGTGAAGAATATTAAAAATGTAGAGAATTGGTCCAAGAACGTTACCTCAGGAACGCCGGCCGGTGGGTGAAGAAAGGAAGTAAAAAGTACTCAGAAAAATGAATTTCCCGAATATGTTCATTTATCTTAGAGAATAAAAAAATAATTCCTAGATGCTAGATCAGTGGTAAAGATAGAACGTTTTTATTGACTGACTGACTTACCTTCACTGACTTAATTCAATTGACTTTACTGATATTGATTAGTGGTTCTGTGCCTTTATGGGGCATAATATATAAGAGCATCGGGCGCGGATTATTAGTAATACAAATCTCTCCAATATTCCATAAAATGGATGAAAAATTGACTATAGAGGCGGTGAGCTGTTTTACTGCAACTAAATGCACTTTGCACTACAACTGCATTTCCTAAATGCAGTTTTTGAAAATATAGAAATATTCAGAGATCTGGATCCCTCAAAAATTTACCGGTACAGTGAACCGGCTGAGTTGCGCGAAATTTAAAAAACAGGAGTTTCATCTGCCCAAATTGTCACTAAATTTAATCTAGGATGTGACCCTAACATAATTCGTAAATGGGCTGCTGAAACCAGGCCCTTGAAACATAAAAAATAATAAGAAAACCTTAGTTTAAATAGAAGATTATATTTAAAACAGTGAAATATGGTCTCACGTAATTTTCAGTGACGAAAAAAGAAATTAATTTAGATGGACCGAATGGTTTTAATTACAACCGTCAAGATTTAAGAAAAGAAAATCATTTCGCGCTGATCTCATAGAGTTGGAGGAGTTATATGGACTGCATTCAAACGCGGGTTCTAATCTGATGTTGGTTTTGTTTTTGGAAACATCAATGTTGTGCAATACCAGAAAGTGCTGGAGAAGTGCCTTTTACCATTTATAATGTGTTTAAAAGATGATGAAGTCATTTTTCAACCAATACCCCGGTTGATAATGCAATGGCAACAAAAAATGTTTTCAAGAATTTAGTACCAAAGTTTTACATAATCATCGTAATCCTCGTAGATTTTTTCAATTGCTACAAATATTTCCAAACCGTTTCTAGATCTGTGTGTAATTTTTTTTGTCTAGGCAGTATTTTACTTGATGCGTTTTTGATCGGCCGTTAACATTTTAGACACCCAACAAAAAGTCATTTTTTGATTTAATTCACTTGGTAATTCTTACCATATTCCCTGCACATACATGCAAGTATATTGGATGGTTCCCAACTGAATGAGGATTTAGTTCAAATGGTGAGATCAAAAAATAAAATAGAAAATTTATAAAAAACTTGAGGCCTGATGCTTTTCGACAGGACCCTCGTATATCAGAAACATTTAAACCGTAATTGATCTAAATTCTTAACTGTGATGGAGAATCAATATAGTTTTGGTATGCGCGTGATCAAAAGCTCATTATTTTGAAGGAATAGCCCACAAATCCAAAAGTTCCAATCGATAAAAGATCACACGTATATCTTTCGGTCAACGGGCTACCAGATACGATATCTCGACGATATTTAAGGAGATACGCCTTTAGAAAGTTCAGTACTTTAGATTAATTAGTCACATTAATCAAACACATGTCATCCGTGGGCTTTGCATTAACATTCGACGCGCGGGAACCAGGCTAGTTTCGGGTATCGGGCCCCAACTTCTAATCGTATGGATAATTCCTTTGCGTTTACCGGTTCGTTTTTCTGTCGGATTAATCCGACCACTTTGAGAGCGGCAATCTCGTTGTTTTTTTGATATTTTTTCATACGGTTCAACTTCGAATAATGGTCTAAACAAAGTCAGATTATAAATGGAGGCCAATAAAAAATATTGCGCAGATTTCACAGCGCTAAACAAACGGCAAAAATATAAATTAATGTCTTTTTTGCATCTTGATGTAATTTATTTTCATATGATCGGTAATGGATAACGTGTGTGTAGATTTCATTGGACTTTAATTGTCAACAATTTTCTGTATAGAATAGCTTAAAGGCAACGAGAAAGATAATAGTCATGGGGGAATTTGAAAAACTTCTAATACTCTATACTCAAAATAATTGGTTCGATATGCAGTTGAACTATTCTCTCAAATTTTGCTGCCATGACATTTCTGATCTTACCACGCTTTTTCTCCACTCTCTTTCCCTGCAGAATCACGTTGGAGGACGTTGTCCTCCCTTTACATGCCCGAAATGTTCCAATTTGCGTGTCTTTATGGTTGTTATTTGACTTATTTCGGTGGATATTCAATATTTTACGTAGGACTTCTTTATTTATAACTTTCTCTACTCAAGATATTCGTAATATTATTCTGTAGAGCTACATTTCAAAAGCTTCGAGTTTTTTAATCATTCATTTATTAAGGGTGGGAATTTTTATACCGTTAAGGAGAATCGAGTATATGTAGCAATCAATCATTGGGATTTTCAGCCCATTTTGTATTATTCTACAACAGAAGAAATATTTCATCTTGTGTTGCAAGCTGTTTCGATCCTTGTTTGTATTTCTTCCGTACTGTATTTATTCTTACTTTACCATATACCCTTACGTACGATGGCGACTCAATCTTACCTTACAAAGCCTACGACCCGTGCCGTACCTTACGAAATCGTGCCGAGCCCTTTAGCTCCGGATAGAATATTAAACATACAAACTCCATTTCATGTATATTCAAGTGCGTTCTAAATGAAACAATAATCCACTGTGTCGAGCATGTATTTGTAGCAAAGAGAGACAAAACCAACAAAAGTTTTTCGTCAGGTTTGCTTTTTCTGGTCACGTGGATACATCATCTTAATTCCTGATATTTGAACGACTGTCAATGAATGGTATAAAGCAACTTGTTTGTTAGTTAATCACAAGGAATTTTGTAAAATGACGCTACTTTTACATAATTTATCAGCTTGTGCCTTCTTTTGGTTTCCGACAATTAAAAATAATAATATATATATATATATATATATATATATATATATATATATATATATATATATATTTATGTATATATATATATATATATATATATATATATATATATATATATATATATATATATATATATATATATTTATGTATATATATATATATATATTATATATATATATATATATATATATATATATATATATATATATATATTTATGTATATATATATATATATATATATATATATATATATATATATATATATATATATATATATATATATATATAAATATAAATATTGATATTTTTCTGACCGTTTTTAATATTATTATTATTATTCTTTTCTTTTCTTTTGAGATTTTCGGTCAAATTAATAATTTTTTTTTTGTTTACGTTTTGGTTTATTTATAAACCATATTCAGAACACTCGGCAATATATATTGCCTTCACAACCAATATAAATTTACATTCAAAAACTTACCAACTATACCTTATTTTAAAATTTATTTTCTAAATTTTTTTATACATATATCATATATCTTTTAAAAAATTTTGAAAAATAATTTTTAAATAAGGTATAGTTGGTAAGTTTTTGAATGTAAATTTATATTGTTAGTGAAAGTGATATGTATTGTAGAGTATTCTGAAGATGGTTTATAAATAAACCGAAACGTAAAAAGAATAATAAAAAAATTACAATTTACCAATTTGACCGAAAATCCCAATATATATATATATATATATATATATATATATATATATATATATATATATATATATATATATATATATATATATATATATATGTGTGTGTGTGTGTGTGTGTGTGTGTATGGGAAATAGTGTTTTGAGTCAGTTTGCTTCCGTTTACGTATTGATACTTTTGGATGAATTGAATAGAAAACCCAAACATCACAAGAAGTAAAAAAAGTTTCAAATTGGATATTAATTTAATATAAATCGTAATACGAACACGAGATAATATCAGACTGGCCAAAACAGTTTCAGGTAGTTGATTTGGGAGATAGTTTTTACGGGGCGTTTTGCGAAATCGTTTTAATGATTAACAACACGTGTAATTTCGTGCGAATGTACTAGGTTGTTATGAAAATTTCTTGTACCAATCACCGAGTAAAAATATACTCTAAACTATTCTTAAACTAAATTTTGTATATATGCTTACAGTATTGTGAATTATAAATAATATATATATATATATATATATATATATATATATATATATATATATATATATATATATATATATATATATATATATAATACTAGAGGAGTAGAATCTCGTGTAAGCAATCGTTCTTATGAATCAGCAACAAGTCACGCCATCTATTGACCGCGTCGTTTCAAACCTTGTACATTTCTGGACCTAACGAAACCTACTTTACACAGAATACTTAACTACAGTACTACTTAGAAGTTCTGAAACGATTGATGCATAGAAACCATCGTATTCGGCCGGAATATCGCGATCCAGACAGCTGAAGTTTGTAGCACGATAATCCGCCCGCCAAGTCACACATCGTTAATTGTGCGTCAATATTTGCCTGTATCTGCCAAGTCTGTGTGATCAACCACCCATCGTATTCACCAGATTTAGCGTCTTGTGACTTTTCCTTGTTCCCAAAGTTGAAACGGTGTTTTTTTGAAGACATTCAGACCATCCAAACTTCGACTAGTGCTTTGGAGGCTATTCCACAAAATGAGCTGGAGCGCGTATTTGAATCACTATTTAATCAATAACAAATTTATCGAAGCGAGAGGAGAATTCTTCGAATAATTCATACAAAATGCCAGGTATTATTGACATAATTATCATCTAGATAGAATACAGAATTTTTTCACAAAACAGTCTGCGAAACATCTTTTGACCAACACAATAGCTCTGAACCACTCACTACTCGATTAGCTGGGTGCGATGACCTCTGATCTCTTCTTTCCCAATTACCACGAATTTCAAAAACCAACATACTTCTTGCACCATCCTGTATATTATAAGCATGCCAGAGAATTACAATATATTGTAAAAAAGTTTGAAATATTAGTTGTCTAGAAGGATTGAAAGCTTTATGAAAACAGTATTTTTAAATTTCTATCACTTAAGAAAAGGATAAAATTTGGGCCAAAGTTTGTGAGGAGAACCACCGAAAACCTAAAATATTTCAGAGCAAACCAAAAGCAAAAACAGAACATGAAAAAGCATTTCTTCAGTTGAAATTAACTGCTTTTTTTTGCCGACCGCGGTGGTCTAGTGGGTGAGCAGCTCGCTTGGCGATCGAAGGGTCCCGGGTTCGAATCCTGGTGCGGACATGGATGTTTGTGTGTGTTTCGGTGGTGGCTGACATGAAAAAGGCTAACTCTATTGAGTAATACCGGTGCTGGCCAAGTACTGCCTAGGTGAAGGCCAAAAAAAAAACTGCATTTTTTGGTCAATATTGCCCTTAAAGGACTTGATGCAGATTCAAAATATTCCTTTACTTATATATATACAGGGTGTAAGAAAAATAACTTTCACTAATTTAACTTTATAATATAGTTTTTTTAGAATAACAAGGTTTATCAAAACATGTATCCAAAATACAACCATTTCCACGGAAAACACTATTTTATTGGCACAATTGGCAATGTTGATATATACTTATAAGAAAAATTCCGTTTTTTGTTTCAATGTCGAAGATAAAATGAAATATTTGTATAGTCATTTACCCCATTCGTTTCGATATGATTTTGGTTTGTTTTTTTACAAAAGCAAATGAAAACTTACACATTAATGTCCTTTGATATCAAAGTTGAAGTTACTACCAATATTTTTCCACACCATAACATAACGTTTTAAAGATACAGTCACATTAAGACCAACTTGTTTAATTGTTTTGTTAAATAAAATATCTGGAATGTCGATCATTTGAGTCTATACAAACCTAGCATGTTTCTACTATATTGTCCCGAACACGTCGAAAAAGCCCAGGGACATTTCTAATCTTGTTGCTTTTCCGTAAATAGGAAACATCGTCATATTCGCGTACAGAATACAATTTTGGTTTTAAATTGAATTTAAATACGTATACTGAAATAGTTTTTGTTAGTCGCAAGTGGGATCAATAGACTATGTTGCCCTTTTTTATTATTCTTAATTTCCAAAAAAAATGTTCATTAGTTTATTTGTAGTTTATTCCTTAAACAATAACCATTTATTATTTGCAAAATATGTTTTTACACATATTTCCTTAAAATGATAAATAATTCTTATCTTAGCTTTTCGATTAACAATTTAATAACTTTGCAATTTTTTTTCGCAGGAACACTCAGGTGTTTGACCTTAAACAGAACTTTTTTCTTTCAAATGATGTGAAGAATCGTTGGTTAAATTTACGAAAGTTTTTCCCTTTAAGTCATAGGTCTGTGACTATGCCTATGTCAAAAATAACCGTTAACAACCTGCGAATTAATTAACAATTATTTCTCTATAAGAAAAGCTAATTTTATAACCTATTCGTTAACAAATTTCATCGGAAAATGGTCATTCTTCCCGCTGAAATAAACTTGTCTCAGAAAACAATGAACATGACAATAAACGGAGGTCTTAATTTCACGTCAAGATAAGTCTTTTACATGGTTTATGGACGGTATTTTATCTGGACAAGTGTGTTTATGTCCTATTGCTTAGCGGCGATCTCGGTGCGGAGATATTTTTGCGATAGCGCTCAACGGTATTGTCTCCGCTTTTATGGATTCTCCCCTAATTTAGTTTATTACCCAATGAATATTCGTTTTATTCGTCGGCTTTATGGTTACTTAAATATGCTGACTGACATAGAAATGTAAACACTATCAATTAGTTATAAAATTGTAGCATTTATAAGTAAAAATATATTTACACTAAACAGTCAGTATTTCTGACAATTCAATTAGTGATCTATTATCTCTATTTTCTACTTCTTTTAGATATCATAAATATACTTTAAACTCTATATCCTATTGTGCGAGACAAATATTTACTGCGTGTTTCCTATACTTGGCATTACTATGTTTAAATGTTTATTAGTGTGACTTTTGCTTCTATCCTTCCACATTCCGTACCTTCTCCAAAAAAGCTATATTTCTTTGTTAGTTTTGCACAAGAAAAATGTTCCTTTACAAGGCTTTCTTTGAGTTAAGTGGTTGCTAAATATATATATATATATATATATATATATATATATATATATATATTCATATTAAACAATTTCGTAACTTAAGTAGAATTTACAATTATGTATTTAATGATATCTAGTTAATAACGACGTCAATATTAAAATATAAATATAAATAAAAATTAATTAAATATAAAACTTATAGTAATATAAAAATATTAAAATTATAATATTATTAAAATATCTAGAATGTATTATATCTTTATGAAATTCTTTATATTTCAGAAAAGATATACAGTCATCTTTTAAAGATATAATACATTCTTAAAATATTGGCTACATGGAGTTAACGAATTTATTATCAAGGATCTCTCCATAAATATGAATTTTATGAAGAAAATAGAGAGGACTTTTTTGTAGAGAATTTAATTTCAAAACTACAAAATTGCTTTTATATTTTTTTCTCCAATCCGTATGCTTTAAGAGATACTTACAAAAAACTACAATTGTATCAAAAAATGAACAAAAAAATGAAATGAAAAATGAACTGAAAAAATAGTCTTGAGGCACGTGTTATTTTTGTTAAAAAAAAATTCCCATGTTCGGTTTCTGGCCTACAAACCGTCGTCAGTCAGACTCGAGTCAATGTCAGAATAGTTCCCCGCATGAGCCCAGCTGCCTCTTGTTTGTTTGATACCCTAACCGAGGTCTGCAATCCTCACTCTCCCTTCCAGGTAAACCATATGCTCAGAATCAATGAATATTTATGAGGATGTCCTAATTATCTTTGATTTCCTTAGTTGCGGAATTTCTAATCATACTTAGGCTTTACATTTTTTAAATAACCTTATTCTTATTTATTATATCCTATATTGCCTTTGTCTTACTATTTTAGCTTGTATCATTTTCTTTATCTTCACATTAACTTTAGATTTTATACTCGATATGACTTCTACCTAAGAAACATTAGTTTATAGGAACTAGATAGAGCCAACAGTTTTTTCCTGTACTCTCATTAACAAGTCAGTGTTGCAAGATTTTGCCTGCTCATTGCAGGCTATAAGGTTATGTCATAGGGTTTTCAGAGTTGGAGGGTGATCAGGTAATAAGACACCTGTCGTAAAAGTTCGTAAAAGATCTCGAAATCTTGGTAGTAGACTCCAAATACTTCTAAATAATCTGTTATTCTTGCTGTATATCAGCGCCTGTTACACAGGTAGACATGATTTTTTTGCATTTCATTTAAGTAGTTATTAAAATACTCATTCACAAAAATGACTTCTCCTTTGTATCATGGGAATTGAAATTATTTGTACCTGACTTTGAAGTACAAAGGTAAGGAGTAGTTTGGTACAAAGTATTGCTGTTTTTTTGTGCCTATGGGACAGTGGGGCAACAAAAGAACATTGCAGTAAGAAAGATTGGCCTCATAGAACTTTTTTTGAACTTGGTACTTCAAACATAAAATACTTGTTAACAAAAAAAGGTGCATCTCCCCCCTCTCCATATAAAGCTTGGATTAATAAACAATTTTGACAAAACTATGAACAAAAAAGGCAATGGGTTCAAGTACCTAAAAGAAATTTTTCCTCAATTCAGTGATGAATTGATGATTTTCGTTTTCAAGAAAAATTAAATGACAAGGAATTGGCAGCTTGGAAGTGTTTTGTAAGTGTAGAGAAATGGTTTCTGGGCAACAAGAAAAATGAAAACTCAAAAAACCTCATAGATGAACTCTTGAAAGCCTATGAAATACTAGCATGTCGTATGTCCTTAAAAATGTATTTTTTATACTTCCATTTTGATTTTTTTCTGGAAAATTTGGGTGTAGTAAACGACGAACAAAGAGAGAACTTTCACCAGGACATCAGGACGATGGAAGCAAGATACCAGGAACGCTGGAGCTCATCTATGTAGGGCCACTACTGCTGGTAATTAAGAGACGACGCTACAGAACACAAGAGGAAAAAGTAAAAGTTTCTGTCGCTGTATAACATCTCATGTAATATATTTCTTATTCACATAATCCGTCTGTGCATGGATTTAACACGTTTTATATGTTACATTAAATACATATTAGATTGTAAAAATATGCCATCTCCTTTTTGTTCCCATTACCGACCACCTGTAACCAAAAAATTGTACGTGTTCCAGTAATTAGCTTATCATTTTCGGATTTAGGACTACAAAATACTCCATATACACCTATTTTTACCAATGTTACCTCAAAAAAGTTTACATTTGTTGACCTGTATTATGTTTTTGAAAAGTTTTGATTTTTTGAATGTTCGAAGGTCCGACTAGGTGATATTCCAGGATTCCCTCTATATATTGCTAAAGTACATGCCTCTCTACAGAATGTTTTCGAACTATTATCCAAACATCACCCATGCCAATTTAAAATATCGGCAATACCACTCCATGTTCTGGCATCGGTGTTCAGCCATGAGAGGCAACATAAAAGAGCCCAAATGATCCTATTCTACGGTATACATGTATCGTGTATATTCCTTGGCCCTTGATCCTCTGTAAGTTATTGATTATCGAGCTTGTTTTTGCCTGTGGGTCAAACTTTGGCCCTTAGTCATGTAGCCTTATATTGTTTTTTATTGGATATGAGTTTTTCCCCATTATATCCTATTCTTCATCCGATGGTTTTAGTTTAAGATGATACTTACGAACATAATATTCATAGAATTTTTTCGGAATTAAACGATACAGTATAGATTAGAACTATCTCACGCACGACCAACGACTTCCCTCCACTCCAGGAGTCCGGTAATTGGTCGCGGGCCCTCCCGACGTGCTCCGCAGTACCCGCTTCCGTCTCGGAGGCGGCAGTTATGGCGGCGGCAGCGGCCAATTTTAATACGTTCGCGTTATTAGAGACAGGGACCGACAAAAAGCCCGATTAGCGATTAATCTTGGCGAGGAACGGACCGAGAATGCTGAAAAATGGCCCTGCACGCCGGCTGCACCTGCCCCGTTCCACGTGACTGAGGAGGAGAGATACAGGGTCGCGGTGGTACTGCCTCGCGCACCGGAAAGATAACGGCCGGAGCCCTGGGGGCCGGCTCGCGAGGGACCGCGATTCCCTCGGTTCCGGGTTCAGCTTGGTGCGGAGAGCTGCACATGGACGGTTACAACTAATCGAAGGGAACCGATCGAACTTTTTTAGTAACATCGTCAAATATAATAATTAAAGACCAGATTTTATGCATTTTACATATATATGCAAATTCTGCATATTTTGTGATTTTAAAGGAAAAATGCATATTTTAGGAACTATTGCATATCTAAGCATGTTTTGGGATTTCTGTATTCTTTTCTTACGTTTTATGGTCGCACGGCGCCGTGTCTGGGCGGTCCCGGTCTGCAGATTGGGTTTTCCCTAATGGGGCAATAAAATAAAATAAGTACAAAAACTTCTATTTTTATTTATTTTATCATATTTGTTGGTGTTTGCAAAGTTACAGACTGGTGCCAGTCTAAATTCGTTGCTCGAAGTACCGACGCCTAGTGACTTAACTTATATTTATTCTGTAAACTTTGCCGTTTGTCAGTATTATTCAGGTTGTCGTTTGTTGTAGTCGCAATTATTGTGCAGTTAGTAAGTGCAAACAAAGGGAAAGTGAAAGCAGTGATTATGTCAAAAATACTATGTACTTCTTGGATTAAGCCTTACCCAGAACTTGCAAAAATTGTTTCCTGCTCAAAGAAATTTCAAATAGACCAACATATTTAGACGCCATCTCACGTAGCTAAGGTTAGAAACATGAAGAAATCTGGGCCCATACAGTCAACGCTGAAGCAGTCATTTGAGATTTTTAAAAACGGAAACCATGACCAGTCAGAATTTAACGTAGATCTATGTAAAACGTTCTTGGCTGCTAATATTCCTTTAAACAAGTTAACCAACCCACAAGTTAAGACCTTTCTGCAAAAATATACAAAATTTAATGCTCCAGATGAATCAACATTAAGAAAAAACATCGTTGGAAAGGTATTTGGTACCGTGATAGATGAAATAAAAAAAGAAATTGGAGGTAACTATATGTATATTGTTGTCGACGAAACAATTTATTCGTGTGGTCGTTACATAGTTAATTTAATGATAGGAAAACTCACAGAAGAAGAACCTGGAAAAGCTTACCTTATAGCCGTAAAAGAAGTGGAAAAACAAACAATCTTACAGTTACACGTTTTATTCAAGAAACCTTAACACATTTCTTTTTGCCGAACTCAGTTCCTACAGATAAAATTCTTGTCCCGTTGTCCGATGCTGCGCCGTATATGATAAAGGCAGGAAAGAATTTAAAAATATTTTATGAAAATTTGATTCATGTAACTTGTCTAGCTCACGGATTAAATAGGGTTACGGAAACTATTAGAGTTTCTTTTCCGTTTGTCAATGACCTAATAGCAAATGTCAAAATGATATTCATAAAGGCCCCATTGAGAGTGCAGTTTTACAAAGAGAATTTGCCCGGAGTACCATTACTACCTGAGCCTGTCGTGACCAGATGGGGCACATTGATTCGTGCGGCATTATTTTATGCAGATAATTTTCAAAAATTGAAGGACTTAATCTCACAAATGTCTGGTGATGATTCACAGTGCATCCAAAAATCGAAAGAAATATTTCAAAGTACTGTAGTGGAACAACAGTTAATGCATATTAAGTGTAACTATGTATTTATAGCAGACAGTATTTTGCAACTAGAGGAATCGTGTACAAGTTTACCAGAGTCGATGGATATAATAGAGACATGTGTACAAAATTGCAAAAATATACGAGGTGAGGTAGGGAAAACAATAGTGGCAAAATTAGAAAATTTGATAGAAAAAAACACACGTTTCAAGATTTTAAGGCAGGTCGTAGACATAATGTCAGGGAAAATTGTAAATAATTTAGCTATTGAGCCTGCCTTAGTTCCGAAATTAAAATTTTGCCCTATAACATCAATAGATGTAGAAAGATCGTTTTCTTTGCATAAACATTTCCTTAGTGATAGACGCCACAATTTTCTAGTTCAGAACCTTGAAGCACACATTATAACTAGTGCGTTTTATAATTTTTCGAGTTAATATTAATATTTAGTATAAGTTTCATATAAAACATTGTATTAGGTGTTAACGGAATTAATAAAGTATATTATATTGTAACTTGAATTTATCTTTATTCAATATTCAATCATCTAATTAAATAAAAATGTAATTTAGGAAATCAAAATTTAGTTGCATATTTACGGATTTTTTGTATATATCCTGCATAAATTAAAAAAAATATGTGCATATATATGCGCATATTCTTAAGGTTTTTGGTTGCATATAATTCGGTCTTTAATAATAATAATTGAACAAGTAATTTCTTTAATTTTTCATTTGTCTTTTTTTTTTTAGAACATGTTATGTACGAGTACATCATGACCGTTCATCAGCGCTTTAAGATATTATAGTAATCAGTCGGTCTACACATTTAGCGATCGGTGAATTTTTAAACAAAATATATGGAAGATTGAGAGTTGAGAGATGAGAGATCTATTTTGGAATTTCTATTTTTACTGTTTGTGAAAGAACAATCAGATGTTTTTAATACCAACTAGTAGCTCTTTGATAGAAAGTAATAACTAGAGACCGGACTTGTTATACAGGGTGTCCTAAAACTCAACGTCAAGCGGGTGCTGGGCGAAAGGCCAGGTTATACCAGTTCTGGCAAAAAACATTCATTTGTAACCAATTTCTTTGGACTAAAATAATTTAGTCCAAAGAAATTGGTTACAAATGAAACGATGAACGTTGTTAATTTAGTTAATCAAAAAAAGTTTCATTGAGCCGTGGTTTAAAAAATTATGTCAAATTATATCATAAATGGTTCAACAATTTCCACAAAATGGTTTCCACTTTCCACAAAAAATATTATTGCTTATTTTTTTTTTTTGCAAAATGATCATATTTCAAAAAACTCATACCATGTTAAAAAATACTTTTGTGTGCCAAAAAATGGACTTCACCAGTGTAAGTGAGGTGGACAGATGTGATAGAGTGAGACGCTGTTCGACGACGAATTAGAGAGAGACAGATTAACATTTAACTTTAAGCTGGCCCATTTAGGGAAAATTTGAAAAAGATACAATTGGCATTTTTTTTCCATAAAAATGTTATTGTTTTTTATTATTTGTTATTGTTATTTTTGCAAAAGAACGTTATGTCAAAAAAACTCAACCAAAACGCAATATGTGTGACTCAAATTAGTAATTGGTCTATTATTTAAGTAAGGAATTATTGTAAAACTTTTATTTATTACAATATTTTTTGCCTTCGGCACGAATACGTCCTCTGCATCGCCTCAAAAAAGATCTTTTCACCAGTCGTGCGAATCTCCTTGCATTTATTTCTTCTGCTGTTTTAACAATTCTGTGAGGCAGTTCAGCTTGATTTTGTATTGGTTTTGAATACACTGTTTCTTTTATGTAGCCCCAGTAAAAGAAACCAAGGGGGTTTAGGTCCGGAGAATGAGGAGACTACCATCATCTTTCGCGATAGACGACAAGCATAATGCGCTGAGCAACCATCTTGTTGAAACCACATTTCTCTGTACATATTGAATGGTACATCTTCTAACAAAGTCTGCAAATTGTTTTGAAAAAAATCCAAGTAGTTAGCGCCATTAAAAGTTTCAGGCAGTTCAAATGATCCAATTATTTGTCCTTTAAAATTCCGGTCCACTGTTAACTTTAAATTGATACAGCGACCGATCTTCACGCGTTAAATGTGGGTTTTCCGTGTGCCAGCTATGTAAGTTATGCAAGTTTAAATAACCGTCTTTCAGCACACAAAAGTATTTTTTATCATGGTATGAGTTTTTTGAAATGTTGTCCTTTTGCAAAAAAATAAGCAATAATATTTTTTGTGCAAAAAAAGTACCATTTTGAATTCTTGACTAAAAGGGCCATCTTTTGAAATAACTTGCCCAGGGTTGTTTAATACATTTTTGAAAGATGAAAGTTAGCTGACATAATTTTTTAAACCACGACTCAATGAAACTATTTTTTTACTAAATTAACAACGTTCATTGTTTGATTTGTGACTGCGATTAATAGTATGGTTAGTTAAGATCACGTTATAAAAAATAACACTGAAAAATTGGGACATTTGTGATCACAGTACCTAAAGATATAGCCTAGGGTATCGAATTTCAAAATAAAAAAAAATATATGCCTATTATCACTTAACACAGTAACGTAGATTTTTTGTCTTATTTTTGCCAGAACTGGTATAATCTGGCCTTTCGCCTGACACCCGCTTGACGTTGAGTTCGGGACGCCCTGTATAAGATAAGTGAATAAATCGTTTCATGCAATGGCGTGAATCATCATTTCAGTTTATGAAAATATATACTGCCAAAAGGTTTATAAACTTATTTCAATTATTTTTTGTGAGTACATTGGATTATTTTTTTTTATGTTATATGATAAAGTAGCAGTACGAAGTAAACACAACGATAAAGCTAAAGTTGGTATTGATTCATCTTTTTATAAAACGAGCCAGTACTGTACGGCTTTGCCTAAACACACTGATAAGAAATGCCTTTGCCTGCTGCCTGCTAATAACGTTCAAAAAACCACTCAAATTGTTCAAGAAATGATCTTTTTTATTATGGAAATGTGTGATCAAAAATTACATGATCAAAAATTGTTTTACAAGATAGATGATAATGAAGAATATGATCAACGAGAATATGATAATAACGGGGCTTTTAAATTGAGCGGTTTTTTAAATTTTTGAATAAAATACAGATGGCGTTGTGAATTTGCCTAGGTCTAGTGCCATTTCAGAAGTTTAATGTATGACATTTATCAAAATTGAGTCCAACATAATATAACAACGTTAAAATTGTTAAATTATTTTATAAAAATATGCGTTCAGTAAAATAATTTTTTAGAAAATTACGTGATATTTACAGTTTGCATAGCCATCCATTTGAAAACACTACCAATCGAATTATTAAAAAATTTCAAGAAACTGATTCGGTGGAAGATAAGAGAAGAGCAATATATAAATCAGTGGTCGTTCACAAGAGCATATTGATTTGGTACTTAAAAGTGTTGTTAAAGACCCAGAAATTTCTATTGGTCGACGTTCACAATTTATACTCAGTAAATCCATAACATGGCGTAATTTACGAAAGGATTTAGCTCTGAAAGTTTAAATATCACAGAGACTAAAGCCACAGGATCATTCAAAACGTCGTGCATTTGTCAGTTGGTTCAAAGAACAACCAGATGATTTTTCTCAAAAAATTTTTTGATATATTCTGACTGTGTTAGCACTATGGCAAGAAATGCTTCATACATTCTAATTGCCTTAATATAGACTAACTCATTTTATTGTTTGTACTTTATAAACTCACACCGTGAAGGAGTCTTGTTTACATACATATTAATAATAAATCATTATAGCAAGCTTCCCCTATAATCTTTTTAGACGTTTGTCTCGGCAACAAACGTTTTTGTGACGATCCTGTAAATACAGAGTGTAAGAAATTAGCCCACTACATCATATCACTTTCTATCTCTTCTGTTCTCTTGTCCCTTCTTCGTATTCTTCTTTACAGAACAGTCGTGACTTTTGGAAACTCATTCCATTCGCGCGCTATCCGGATTACTTTTCGCCAACATTCTCTATTTCTGGCTTGTTCGGTTGCACATTGGAGATATGCACCAGTTAGGTCTTTAATTTGGTCTGTCCATCTTTTTGGAGGCCTGGCGCACGATCTAGAACCGCCCATCCGTCCCTGTATTACCAGTCTTTCTAGGTTATTACCGTCCCTGCGTTCCATGTGACCAAATAACCTTAATATTCGTTGATGAATAATTTGAGATAGAACCCTTATGGGTCCATCAATTTCTTGAAAAACCGATTCGTTTGTTCGTCTGGCAGTCCACAGAATGCGAAGGACCGATCTCCAGCACCGAAGTTCAAAAGAAACAATGCACTTGAGGTCTTGTTTTGTAATGGTCCATGTTTCAGCGGGATATAACAATACTGGAAAAACTAAGGTTTTTACTATCTGCTCCTTTGTGTTCTGCTTTATTTTCCAGCTGCTTTAGTTTCCGCATTGTATTTCTTCACATATTCTTCTGATTTCATAAGTGTTACTTCCTTCGTTCTATATTAAAGCCCCAAGATCGACGAATTGACTGGTATTGGGCATGTTATTGTTTTGACGGTCGATAATCATTATTTTCGTTTTCTCCGACATATCTTAAGTTAGTTATTTTAATGCTGCCAATACTAACACCATCCATCCAATTCTCAAGAGCTCTACGCATGATATATTCTCCATAAATTTAAAAGAATTGGCGACAGGATGCATCCCGGTCTGGTTCCTTTATTGGCGCTAAACGCATCGGATGTTCGATCTTCAATGTTCACCACTGCTCTGTTTTCTCGAATAGATGACAAATTAATTGCCATAATTTTTCCTATTTTATGCTGTCAAACGTCTTCCGATAATCAAGAAAACAGAGATATACAGGATGGTTAACTTCTCTGACTTTCTATAGGCCAAAACAAATAAGTACCACCGAAATTCTATATTAATATTGTTATGGAGAATGTTGTAATCGTGCTAGTTGTTAAATTTGGTATATTTTTTTGGAGTGGGCCATCTCTTTTAATCAATGCATTTAAAATACAAAAATTAATAATCCGCATAACTGCTGAGGTGTTGCTGTTAACTGCAAGTCGTTCAGTTTTTAAATAGTATGGAATTTTAAAGCCCTCACTATACGTTTTGAAAGTTCTTACCTTTATCGATAAGGGGCAGAATATGAAAAACAGTCATTTTCGTGCTTGTTTTACTGGGCTATAATTATCTTCTTTATCCGATTCATTCATTTAAGGTAGTCGAATGTAATATTCGAGGGTACAGAGAAAACCCAGATACTTTACAAATGAAATATTGTTTTTTAGTCAGAAATTGATTTACTTTTCAATATAGTCTCCTTTTAATTTGATAAACTTCGTCCATCGATTTTCTTACTTCTTAAAAGTAATATAGTCTTTCCTAAAAGTACGATGTGTCTAGCGATGATCTCTTCATTTGATGTGAATTTCTTTCCACTCAGCCATTTCTTCTTGTTTTGGAAAGAGAAAGATTCGGAGGGGATCAAATCTGGGGAATTGGGTGGATGCGTTATCAATTCGTAGCGTAAATTAACCAGTTTCTGTGTTACTGCGGCATTCGAATTGACGACTACATTGTTCACTACACTACTACACTCACTACATTCATCCAAATGCAGTCATTCATCAGCAGTCATAAAATGTTCGTGTACATTGTTTTTTTATTATTTACTAAATTTCTATAACCTTCACTCACTGCGCGATGGGGCACGCAAAAAAGTAGTTTTTAATCTACACATGAAATTCGTTTTTTTTTCCATGACAGCAAAAACATCGAACTTATCGGCTTTCGGATATTGTCAAGACAAAACTGAAGGTCATATCGGCTTTAAATTTTTGAAGCGTTAATAGAATGGAAGCTACTTTCAGAAATGCAATCATCTTTGTGATTGCACCGCCATCTATCCGAAAAGTAATTTGTTTGATCGGACAATTAGTGTCTTCAGTTACCAACAACAAAAATTCAATCTAACAATTTGGTAATTTGAACTCGTACTTAATACCTTAAAAAAATGATCCATTCAATGTTGATGAGTACTACTTTTGAAAATAATTTGTAATATTTAATTAGAGATGAAGTTTTCTTAGTTATTGATAGTTCAGATTCGCATTAAGATTGACAAATTCTAGAAGATTGTGCATTGAATCAAACTACGCCGTTGTCTTATGTCAAACCCCGTCCATTATGTTGCAATTTTGATATTTCTTAAAAAAAAAATAAGTTTAAATTTTTTGTTTTTTAAAATTTCTCCTTTAAATAAACTGAGTGCAGGATTGCAAAAAAAATCCTTGAATTAGATATTTAGCCCAACGGTTGCAATATAAACACTATATGTTGACACAGTTAACCAAATGTATTATCCCTCGTACATTTTACAGTGGAGCATATCCTTCGTTCTTCATCAGATCTCCTTTTCTATTAAAAAAAACAAAAAAGAAAGAATCCGTGGAGATAAACAATTTGACACAGGCTTCGTGGTCGGTGGTGAATTGTATCGGTCCATGTTCATCTCACGCACGGGCTTACACGGGTACCGGTGATGGTACCGCGCCGGGAGGTTAGTAATTGGTGGTATCCGGGCGATCGGAGACCACCGTTTCCGTCAAAAGGATGCGGGCAAAAAATATTAGCACCGACCACCTCAACAACCAAACACAACATAGTTTTACTTCATTTTGACGTTTATTTAACATGACATAAATAGTACATTTACATTGTTCCTTCTCTCGCTTTTCTAGTTCTCTGTGTAAGTTACAAATATACAAAAAAAGTTTGCTCTTATACTCGTATACAGGTACAATAGTGGGTTTCAAATTTTCACAATTGTCATCGACATCACATTGATAAATAAGGAACATCTAAGCTGGAGATTGTACAACTGGATTTTGTATATTACATCATCAATAGATGATTTTTGGAAAGTATAATAATAGTTTTGTGACTTGTGGGATATACTGTTTATGATAATTTTCACTACGAAGTTTTCAGCATAACAAACAACACTCTTCCTATATTTAGGATTACTAGGAATGGAACAAGCAAGGAAATTGAATACATATAAGCGTAAAATAAAGAGTGCAAATATAAAAAAGAGTAGAGAAGAAAAAAAGAATGGGAATGAAAAGGAAAAAAATGAGAAAAGAAAGAACAAAGACAAAATAAATAAATATTTAAATATTTATAAAAAATAATTAAAATAGACTAAAGAATAAATAAACTAATAGAAACAAGCAAAATAAAAGTCGAAAGCAAGGAAAGAAGAAAAAGACGATTCTATCAAACAATAAAATTGAAAATTAACGGACTGGAAAAATATGTTGGTTAAAGATGCTTGACTGTTCGTTAAATATATTGGGAATTTCATTTAAAGTGACTTTGGATACAACCATTTGTTTTTTAAGTTGGTATGACTGCCCTGGGCATTTGACAAAGGTTTCGTATCATTAGGCTTATTCAGTTACAAATTAAAGCGTTATGTAATGGTTAAAAATTTTTGGTCGACGATTTTTTAAAATAGATACATTTATCGAGCAAAGAGTTTGGATTCATTTTTGTCTAAACAATGAACTTTCTTGTGCTGATAAATTTAAAATGTTAAAAAAAGTTGTACAGCGATGAAGCTATGTTAAATTTTTTACTTTTACTTTTTTTATTTTACAAGTGGTACAAGGATTTATTGATGGTAAAAAATCAGTTGAAGATGAATCGCGTTCTAGAAGACCTTCTATGTTAATCAGTACAAAATCAATCTTGTACTGAGTAATCCTCAATTGAGAGTATTAGAATCCATCCATATTAGAATCTATATTAGAATTTATTCGAAAAAAACGTCCAGATTTCTGGCAAAACAATTAATGGCTTTTGCATCTATCGCACACCCCAATAATTATTCTTCAATTTTGCTCTAAAAACAAGCGAATGCCATTCCACAAGCACTATATTCACCAGATATGATACCAGGCGATTTTTTTCTGTTCGATTGAAGAAACCACTTCGTGAACGTCGTTTTGAGCCTATAGAAGCCATTCAAAAGGATTCGTTGACCGCTTTGAAGGAAATATACGAAAATTGGAAAAAGAGTTGAAATAAGTGCATTGCAGTGAGAGGGGTTATTTTGAAGGTGACAAACTAGATTTGGATGAATTAAATAATGTGTGTTTTATTTTTAAAGTTTCTAAAATTAAAAATTTTTCAAAAAAACAAAAACTTTATTCCTGGCATTTTTTGAATAACACCGGTAAAGTCACTTTATTTCAACCACGAATTTAATTGTATTAAATTGAATTATTTAATGAGTGAAATAAAAAGCAAGTCTAAATCTGTCATTACAATCTTAAAAATGTTTATGCTCTAGTTTTATAATAAAACTTTAAGTAATATTACACCTACCAGATTAGTTCAACGCTAGATAATAAAAGACGCCAACAAGTTTCGAGGGATAGAGTTAATTTTGGAAAATTTAATTGAATTTTTATTTTATTCTCCTCTTGTATTTTTTTCCATGGCATATTAAAGTATGTCGAATGAGGTTCTTATACAAGGTAAATAAAAAGTTTGTGTGACTAGATCCACAGTCTAAAATATTATTAACTTTTTTTTTATTCATCTTTCCATTCCACACTGTGCTACCCGAAGTCTTTGAACGGATTGTGATTTGAGTGTCCATGTTTCATTTCCGTAGATCGGAACAGGCAACACGCACTGATCAAAAACTTTTCAGACAAAGTGGGAGTTTGTTCTTAAACACTATGTCGAGCCTACCAAATACCTGCCAGCCACACTTAACGCGTCGTTCCACTGCCCGGGCGGTATCACCATCCATTGAAGTCCTCTAACCACCAAGTCCACAACCTCTAAATCGATTGATGATCTAATAACCCTTAACATTTCCGTACGTTTCCTGCACACTGTGCCATCGTCACGCATTAAGGCAAACATTTGTGTCCTTTTATTTCTCAGCTTGTGTTTATTCCCTTGATTTCTTCTAGTGCAAAAAACACTAGAATTTATGTATATATATATATATATGTTAATTTTGTATATATGCTTACAGTATTGTGAATTATAAATAATATATATATATATATATATATATATATATATATATATATATATATATATATATATATATATATATATATATATATATATATATATATATATATATATATATATATATATATTATGTTATGGAACTTTTTTAAATTTCTGGACGCACGTTTCACTAACCATATTAGCATCATCATTGTAAGTGATATTTTTTAGAGTCATCTGAAAAATTCGCTTGAATGATTGAATAAACCCTGAAAATTCTGAACTAGTTCAACAATTTATAAGTACTCCCTGGTACTCACAGCAATAAGTAAGAATAGTTTTCGTTCAAATTTTCGTTGTTGAGTAAATTTTCACCACAAAATTTTATTCGAGCAACTTTGGTTGTAATTTTAAACCTTGGCAAAAAACAGCGTTAGTGTGTCGTCCAATACTCAGCGTATTTAGAATACGTTTATTACTTCTCTAAAGATTCTACGCAAGGTGTGACTCTAAAAAATATATCGTCTGACTTTCGTTATGTTTATTTTTGATTTAAACACCAACATTGTCATGAGTAAAATCTCCGACCGAAAAACTAATTTTAACTCGAAGAATACTCACTTGTTTACTAAGTTATGTGCATTGGTTCGTGAAATATGCACCGAAACGCAACTAAATTACTGAGGCGTGAGATCTTCAAACGGCCTTGAAAGCACTAATGCGGGAAAATTAATTACGGACATATATCGAAAATTTGCAAACCTGTTTGAGAGAAAAGTTTGATTTTGGTTAAGAATGAATGCTGCTAGCTTAAACATCCATTTCTTCCACTTCTAATCATATATATATATATATATATATATATATATATATATATATATATATATATATATATATATATATATACACGAAAAAATAAGACACTACAACACAGTAATCAAACCAGAGGTACTATAAACAAGCGAGACACTTACACTTCATACAAAAGCGGCATAGAAAACATACTAAAGGAAGAACGCAAAAGAGGAAGGATACAGACTACATTCTGGAAAGACCACAGAGAGAATGTCCAACGTAGCGGCGGACATAAGAAAAAGAAGGTTGAAATTCTATGGACATATCAGTAGACTCCCACCGACAAGACGCACCAACAGAATTCTTACATACATACAAGAAGACAAGTCAACAGTACCATGGATCACACAAGTCGGAGCTGATCTGGGAAAGGCACAAATGGGTCCGAGTTTCGAGGAGATCGGGAACAAAGTAGACGGAGGAGAGAAAGAGAATCCACGGAGAAAGGATGAGAGAGGTGTCGAGGATCAGGTAGAACACTCGAAAATGAGTCAGAATGCTTTGCGTAATCCAACCGGGTCTATACGCTCCTAATAATATGTACATTATTGTTTGTTAATAATGAGGAGATATCACTTAGAACGTGATATTCAATTACATGCAGTGAGAATGATTCAAGGGGCCATGAGACAAAGTGCAGTTGCTGAAGCCCTTGATGTCCACAGAAGTGCATCTAATCGTTTATGGCTCAGGTTTTAATATATAGAGGACATAGCCGAACGACATACAGGAAGCAGATCAATTCCAAGCATCACAATTAGCAAATCGGTGGCGTACCACACATGAAATAGTAGTTAGTAACCAAAACAATCAGGAATAGATTTCATCAGGCCAGATTTCATGTTGGAAAGCCTGTGAGAGTGCCTGTGTTAGAAAATAATTCGACATTAATAGACTTCAGTGGATTGAAGAACATACTAGTTGGCGTACGTACGACTAGACCCCTGTTTTGTTTTCTGATGAGTCTCGATTTGGACTGTCTCCAAATACTCGTAGAACAAGAGTGTGGAGACGCTCTGGAAACCCAAATCGTTTGGCAACAGTACACCAAGTGTAATGGTTTGAGGTCCTAAATATTAACATTGGTGAAAGAACTGATCTCGTACACTTAACAATTTTTTAATGCAACTGACTATCGCGATATCATTCTTGAGCTCGTTGTGGTACTATTTGCACAACGAGTTGCCCCCCCCCCCCCCTACCCCCAATTTCGACTAATACATGACAGCGTGCATCTTCATGCGGCTAGAGTGATAGGTGCATAAATTGAAGATTACTAACTTAAAGTTTTGCCATGGCCTATCTGCCAAACCTATCAAACATTTGTGGGACAAAGTTGATCTTTCATCAAATTGTATTGAATTGCAAGGTAAACTATGTTGGGAAAAAATCTTTGTTATGTTGAGAACGTTTCGAGTAACCCTGGTATTTCAATTTTTGGAGATTCATTTCGACAAAAACCATTATTCCTTTCTTATACACAATATGTCGGAATAATAACGGAACCTTTTAAATTAAAAAAAAATATATTATTTTGTGAAAAATATTTATTTTTATTCAAAATACATCCACACTGCATATATATACATCGCTGGACACATTCAACCAATGCTAGCATAGATTTTTTATGACATTTATATCACGACTTATTGAAAACTTTCCTTTCATAGTCAGTTTGCATTTCAGAAACAGGAAATAGTCACAAGGAGATAATCAATCGGATACGGAAGATGTTGAAGCACATAGACTTATGAGAGTTGCATTATCATGCAACAAAAACGAGCTTCCCGGCGTTCGATATTCAGTCCTCATCCATCCTGATTCCTCCGCTATCCATCTCGCAGTCGAATTCTCATCGCTATTAGGCTATCTTTTCACGCACTTTCTTCTTCAACTCATCGCGATTTTGTTTTTTGGCCGCCCTTGCTTTGAGTCGTCGTTCAAAGCATCACGACCGCCCTGGAGCCGCTTATATCTCTCGAATACCCGTTTATGGGATAAGCAATCATCACCATAAACTTTTTTCATCAATTCAAATGTTTCTGTATAAGTTTTACCATGCTTGAAACAAAATTTAATATTAACTCTTTGTTCCATCGAGGTTGTGACGAGGTGACAAAAGGTAATGTAGCGCTATAACTTGACGATCTGTTGATATATTCTGATGATGGCTGTCTCGTTTTATAAAAGAGTTATACAGCTTTCCGATCATATACTGTTTCCATAGATGGTACTAGTAGTTTTCTTTAAATTTAAAAACTTCCATTATTTTTCCGACATACTGTGTATGTTTAATTTGTTTATTTAGATTATTCGACAGTGACGATCTATACTGCTCTAATGTGTTAAAATGTCAAGAATATTAAACAAATAGTTGTAAGAGCGCGTGAAAATATTAAACTTTTTATACTTGACGATACATTTTATAGTAATTGGAATATTTTAGAAAAGAATATTTAATTACTGTCTGGTTGTCTTCCATCATTATTTATGTATGTTTGTGAACTAATCAATTTCGGTCCACTGTTCTTTATTATAATTATTATCCAGCGCCATGGTATATGATAAAGTTCAATAAAACTATTTCAGTATCAAATTAACATATTGAAAAATGAATTATAATTATCCAAACTTGTATGGCCGGCCATATTGTTTTGGTGCGTTAAGAGACGATGGTCCGACGTACAGAGGCCAAGACGGTGGCTGGTTCGATCCTTGCCCGCAGTGTGAAAATAAGAGGATAATAAAATCCAACAAGGAATGAATCGTATCGCAGTCCCTCCGGTTCGATACTGGGTAAGGCCGAATACCTTCTGAGAGGTCTTCTATGTTTGTTGCTCGCCAGACGACAAAACTAAAGATTCAGCACAAAATCAAGAATTGATAGTCAATGGAAACTACTGAATAACAAAACTGACAGAGATTTACACCTAAACGCGCGTTTCCGTTTGTAACTCAACTTTAAAACTGATTAAATTATCTCCCTGCTAACATGGGAAGATGATGCTAATATGGTTAGCGAAACTCGCGTCGAGTAGTTTAAAAAGTTGATTTGGTGTTTAGTAGTAAATCTTTTCGAGTTTAGTGTTTTACACCGAAGGTTCCGATGGAAAAATTGAGTTACTGACAAAAGTTAATCGGTAGCTCATGTCCGTGGTTCGAAGCCCACGCAGGTTTAGTTACTAAATAGCAACCTAGATTGCTCACGCGTTTACAGTGCACATTACACAAACAACTAGCATATTTTTTGAATAAAATATAAATTCTTAGATATTAGGATATATAACTATATTTAATATTCTTTTTTTTTGGTAAAAATATATTTGTGTAAATAAATTTGCTATTATTTTATTCAACCATCAATAACAATACACAATCCGTCCATAAGAAAGTGTGACTGATAATGATAAAACAGGTGGTTAACTTTTTTAAACTATTTCCACTGCTCATTACTAGAAATTGTCTTCAGAAACGTGGTCGAAGCTCGAATTTCTTCCGAAACGCTTTCGTTTCATCGCACGTTTAATCCAGCATCAGGATCTTTTATCCGGAAGAAGTCAGGTACAACCTTGGATACTTACCTAACCGACAAATAACAGTCATTTAGAAAAAATAAGCCAATTTTTACACATAGTTAAAGTGGATCGTTCTCTCTGACATCTCGAAATTTTAAAAAAGTTCCTACGGCAAATTTCTTCGTGAGACGTTTGTGGTCCTTCTAGTTAAGTCAGGCACTCAAAAGGTATTATCTTGAACTTTCTGGTGACATGTTAAATGTGACGTATATTACGTATAATCATTCAATGACGGCGCTGCTGGTTACCCGAACAGTGAACTTTCCTTTGGACAGACTGCGTAACTTTCACTTTAACTTCCGTTATGAATTATATATTTTTATTATTTTCCACAAGTGTTAAAACTTAAATCCCCAGCTTAGTTTACATTAAGATATACATTTAGACAAAGCTAATAAAGGCACTTATCTGACGGTTAAGGTAAGGGTTAGTCACAGACGGAGTAAACAGGATAGTCTCGGCTCAAACGACAGAAAAAAACAAAAAAAAAACAAAAATAAAAGAAAAAAACTACTTTATTTTCTCCGAAAATTAACAGAAACTGGAAAAATCAAAAAATACAAAAGTAACAAAAAAAATTAAATAATATAAAACTATGAGAGCCTCTGCTTTTTTTACATGCGTTAATTTTTTTAAGATTTTTTTTTAAATAAAAAAATACTATACAATATAAGGCAAAAAATAAATACAAAATAACTTAAGATAGAAAAAAACAACACATTATTTTTTTGTTTTTTAAACTGATAACAATGATTTTTTTGGATTACTCTTAACGACATAATAAATTACAATAGAGAGCCTTTAAGTCAATATGAAATAAACTTTTTCTTTTTTTTCTTTAATAAATAATACTGGTTCACAACAAAATAAAAAAGAATGACTTCAAAGCTCGTGAAGTAATAAATTAACAAGAAAATATACATTATAATACAATAGGCACAATTTCTGAAATAATAACAATTTCTCTGGCACTGAACAACAAATTTTTGTGAAACTGTACCTTTTACAGTATTTTTTTCACACTTATTAGTGAAAACTTTTTTGTCAAAATTTCTAATTTTGCCTTCGTTTTGAACATGCAATATTTCGAAAACACTATTAATACAATGATTTTCATTTAGTTTCGGTTTAATTTATACCCATTTCAAGATTTAAAATATTTTAGATGAAGCTACAATATCAACGAGTCAACATTTATACAGTAAAGGGGAAATTTTAACAAAAAAGTATTTCAAGAAAAAGTCATCCAAAAATTAATACTTATTTCCTAAGACATGCAGAAAAACCTCAAGGGTGAATTTTTTAAAAAATCTTGAGGGATACAACAGGTAAAAAAAGTCAAATGTATGTATATCTAATCAAAAGATTGTTTGGATATCAAAAATAAGTAAACTCAAAATCAAGTACATTCAGTTAGAGGATAATTAAATTTTGGTGGGAGAATGAAGAAATTTCCATCAAGCAAAATGAAAAAGTATTCCTTAAAAATATCACAGAGTAATAGTATAGTTGGACTTTCGGCCTCTTCATTTCTTTTAGCTTGTACAACTTGTTTTTTAAAAACTTGTTGTTTTATGATTTAAATATCTATAACATATTAAGAACTATTTGCCTCTGACCATTTGATTTGGCACTTTTGTATTTCTTACTGGCCTAGGCAAAAAAATTCCACTACCTACACATACTCTGGAATGATTCGAATCAAAAACTAAAATAAACATCATTTTTCTTGGATGGGGAGGGTGGTTTGAGAACTAAAATCGACTAGGGTTTTTTCGTTGGCGATTTTTCTCTTCTTTTTTGTCTTTCGTATATCTATCCCCCGTATCACTGGGGCTCAGTCTTGACAGGATGGGGTGCATTGAGATTCTCAGGCTCATATCTGGTATGGGTACGCATGTGCCTGGTGATCATGTCTCTACGACAAGCTGCGTATGGACATTGAGGGCATTTGTATGGTTTTTCTCCAGTGTGGGTCCTTTGGTGTGTTGACAGATGATCAGAACGTGAAAACACTTGACCGCATACTCTGCAGGTGTACGGTTTCACTCCAGTGTGAAGTCTCATGTGTCTAGTTAGCATATCGCTTCTTGCAAAGGAGCGTTTGCATACCTCGCAGAGATATGCTTTCGTTGTAGTCTCCCCTGAGGATTGACGACTTTTATGCCTAGATGCCATATGTTTGGCTAGTCTATCGTGTAAAGAAAACATCTGTCCACAAACAGGACAGACGAAAGCAACATCAGATCCTGGAGGCATTTCCTCAACCACCGGGGAGACCTCCAGATTATAACGAGAGGCCACAGACTCCTTTGTAGTAGGTGACGCAACATCTCCTTTCACCACTGGCACTGATACTGCTCCTATAACAATAGTTTCACTATAGATTTATCGGATTTCTATCACTGATTCACAAAACTTACCTCTAGGTGGTAAAAATCCAGGTGGAAGTAGTTGGAGTGGAGGCGGCACCAAACACTCCAGACTGGTAACCTTCTCGCGCTCTTTTGTTCCTTTTACAGATAAATCCAAAGGAAATTCCTGCGGTGATGATATTTCTGAACCTGTGGTACTTCCGGTGGAGGATAAAGCCAACGGATGGGACCATCCTGTGGGGTGTTTGGTGGTTTTTTCATTTTTGGCATTTTCGAACCACAAGGGCAAGTCAGAGTCTGAGTGACTGCGTCGTCTGAAGATATCGGGTAAATATTTGGAGTGAAGATACCGTTCGAAACTGTGCGATGGTGCCGGTGAAGCGGGTATTAAAGGACTGATGGGAGAAGCAGGGAAGAAGCGATCATAGGGATGTAATGGAAGTGGATGTTGTCCTGCGCCAGTTAAACACTGATAACACGGACATAAAGGAGGGCGTTGAAACAGAGGTGGTGATGGACTGGCATCATCCTCTTTGATTCTCAGTGGACTAAAACTGATTCGTGGCGATTCTGTTGAGCTGTGAGGCGACTTATTACTTGAGCTTGCCGGACTGAAAACATCATCTTCCTCGCTGACCTGTTTACCCTGGATATCAAATCGGAATATCTCTCCGATATATTGTTTCTTCTTCAAAGCCTCCTCATCACCTTTGTTGTTATTATACACCACGTTATTATTAATGGTGGGTGATCCTTGAGGTACTATCTCCTCACGACCAGTAAGCTTATCCAGCACCTGACTGAGGCGCTTACGTTTGCGCATCTTCCCCCCGGACCGATGGTTGTGATTAACCACCGTAGGATGGTTATTATTGGTTTTGTCGTGAGAACTGGTGGAGCGCGAGTCCAACGCGCTTTCCGCCATCGTCATTGCTGGCACCAGGTGGGCGTATGGTCTCCAAGGGTGCCGGGAAGATGCACCATCAACGGGATTCACCGTGAATGGAAACCAGTCAGGCAGTTAGTGCGTTGATACCCTGTAACAAAAAGTATAACGATTAGATCGATTAGAACTAAAAAAAAATGGTATGAGACGTAAAAAAGGAATAAAAGTTGTATGTTAACTCGTTAGGCGAGTTCTGCACGAAACACCTGATGGTTTGACCTCGTTACGGACTATGAATGGACGACGATGAAGGCGAGGCGATACCGAGAGACCGTCACCGTGGCACGTGGTCGAGGACCTCGCCGAGGAAGACTCGTCGCGCGGGACCGAGACGCGACGTGGTGCATTGCGGGGGTGCGCGCAGACGACCAGAGGCGCGGAGGGTTAATGTTCTAATTTTTTTTCTTTTCGGCATTGTTAAAGTTATTTCCTCACTGTAAAATCACGTCCTGTTACGTTATTTATTGTCGTTGTCAAGTTCAATATTTGTTTTTTTTATGGCGTGGGCGATGACACTATTACCAGGTGGAGATTTTCTGCGGCGCCAGAATTAAAATCCTACGGATTTAGTGAATTTGAAGTGTAAACAGTAATCTACATATGGCTTGATAACGCACAAAAATACATTCTGCCTAATATATGTCGAAAGTATGTTTTTCAACTAATAGACAATATAGTGTCAAACTGTTAATAAACTTTTGATTATTATATATATATATATATATATATATATATATATATATATATATATATATATATATATATATATATATATATATATATATATATATATATATATATATATATATATATATATATATATATATATATATATATATACATATATATATATATATATATATATATATATATATATATATATATATATATATATATATATATATTACATATATTACATATATTCTCTTGACCGTTTATTATTATTATTATTATTATTAAAAATTTTTGTAACAAATCACATATTATTTTAAAAAAATTAAAAATTAATTATTTATTTAAATATTGAATGTATATATGGGGATGTAAGGGAAACTATTTTCGTAAATTTAACTAACTATTGTACATTTTTTGTAAACAAGATTTTTTTACAACATATACACAAAATTTCCATGGAAAACAAGTCTGAAACCAGGTTAAATTTTCTTAACAATGGCAATTTCGATTTTCGTCTGGTTTATTTCGATATGTCGAATTAAATTTTTGTTACATTGATCTCTTTTTAATTTAGTTATAAATAAAATATATTTTTATAGTCATCTATTTCATACGTTTCCCCATGAATTTGGTTTGTTCTGTCAGAAAAAAAAGGAAGAATTAAACATTATTGTCGTTTATTGTCAAAGTTGAAATTACTAGCATTAATTTTTCACAAACGCGATTTACGTCGTATTATGAAAAACATGATTAATTGTTTTCTTAAATTAACTGTTCGAAATGTCCACCATCCCGTTTCTCGTGAAAAAAGCTTCGTTGGTTAAGAAAATATCGAACAACATTTTGATTAAATCCGTTTTGATACCATTCGCACGTGATAAAGATACAGTAAGCTGTTTTAGTGTTCGATGTACAATTCAATGGGAAACTCCAATTTATCGCGCTTCTGGTAGAATCCTCTTCAACGAGATGTAAAATTTGTTCTTCAACTGCAGGACCGATTTCTTGCTGTGGCCCACATTTTTGAAATTTTGGAACCACACTACCCGTATCCAAAAGTCTTTGGGAAGCCTGGAAAAATGGTTGCTAAACTGAAAGTGGGCTTTCGGGGTTGGCGGTAAATACCTCTAGCTTCTTAAGAATTTTGGAGAGGTACTCCGTAAATAAGAAACATATCCAGCTATTGACGTACAGAATATATTTTTGGTCATAAATCCTAAACTTAAACGCACCCACTGAAACACTGAAATAAGTGTTGTCAGAATTTTGAAATAACGGTCTTTGTCGTGCGATATTGCAATGTTACCACATCCTTCAGGGCGTGATTGATAATTTAAAATGTTTGTTTTAAATCTGTTTTAATAATATTCACTACTTTATTTGTACTTTAAATAATAACCAATTAATATTTGCCAAGTGCTTCTTCATTATATTTGTTTAAAATGATAATTCTTATAACTCCTTCTCGATTGGTGATTTAATAACTTGCTATTCTGTTATCTCGAGAACCCTTAGGTTTTTGACTCTTGTTGTACTGAACTATTTTCTTTGAAATATCGTATATATATATATATATATATATATATATATATATATATATATATATATATATATATATATATATATATGCATACTAACACTGAATTAGGTGGCAATTAATTATTTTGATATTTGTATTCAAACAGTATAACTTGTGTGCTATGTAAACATTTGGATTATATTGTTGATACTTTGCCATTATACAGCTAGACGCGTGCTAAAAACTTGATTTTACCGTAAAAATACCCTACAGTAAATATTTGACTGGCATAAAGAGAAGCCAAAATACAAATATTCGTAAAAAACTACAGAAAGATTAAACATTGTTAATCACAGATACCAGACTCCTTGTTAAAAATGAATGAAGAGGTGTTTTAAGATAAGTAACTGTACAATGCTTCTGTGAATCTGGCCAAGAAATGTTGCAGAAAGTACAGTGACACAGTAGGACTAAATTTTAGGTAAATTACATCGAGGAACTTGAACACGTCTCATAGTTCTAGTCACTATTACATGGGAAACAACAGAAAAGGCGTTTAGTCTGAATCAAATCCATGAACCGAGTATGGAAAGGCTGTGCTGGAGTTTGATGATGTAGCCAAGTTTAGTGTTTGTCTTAGAGAAAAAAGAAGTAATAAGGACTAAAACTGAATTGTCTAAAGCAAATTATGATACTGATGTTTCTTCCAATGATATACGATATTTGGAATCCATAAATTTGGCAGTAAATATTGAAAAATACAAAATAAAACAATTCAATGTAGAAGCTACAAATTTTATGTAGGAGATAGTTACAGAGTACGAAATCATCTAATGATTCAGGCTGAAACTGCCTCCACAACAACCGAACAAGAGATTACTTTATAGAAGACAAAATAAATTAGAATGTCATGAATTAGGGTCATTCAAATTGAGGGTTTTTTTTAATTCGTGAATGAAACACAGATGGCGTTGTAAATATGCCTAGGTCTAGTCCCATTTTAGAAGTGTAATATATAACATTTATAAAAGTGGAGTAAAAATAGTTTTAGAAAATTACGTGATATTTACGGTTTGCACAATCGTCCATCTGAAAGCACTATCATTCGAATTTCAAGAAGCTGGTTCAGTGAAGGATAAAAGAAGAGTAATATGTAGTCAAGAGCTTATTGATTTGGTACGTGAAAGTGTTGCTGAAGATCCAGAAATTTCCATTAGTCGACGTTCACTAATGAAGTGAATCCTCAAGATGGCGTAATTTACGAAAGGATTTAACTCTGAAGGCATATAAGGTTCCAATAATATAGGAACTAAAGCCACTGGATCATTCAAAACGTCGGACATTTGTTAATTGGATTAATGAACTAACATGATTTTTTCCAAAAAATTATCTTTTCAGATGAAGTTCATTTTTAAATTGGTGGCTATGTTAATATACCAAATTGCCCCATTTGACGTGAGGAAAATCCACGATTGATTCATCAAAAACCTTTATATCCTAAACGAGTCACTGTTTAGTGTGCATTATTCATTACTTCATTTTAGAATGCTGCTGGCGAAGTTGTAACTGTCTATGGTGTTCGATATCGCGACGTGATAACCGAATTTTTGTGGGCTGAATTGAATAATATTGATCTGGAGGATATAAGGTTCCAATAATGGTGCTACATACCACTTTGATAATGAAACAATTGATTTACAAAAAGAAAAATTTCCAGGACGAGATGAATAATTGGCCACTAAGATCATGTGATTTGATACTGTTGGAATATTTTCTTTTGGGGTTACGTGAAAATCCAGGTCCGTAACAACAATCCACAATCGATTCCTAAACTAAATGATGAAATTATTCGAGTCGTTGGTGAGATAGAATAACGGTTATACCAAAATGTCATTAAAAATTTGACAAAAGAGTGGACGTCTGTGGAGCTGCAAAAGGTGGTCATTTGACAGGTAATGTCTTTCGTGTTTAAATGTCAATGTGGTCAACGTTTAAATGTCAATTTGGTTTATTGAAGAATTAAAAAAAACCGTTCAATTTGAAAGACGCTTTATATAAAATAGCTTATAATAAATAACAGTTGATCTAATCATGTCACATAATACCTAATTATGTCAATCACACATAATAGTTTAGAATATTTTCAAAAATTAGTCCTGAAAAATATACTACTGAATCCACTTAATTTCTCTGATTTGACACTATTGGATTATGATTTGTTTTGGGCAAATTATTCGGCAGACACCATACAAAACATACAAGCCACTAAATTCACCTGTTCTAGTATCATTAGAGATCAGAATTTGTATATATATATATATATATATATATATATATATATATATATATATATATATATATATATATATATATATATATATATATATAATTATAAATATTTATAATTTACACTAAAAAATATACGTAAGTATTTTCGCAACACAATATTTATAGTACAATTTCGGTGTCATTTATTTCAAGAATTCAACAAAGTTAACCAACAGTAAAATATCTGAAATTATACCTCTCATAAAACCCGGTAAAATTCCCATTCTATTATACATAACCGACATTCTACATTCACACAGCAATAAAATACTACTAAACTAAATTAAGAGAAACACTTCTCCAGCTAAGACAAAGATATGCCACTGAATTTTGGGCGTTGCAGCAACTGCAAATTGAAAAAAAAACAAGTAGGAAATACTGTGTTGCGGAAAAATTCTTTATTTGTATCAGGCATTGCGGATTTTTAACCCGTCTTGGCATCAAACGTGGTATCACGTGTCTTTCGCCTATGCGGAGGAATACGCCAACAAATCTAAATGATGCAGAAGGGTTTTAAAATTAGTTTAGAATTGTTGTTCCTCATTCTTTTACCTGCGACATTGCACATCAAGCGTTGAAAATAATGTTATGCCGTGATAAAATCACTCTAGAGAGTGTAAATGCATACATGAGAACTCGATACCAGCAACTAAGTTGTTTTTACTACACCATTTGGTACTGTAGCACAAATAATTGGTGGTAAATTAATGATTAGAGTTTCTTTCATGCTAATATCATGTAACCAGAGATCATTTTAAGGATTATTCTCACTTGTAGGTGTGGGCGGTTAGTTATTACACCGATGTCATGTCACTTTGTTATCCTGAATAACTAGAGTGGTTACAAATATTCGTATTTCAATAAAACTGTTTACTTTTTGATAGCAGTTTCCAATTATGTGTGTATGTGCTGGTGGAAGTTTTTTTAAGCAAACAGGAAGAATTATTGACGCAACTGGTTACAGAAGCTTAGAAAACTTAAATAAAAAACAACCAATACATTTAGATCAATAAGATTCTAACTTATATATTTTTTAGACTTCAATATAAACAGTTTTACAATGAGGGTGTTAAAACTTTCAAACGTAATGGCGGCAACAGTGTATGAACTGTAAATGTCACCCTTGGACTGGTCTGTTGAGTGTATTGTGTCAATACACCATGGAAAGATGCAGGATTCAACATCCTGTAGAAATTGGAAGTTGGAAGACTTTATGAACAAATGAGTTTATGAGGAAATAAAAGATTTGAGCCGATGAAAATGCTCAGGCGATTCAGGAGTTTCCTCTTCATTCTTATCCTCAGAAGTTACTGTTTGGTGTTACAGTGTGGTGACTGTTGGTCATTGTTGGTTTGGTTTTTGGGCTGAAGCAGTGATAGGACCTATTTTTTTCAAAGACGATGATGAAAATCGTATTACTGTTACTGCTGAACGCTATAGGAATATGCTACCAGAATATATTTGGCCTAAACTGATAAATGTGTCTTGCCACCCATCTTGCCTGGCAATCGATTTACTGGAAGAAAAGTTTCCTGGATGCGTTATTGCGCGAAAGGGTAATGTCAAGATCATGTAATCTTACGTCCTTGGATTATTTTTGTGGGATTATTTTGGTGTGGTGGTAAATATCTGGGTGTTTAATCTTCTGGGTGAAATAAATCCCTAAAAATTCTTGACCATAAACGAAATATTCAGGTCTTCAAAGACTAATCGAAAATTGGGTCTCCAGAATGAGAGAAACATTTGAACGACACTATTTTCAAAACATAGACATCATTCACCTCATTCATTCACCTCAAAACATTCACCTCAAAACATTCACCTCATTTTAAAGTTCTGACACTCTTCTTGGTCAACTCTTTATTATAATACTTTATTATAATATCTACAAAAATGGAACAAATCACCGGTAGTAAAATATGTTGTGTACGAAGTGTGACTATTAAATAATGAGATTGACGCTATAAATCATTTTATTTTGATTTCATACATATTTACTAATTATGACTTTCAATATACACCCCCCCCCCCCCCCTATCCCTACAATACTCCATGTAAATCTTCCATTGCTCGAAACAGTGTTGGAAGTTTTCTTCTGTCAGTTCCTTTAGAACGCGTGACGCTTTTCCTTTCACAGCTTCAACGGACTCAAATCTTGTTCCTTTTTATCCGATTTCACCTTAGGTGAAACAGATAGAGGTTGCACGGCACAAAATCCGGCGAATAAGGCGGATGGTTTAAAACTAGGATGTTATACTTGACTAGACACCTCTTGACAGACAATGCGGAATGAGCCGTCGCAATTCGTCACATGTTATTATCCGTTCCAATAAGTTGGGGTTTTGGGATTTTCAATGGCATTCAAAGTGTCAGTACAAACATTTTTGCGAACTTCTTGTTGTTCAAACGTGCCAATTTTAGGCACCATTTTGGCATACACTTTTTACATGTTAAAATTGTCTTGCAAAATTTACCGTACGCATTCTTTGTCAATTCCCACAGTTTCAGCAATCGCACGAATACTTAACCGACGGTCAGATCGAACCAGATTACCGAGTTTTTCGATATTGTCATCCATTTTTGACATGGAAGGGCGACCCAGGCGTGGATCATCTTCAACGTCTTCTCGACCATCTTGAAAATGCTTAAACCACTCAAAAACACGTGCACGTGATCAACATTAAATTCCATAGACTCCTTTCAATAAATTATTAGTTTAGCAGTAGCGGTTTTTCCGAGTTTCAAGTGAAATTTCGTTGCTCTATTGTTACACTTACATTTTCCGGCGAAACAGAAAAACAGGTTTAATGCGAACGAAAGCTACGGTTATACGGACTTGTTTACAGACGCGAGAGGGACTGCATTCAAAAGAGAAAGCTTCAAGCTAAACAGCTGTTGGTCGCTGGCGTTTGGCGCATGGATACTTCTTCTATAGCAGCGTCAGTCTCGTTATTTAATAGCCACACCTCGTATAGTGGATCATTTCGAAATGAGAACTATTTTGTCAACAATCTATAAGTGACTAATAGCACCCTTCAAAGCATTTTCAGTCATAAATCATCAAATACTATAACATTTCATAAAGGGAGCGAGAATATATAATGTAATTGAAAATACTTATTATGAAAGGTAATAAAGTTACTTACGCCCTGCATTCTGTTCTAACGTCTAAACTTATATCAAGGAACACACAAATTAACATCTATAAAACACTTATTCGGCCAATAGTCACTTATTGCTCTCACAAAGAAAAAAGAAGATTTTCTTGCAGTATTTGAAAGAAGAGTATTCAGAAGAATTTTTGGTGCTGTGGAGGATAACGAAAACTGGAAACTCGGGTATAACTTTGAACTCGAGCAATTGTTCTAAAATCTGGATATTGTAGACTATGTAAGGGTTCCGCGACTCAAATGCGCGGAAATTCACTGGTGAGAATGCCAGAAAACCGAATACCAAAGAAAATAAAAGAGACAGAGAATAGGTATACCAAAGACACCACGGGCGTAGCTAAGGGGGGGTTTTGGGGGTTCACCCCCCCCCCCCGAAATAGGCCAAATATTACCTAATATTATACCGAAAAAATACGAGGAGTGAAGAGAGTTAAATTATTACATTTGAATTGAATATATATCTGAACTAGTGGACGTTGCGCACAGTAACGCCATCTCTTGTCATTTCATTTCATGTAAGTATATTTTTGTTGTTTTATTTACTTCAAATTACCCCCCCCCCCCCCCCCAAACTAAATCCTGGCTACGCCCGTGAAAGACACGTTGGATGAGATACGGAGAGATGCTGAAGAACCACAGCTCTGGCAGAAGAGAAACAGGTATTACGTGTATTGTGTATTTGTAGGTGTTTGATCGTTGTTGAAAGAAACTTTTTTCTTTCAACTGATGCGAAGAATCTTTGCTAAAATTTACGACAGTTATTTTCGTTACGAGCTGTATAGATCTTTACTATTTTATAAGATTGATAACACATACTTGTAAACGCCTAAGAAGTTATTTGAATATGACGCAGAGTTATAAAGCCACCGATTTAATGTGCACACCTAATATAATCGGTAGATTCCACTTCCCCATTTCATATTTAATGAACCCGACTGATCGACTTCCTCGTGTCACACCCATACTGGATAAGAAGCGATGCAAAACAGACAAAAAACCGACGAATGTTTAAAAAAAGAATGAGATCGTTTTCCTCGTTTTCTCTAATGAAAATTTGTGATCAGAGCTGCTCCGAGGCCTGTTCGTCGACAATTTTATGTTAATATAGCGCTAAAACTGTATAAATAATTCCGAGCCGAAGAAATTTATTGAAACAGTTCGACTGGGCGCGGCCCCGCCAACTGTATCTCTGTTTGTCAAGTGCAGAATGCGGGCCCAGTTTTCAACCAATTTACTGATTTGCGAGATACGTTCGCTCTATAAATCAAAAAGCAACCGCTTTTTCAGATTAAGATTGGGCGGCCCGTATCGATAACATCGATATTAACACTCGAACTACACATTTGGTATTGTTACCGTCTAATTGAAATATTATTTATACAAATATTTATTTTTCTTTTACTCCTCACCCAAGATGATATAGTGTAAAATATTAATTTATTTATTCATTCAGACTTATTTCATTTCTTAGAGAACCCGATCTCAAACAGTGTTTTTTTCTGTAGTTAATATCTTCTAGTTAAATTTCTCGGTGCGCGTTTCGCTAACCTTGTTCGCATCATCACGACAAACCATGCTAAATGATGAAATGATTCAGTCTCATTATTAGGATGGTCCTCATCATGAGATTGAATCATCTTCTGATCCTACTAATATAGTTGGCGAAATGCGTCTCCAAGAGTTAAAAAGGGTGATTTGGTGTTTAGTGGTAAATCTCTTCGAGTTTAGTTCCAGTATCCATAAAATAATGATTTTAATCCATGAGGTAATCAAAAGTCGCATGGTAAATTAAACAGATCGGAGTTCTTGGATAAAATATATTGAAAATTAAATAAAATTGAGACAAACCAAGTGATATTCCTATGCTATAGGTTTGATTAACACAATATTTTTTTGTGTCTTTCAACATATGTAGTTGTAGAGCCTTTTGAAAAAATTTGCTGCTATGAAAAAAATCCTTGAATATTGTTTGGAAAAAATGCTTTAAAATGAAGAACAAGGGAAAATAATATGCGTGTCCTTCCTAATAAGTCTCGCTCAAAAGGACGCTCAATTTTCGATATACATATACAACAAAAGTAAAATAAGATAGAAGTGATATACTATATCAAGAGGTAAGAAAACGAATGCTATAAAAGAGCCTGTGTTCTCTAGAAGTCTTGGCGTAGTTACCATCTAGGTGGTACAATTTTTTTTGATGCCACCTCGATGTCAGCCGTTTTTCGTGTCTTTTCTTATCTACTCTTAGTCCCCATTCTAGTTTTCTCCTGATTTACTTCCTATCACTCAACATTGCAAAATATCCTACCCATCTCCACTTTGCCTTTGCAGTTTTGCCTATCTATCCATGACTCTCATACGTATGCCTAACATTGACCTCTCAGTCTTTTCACGTGTTCTCTATATCATTATCTTCGCTTTTACAAGAATTAGAGTTTCCACTCCATAGGTGAAGATGGGAGCTTTCTACATGCCACCCATGCGTAATTGATTCTACTTAGTTATTATAGTGTCTTATTTTTATCTCAACTCATTATCTATATTCTACGGGTTTCCGCACGGTCACCCTCCAGATATTAACCGCTCCGACTTCCCTTAACTTCAGTTATCGAAAATTGATGCTTTTTTTTATACTCCATAATTTTTTTTACTATTTCTGTTGTGATATATTTTGTCCTAGATACAGGTCCTTCTCAACAAGTTTTATATGTTTCCCTTGAATTTCTAAGTCACTCACAACTAATTTAATCATCATCTTCATAATTTATTTGCAGAAAGACTAACTTTCCTTGCAGCTTCATGCAAATCTTGGAGCATATCTCTGATTTTTATTAAGTTGTCTGATATGAGAACGATGTCGTCTGCATATCACTCAGACATTGTCCATGCACTTCAGGATGAAGCTCTTTTCTGCTATTCGAGTCCCATATATTTGATGATTTCACGAGTCTATCGTATTTTCAGTCTACTTCGTGGACATTCATGATCAAGCGGTATCCACCCCAAGAATTAATGATTACGAATGAAATTAACAATATATAAATGCGTAAAAAAAATAATATACGTTTTGGTGTAAAACCATCGGTATGTCATTTAAAAATTATGATACCTCTAGATATCGATCCTTTATACTGAGCTATCTAACTATCGATATCAAGGCAATGTTCTGATATGATATTATTCGATATTACACCACTTCTAATTATCTTAATTTTATCAGGTGTTATAATTGTTACCCTATCGATATTTTCACAGATATCGATACAACAGCCCAGCTCTTTCGTCACTTTTTTCGTTCCCACGCAAATAATTGAGAAACGATTATGAATGTCCCGATTGGCGTTGTGCATTTCGAGTTTTGCAACAATTCGTCGTCCCGTTTCAGTAGCCGATATGGTAGCAGTAGGTTGTCGATATCGAAATTAATTTTCCATGGTGTTTGAGTTGGAGGGCCGCCGGGCATGTACGATTTATTATCGATTTTCAATCAGAAAAAAAATCGAAATTGAATTGAATTAGGTGGGGAAAAAATCGCTATATCTTTGGATCAAACAATTGACAGTTTACAACATATACTTTAAGATATTATTGATTTGCCTAAAGGTATATCAAGGTGTCTTTGAAATGGGGGTTGATTGAATCATTGCAAGTGCGTTCAATATTTCACTAGAAATGCTTTAAAAAATAAAACACAAATCTTATAAAGAGGAAGGTGTAATTTATCTGTATCTCAAAATATATGCTCAAAGTTCTTACACAAAAAGATAGAACGATGTTTATATTGTTATGTAGTGAGGAATGTCCATTTTCTGGTTCGTTTTCTTAATCAAATCATCATCGCGGTTGTTACAATTCTGTTAATTTAGTGAAATTTAATTTGTACAGAAATGTAAAGTCGACGAGATTGTCGGCGCGTTTGCCAAACCTACTTGATTAATTGCGCACGATCCCCGTCGCGGTAGCCGTGACAAAAGGAGGAATCGTGTACGCGGGTCGTCTGAAAATAAGCCCCTTTTGTCATCAAACAATGCTCGTTGTTGCCTCTAATATTAGAAGCAGGGTTGCCTACTTGCCACCGGGCGAAGCACATCCCAAATTAGAAATAGTTACGTCGCGGTTTTCTTATTGTTTTGTTGATTTGGTCTTCCTTTATGTCAAACCTTGAATATTTCACAAATCTGATGATAAAAGTGTCAGAGATTCGTAAAATTTGATGGAACCCCGATTGTTCCTGTTCATACGCATTTTTTTATGGTTAGTTTAATTTTTTAAAATAATCAGAAATCACAAGGAGCCAAATCAGGCGAATATAGGATATGGTCGAGCATCTCTGTTCTTTTTGCCAAGAAATCTCGTACAATATACATTTTTGGGTTCGTATGTGCCTAAAGGTAAAATTATATGTGAAATTTCTTGCAAAATGAAATGTATAGTGGTTTTAGAGATGTGAGTCAAAGCTAGAGTATTTCGTAAATCAGGGCTTCATTAAATTTTAAGGGGTTATTATTGTATATCTTAGTAGTGTTGGAAATCCAGTTGATTCTTATTATCGTCAGGTTCATTTTTGAAAATAATCAGAAATTACACGGAGCTAAATCACGCGAATATGGGGGATGGTCGGGCATCACTATACTTTTTCACGAAGAAATCGCGTACAATATCTTTTGTGCTCCGATCTACCCAAAGGGAAGATTATATATGAATTTTTTCTTAAAATAAAATGTGAGAATATATCGATTAGCCTCATAGACACAATACAACAATATTAGCTACTTTCTGTAGTATTTTCTTTAGTTCTAGTTTTTCTAGTTCTCCCTAGCATCACGAAATCTCGCACACCGCTTAAAAAGTTTCTATATAGCTATTATTTCACTAGTATAATCATTTATGTGGCTTTTTATCCAAGTTAAACCAAAACTAAATGTTAACATTATTGTTGTTTCATCTACTGATGTTCCAAAGGTACTGGCATATTTTATATCATTAGGAATGAGCCAGAAAAGCCAAAACATTTTGAAAATTCTAATGGTGAAAGTTAATTTCTAGTTACATGCAAGTAAACTGGCTACTCATTCAAAGATAGCAATGTTAGTTTGTTGTTGATCCAGCCTTTTACCAGATAGTCTATGAACACCACACCACGAGAATCCCAGAAAATCGTAGACATTATTTTTCCTGCAGATAGAAACGTTTTTGTTTTCTTTGGCGCACTTTTACCTGCTCCTACCCGTTGTTTGGACTACTGCTTTGCTCCTGGCCTGTATTGGTGATTCAGTTTCATCTATGTCAGACTGAGAACTTTTCGAATGATCTTAGTACCTTTTGCAAATATTTTTACGAACTTGTAATTTGGAGCGACGGAATAAAAAAAACCTACGATCAGGCAAATATGTTCTACAAAATTCTTTGAATTCGATAATGTTTATTCACATTGGAAAATTGGATGGAAAAAATTAACATTTACTATACCAGTATACCAATTTTGGCATAGTAAAGTACTTCCCAATAGACACGATAGCATTTTGACAGCTAATGACGGCCATATTTGATATCCAATTCTTGACATTTGCTTTCCTTTGTTTTCAGTAAGGTTTGCCAAGTTTTCGTTGCCACAACGTTTGGAAATTGTCCAAACATTTTATCAGAATTCGGGAAGTTTTGTTGCTACTCAAAGAGTATTTCGTTCAAAACACGGTCATCATTCTGATCCTTCTTATCAAGCCATCCGTCGTATAATTAATAAGTTTGAATATGAGTTTAGTCTTTGTTACTAAAAGCCACCGTTACGACTTCGTAGTGGTGGTGGCGAAGAAAATATCGAGGCTGTTCGTGAAAGTGTTGCCCACAACGATAATGTGTCTTTTCCGCGCCATTGTCAAGAGTTGAACTTATTCAGGATCAACAGCTGACGTATTTTGCGAATGGATCTCGGTTTACATCCATACAAGATTGTATAGGCACAAGAACTTAAGCCAACTGACCATCCATTACGTCGGGAGTTATCCGGAGTCGGAAAACTATCCGGATTTTCATCGCAAAATCATCTTCTCCGATGAGGCTCATTTTTGGTTAAACGACTATGTTAGTACGCAAAATTGTCGTTATTGGTGTGAGTCAAACCGACAAGTGATTCATCAAGCCCCACTACACCCCGAAAGAATGACTGACTGGACTATGATATGATACGGTGGCATTTTCGGGCCGTATTTTTTGAAGAACGCCGAAGGATGGACCGTCACTGTGAATGGCGAACGCTCTCGTGCCATTTTGTCTTTCCGAAAACTGATGAAATTCATGCCGACGAACTATATTTTCAACAACTTTGAGCAGTCAAGACTCATTGAGCAGTCAATTCGGAGAATCGGTAATTTCACGGAATGGCCCTTGCAACTGTCCACTAAAATCTTATGATTTAACATCTTTAGACTTTTTTCTTCGAAGTTATGTTAAATCACGAGTTTACACCAATAAACCCGACTCTTGATGAACTTGAAGCCAATATTCGAGCAACTGTTCACCGAGTCAAGAAGAGTCGAGGTGGTCACTTGAACGATATTTTGTTTAAATCATAAATGGCTTAAAATATACCATCTAATAAAAATAATTAGCACCATTTTCGGCCGAATTTTCTGTTTTATTTCAAATTCAGATCGTAACGCTCTTATTGGGAAACCCTTTATTAAATTTGCCTTAAACACTTTGCTATTGTAATACAAATACGTATCAAGACCATCCTGCAAATTCTCTACCCACTTCTACCATAACGCAGCCTCATTAAACAAGTTGTAGTACAAAAAACTCTCCCGCACAATTTATTATTATCGAATGGGTACTAGAACTGGTCAATAAAAGCGATCAGTCCCACTCATTTTGCCCATGTAATGCACCATTTCCTGCCATCTGATTAGTTGAGAACGGTTTGAATATACCTGCCTATGTTATTAGTCCTTCACGATTTCATCCAAAGTCCACTATTAGACTGAGAGTGAATGTGGAAATTTATAATGAACACAATCTAATTATTAGGAAAAGAGCTAAAAGGATACAAAAGTGAAAGATGGAGAACAAAACCAGATAATTTTGGAGAAAGATTTAAATTAAATATGTGCCCAACCCAAAACAATATTGAATATTAATATAGAAATGTTTTCATAAAGTAAATTGACAAAAAACATACACTACAAAGTGGCTTCTGTTAAACAGAAATTTTTGAATAAAATTTAACACTAATTATTTGTTAAACAGAACAATTTTGTTACAAATTTAGTTTTTTTTTGAAGGGGAGATTAATAAAAATAAAGCGAACAAAAAACAAAATCGAAAAAATTAGATTAAAAAACGATTAAGGAAACAAATAGGAAACTTGGCCAATCTACAGGAAAAAATTATCGAATGTCATAAACTTCGGCGTCACGAAGGGATACCTGGAAATTTTTATTCTCATATCGCCTTAATTTCAGATTACTCTTCAGGAATTACAACTTTAAGCATGGATGTAATTCATTCACAAAATTCACCAATCTTTAACTCGAAAGAAAAAACCGGGACTGGACATAAACTGAACTGTGAACAAAACTTCAGGGACCATGTCTGCACCTTATATTGGATGTACGTTTAAAGAAAATAGAAAATGATAGCTAACCTGAATGCAACTACCATTAATCACTACTACAGCATACTATTTAAAAATTATTAACTGCCGCATGTTCCTGTTCTGTTTTCTTCCTTGAAATATTCAACTAGAATCGGACAAAATAAACTCCCTTCAAGAAATACATGCATTTGGAAATTCGATGTGATGAAATCAACTAAGAAAAGATGACAGTGAGATCACAAAAAGAATAACACAAACTAGAAAAACCTGGTGGGTGGCTAGGTGGTCCAAATGAAATATTCTTGAGTTGAGATATTGAAAAATAACGTAAATATATCGTATACGAAAATATCTATCAAGAGCAGCATGATCTATGGTTCAAAAGCGTCGAGAAGTACAGAAAAATACAAGAGAAGACTTGAAGGAACCGAAATGGATGTGTTAAGATGAACATTGAGAATATCCAAAGAGATAAAATCTGAACTGACGTCAAACAATGGAAGGTAGGTGATCGTTCTTCCACACCAGATATCGAAAAAATACAGTTAACATTGTATGGTTATGTACAAAGTTCGAATGAAACTAGATTACTCAAAATTGAGTAGGTTTCTCTAAACTGCAGAAAGAAAGGAGAGAAAGACCGAAAAACTGTTGAAAAAAGGGACAGTTAAAACAGTTAACGGAATCCATAGACCATAAACCTAAGAGAGAACCAATGGGTTGATAGGAAGGAATGGTTCCACAAAGTTCCACGTTGCTGCTTTGTTATTCCTTCATCCGCCGCCCAAAGCGCCAGCAAGTGTCCCCCAAGACCGGTTTCTGGCCTTAAGCCGTCATCAGCTGGGTCAAGATATTTTCTTCGTATCTAATAACATTGGCCGCTTGTTGAATTTTTAATATATAAGTATTAATTAATATTAATTTAATAATAAGTATTAATTTCATCATGATAAACTAAATACTTCATATCACCACAAATAAACGGATTAATGTCTGTGCTACGAGGTGGCTAAGGAAACTCACTATCGCTCCCAATCCATCGATGTGATAAACGTAGATTCAAATGATTAATGAACCACATGTCTTGCCTTAATTTAGAGGCATACTTCCAAAAGGTCTAATAAATCATTTTCTAAAAACTGCAATATATTGATCTCCATTCAGTCTTTGTGGAAACTCAAATGGGCCGATTCAAAAATTATCTATAATGCCACACCAAATGTTAATTGAAAATTCGTGCTGGAAATGTCGCTCTCTTGGTAGGTGCGGATTTTCCAGGATGTAATAATGATTATTTCGCCAGTTAAAAATTTCGCGTCTGGTCAGTAAACAATAGCTTTTTCAGGAACATGGGGTCTTCCGGCAAATCTTGTGGCAATAGATTTTGAACAGGCGAAAAATTGTAGGGAAATAATAACTCTTGAAGCGGTAGATTTGTTAATTTCTGTAGATACCCCCAAACGCCTAGTGCTTAGTTCAGAATTTTCCGCGATACTAACCAAAATGCCCTTTCCTTCTTCAACTGTTATACATTTTGGTCTCCACCAGGATTGTTGTGATAAAACGAACCTGTTTCGCCTAACTGATTGAACATTGTTTGAAGAAATTATCGATCTGGGCTGATTCTGGTTGCGTAGAGCTCTTCATACTTTCTAACTGCAACGCGATTATTGTAATTTATTTGTCCATAAACGCTGAGCATATTCCTTAAATCACGGTTAGGAAACTGATTAAGTTTTGGCATTTTTTACAAATGATTTAATACCAACTCAAGATTGTAGAAATTGTTTTCGCCTACGTTAAATAAAACAATGACAGTTGTCATCGAGACGTAATAATTTGTACACAACATTCAAGATGCACTTTGCGAATTGCATATTTTTCAGCCATCGACAAGATGTACAATGGAATATTCGAACATGAATATCTCGCAAATGGCGTGAGATATCGATATTGACCAAGGGTACCTTTTTTCCGTGGAAATTATGACTCTTCTCTATTTTGAAGTCAAAATATTTCCAGCTTATAGGGTGAAAAAAAGAGCGAGTTAATTCCTCATAAAGTAGCTGGCAAGCGCTCTCTGGTACCAGATTCGGATTTGCCGCCTTTGAAACCCAACTACCCCGATTTTGAACCTGATATCTTCAACCGTTTTTAAATTGTCTCAATTTTTGGAAATTTTAGTTTCACTTTCAAAACTCATCTTTTAATCTTCTTTTAAGCATCTTTTTAATGGCTAACATTTACCTATACATTTATTGACTAAAACCTCTTATTTTGATCTCTACTATCACCAGTTGCTCTATGGCTGATAAGTTATGGGACACACTATATATATATATATATATATATATATATATATATATATATATATATATATATATATATATATATATATATATATATATATATATTCATATTTAAATTCGACGACCCGGCCTTCGGAATTAAACTCGCACTCACCTGGGGGCGCGGAGTCTCGAACGTTCCTCGAGGACGACATTGTCTTTTTTTTTCTTTTATATATATATATATATATATATATATATATATATATATATATATATATATATATATATATATATATATATATATATATATATTTTAACAAAAGTTAAGCGATTAGATTTGCTATAAGCGGTCTAGATTTGGTTGGGTAACCAAATCAAATCATGGACCAACTTGGTTTGTAGAACTAAAAAATCAGTATATATATATATATATATATATATATATATATATATATATATATATATATATATATATATATATATATATATATAATCATTAATTTTGTTCCAAGATTTTTTGAAATACCCCCATTAAAAAAAATTAAATGATGCACTATATTTTTTATCTACATTTAATCTTCATAAATTCCAAGAATTGTAATGCAAAAAAACAGCTAGGCTAATAACAAATAATAAGCAATGAATTTTAATGTCATGAGAAAAAAAAGGAAATGTACTTATCATCAAGCAAAAGACCAGAACATACCAAACTAACAAGCCTAACGACTAATGTACCATAACCGAATAAGAAAATAGCAGAAAATTAATTAAAACTTACTATGGAATTAATTATAAATATGTGTGTAGAGTTAATTAGTAACAAAGTTTAATGTAGTGGGTGTGACGAAGTAATGGTAATAAATAATAGTCTCGTTGAGCCGCCTCAGCTTCTAATATAGAAGTTATTTTGCTCTTAGATTGTATAACGTTCCATGATATGATGCGGAATTAATGTTGCCTCTAATTGAATGTTGGATATTGGAGAATGCTTGCCGCCCTTTAGTTAAAAACGGTCAACAAATGGATCAAGGTTCGAACTCATTAGAAAATTAAGGGTTTTTAATTATATATTATTAACATATATTGGGTTGTTCGAAAAGTTTACTGACATTTTCCGTCAGTTACTCTTTCAGCACTGGTGAACAAAAAACTCTGTCGAATTAGTAATGTTCATTTACATATGAATAATTCCTGTAATATTTACAATGTTTACGTTCAGATTCGTTTTGATTTGCCTTCAGTTAATAAAGTTGGTTCAAACTGAAAATGTCGATTTATAACTTGTATTTGTGCTACGGAGCGGGTTCTTTTGGGGAGACCACGGTGCAAAAGTGGTTGGTTGATGGGCAAAGATTTTAACTTGAAGGACTCTGGGCGTCCTTCAAGCACTAATGCCGATTAGTGCTTGATTCTGCTTAATTCTTAATTTAATTCTGCCTTTAACTAATTTGACATTTATATGTGAAAAAAGTAATTATAACTTAATGTTCGAAGCAATCTACTTCACATTCTATACTTTCGCCATCTTTCAGATAATTGTCGAACCCCAATCGAAAAAAAATGCTGGTTTTTGATGTGATTGTTGTTATTGAGGTTCATGTTATTGAGGCTTTTTTGGTTTGGTCAAGAGATCTGAAGCAGCTATCAACCTGGTGATGAAAATTCGAAAGAATCAAGTCTGTAATTATAAAACCCGGTGATCATTTCCAAAGTCATTTTTTCTGTATGTGGGTGTGCGTTGTTGTGAAGCAAAATAATTTCCCTTTTTCAATTGCCGTTATAAAGTATTTTTTCCTGCAAAGCGTCGCTAACAGCAATCAATTGCTGCTGATAATGGCCAGCAGTAACCATTTGACCTTATTGGAATAACTCATAATGCACAACGCTAAGCTAATGCTGGATTTATACTAATTTGGATTTGCGGTACTGGTTGTTGGCTCACCAAGATTAATCCACGATTTTCACCTCTTTGCGTGCATTGAGAGATCAAGCGATTTTCTTTTAAAACCTTTTAATTCAGGCAATTCTTCAACGGTTTCAACCTTATCACTCTTATTTGATTGTCCTGGAAGTAAATCATTTCCTCATAATGGCCTTGTGAAAAATCTCCTGAGGTAAAAAGAATTTCAAATTAATTGATCCAAAATTTGACTCGATTAGTTCAATTCGCTTTCTGTGACTCACTTTCATTATTCGCTCCCTGTTTGGGCTGCAGCTTTGTCTCTAGCATGTAATAGTTAATATATTTTCCATATACTGAATAAAAACTACAAATATCACAATTCAATTTGCTTTATTCGATCGTTACAAGCAAATAATTAAACGCACGCAGTTGAAGTTTCGCAGCACGCCATCTAGCAAATCATACTTAACAAATATCATAGTCATTTGGTCATACTTGTCCCATCCCTGTGTCAGGTCGAGAATTTTTCGAACGACCCACGTAAATGTAATTTTTACCACTGCTTC
>JARFXV010001282.1:655000-727098 GCA_031761425.1 Cosmopolites sordidus
TAAACCGATAAATTTAGCACCGCGACGAGTTATTTAGAGTGGAAAGCAAGTCTGGAGTGAATAATTAAAGCGTCTTGTAACATAGTGGGACGTTTAAAGATGTAACTTACATTTTATGCAGACACATCGCCACTATGTACATAGTCGTATAAAATTTGGTATTTAGGAGACCGACTGACTGATTGAGGAGAGTTTTTCATATTTCAAATCAAGGAATTCATATAATTCATTTGAAAGGACCGATATGCTACAGAGTTGATTTCAGGATGCTCACTGGAGGTTTAACAATAACATTTCTTAGATTACTTATCTATGTGTTAATAGAATAAAACAATTTTTTACTTTGATTTATTTTTAAAACAAAATTTGTGTGACTCTAGTTTCGTAAAACGACTTTACATTCTCAAACACTACTTTAAAACTAAGATTTTACAGCTGTTTATCTATTCTATGTACCTAATTTTATACTTTTATTGGGGTTAATTTTTTACACTATTTTAAATAGTGGGGAATTTCGGAGATCCGTCTGATCGTTTAATAGCTGTCTAGACGGATCTTTATTATATTTATAAATTTCAATAGCTTCTAAAATGTTTCATTTTTGGCTTTTGGGCGCTGTATGTAAAATTTTCAAATTTGTAATCTCGGGAAATATATATCTATGAAATGTTCGCAAAATTAGAGTGTTGTTTCTTTAATATGTATGCAGATTTATATTCTTTGTATCTGGTTCGAAAGTGTCTGCCGGTTTGTCCAACATAGCAGCTACTCGTTGCAACATGTTAAGTTGCTCTCTCCAGATTTTATATTATAATCTCCAGATTTTGTATTTGCTGATGTTTTATCTTTGGCATTAAAAATTAATTTATTGGTTGACTGGGTGACTGGGTTTTATTCTAAGAGCCAGCTATTTGTTCTGAAATTGGACCGAAATTGGTTGGGACGAAATTGGAACGAGTTGGAACGAATTGGACCGAAATTGGAACTATTACAAAGTAACGGACAAATCAATCAATTATCTATGTGTTATTTAAGTGAGTGATATATTTTATAAATGTGTTACCTTAAGATCACTCTTTCTACATCTAATAACTTTACAAGTAAAAAATCCAAAATTGTTGTAATAAAAAAACAAATAATCTAAAGGCAATAAATTTATAAAATGTGTCATAGTCAAAATGTCTTGTTAAATGTTTAAATGACATATTCTATGTAAAAAGATTTGAAAAAATAGCAATTCAACAAGATATAGCTGGTATTTGTTGAAATGTAGATTTGGACTGTTTGTAAAAATGATATATATTGTAGAGTTGTAATTGTAAAGTATTTATTTATTGCATTGCAATCTATCGAAGCCGTGTTTATATTTTAAAAGCATACCAATACGCTACTTATGCATCTATTGACTCATACTGAAGATCTTAACTGGCATATTTTTCTTTTCTTTATTAGGGCCTACAGTGAAGAACAAACAAGAATATCCCACTCGGCGGATCATTGATATTCCAACGGCATCGTCGTTTTAAAACACATACGATGGTCGTACCAAAAAGGCCAGATCTCTTTTGTCGGTACCTTTTTCCGGTGGGTGGTTTTTGTAGTCGGTTCTTGAGCCGCGCCACATGACAAAATCCCACTGTTCCAACGGAATAAACGATCAAACGTGATACGTTCGGTTTTTTTTTGTTGTTTTGCGGAGAAAACGTCAAGAAGTTGTGGCGATAAATCGTATTAGTTTTTGGTTAGTGAAAGGATGCGGTAATATCCTTCTAGATATGATAAAACGAGACCGTAGCCACAAGTTAGACCTTATCATCTCTCCCACAACTCGAACGACGTTCATTTAGATGTTTCGTAATATAAATTCGATTATACAGAGTGTCTTAAAATTAACTCTTTTTTGAAATAAATATGAAGCGAGTTTTAGTGTTTTATAGAAAGAAAGGTAATGTATTATAAAAGGTCTTTCAAATTGAACGGTTTTTTTATTCTTGAATAAAAAACAGGAACTGGGTTGATTTCAAAAAATGTTTTATCGATAGTTAAAGCATAGTGTCAAGACAATATCTGTCAAACGACCACCTCTTGCAGCGCCACAGACGTCCTCTCTTTTGTCAAAATTCTGTATGACATTTAGGCATAACCGTAGCTCTATCTCACCAATGATTCGAATAATTTCATCCTTTAGTTCAAGCATCGATTGCCCGTTGTTCTTATGAACCTGAAAGTTTTAAACACTTCAACTGATAGTGCTTTCATATGGACAATTGTGCAAACCGTAAATATCACATAATTTCCTAAAAATGTTTTTCACTGAACGTCCATTTTCATAAAACAACTCAATAATTTTAACGCGTTATATTGTCTACGACTCCCTTTTTATAAATGTCATACATTACACTTCTGAAATGAGACTAGACTTAGGCAAATTCACAACGCCATCTGTGCTTTATTCAAGAATTAAAAAAAAACGCTCAATTTGAAAGACCCGTTATGTTGAATATTTTCTTCTTCTCTTGTATTCTCTCGTACAGGAAAGTAATGTCGTTTCTGCGCATATCAATATTTGTTTATCATTTACCATCTGATTGTGTACTTCAAAGTCGTGGTAAAGACATTTTAAGGTTAAAGTGACTTTGTACCTATAAATAATTACATCTTAAATTTTGTTTTGTAGTTTTGGGTAAAATGACCAGCCAAATACCAGAAGAGATACATATCAGGCATTGTATGCTTTTTGAGTTTTGCAAGGGTACTAACACAACAGTTGCTACCAAAACAGTAGCAGACGTTTGCAGACAATTTTTGCATTGTGTCTGAAACAAAACTTGATGGCCACCATTGTGCAAAATTGTTGTCAGTCGTTTTCAGTGCGCACTAGAACAATCCTGCTCACGAAAAGAATTGCCACGCACCCTAAGTAATGTAAGAATATAAAATTATTATTGACGAAGAAATGGTTAAGCGCACGTCTAGTCAGTTAACCTCCATGAGATGCATTGTAACCAATTACGAAAAATGGCCTTTCGAAACGTTTTGAAGCCCAAAGAAAACAACTCCAAAGTCGCTCGGTCATGTAGGTAGTGTTCATTATTATGATGGTATTGGAGACCAAAATTCTTTTCAGATTCCGAATTTCCAATTTGTCGAGAAATACCAAAATTCTTGGATTTTTCATCACAATTATGTATTGTCGTACATTAAACTTTCATATGCGACTTTTCGGTCAAAAACTCATCAAACGTCATCGACCAAATACCGAATTTTCCAGATATAACCCTGTATGATTTTTAACACCGGAAATCGATAAACTATTCTTGTTTATTAATAAAATTATGTTTACGAAAAACATAATAATAATAAGATAGTTTGGTAAAAACTGCACATTGGGGAAATCTGCATTGTACGAGGGTCGTTCGAAGAGTTGTTTCTAACAAAGAAAATAAACGATTTTTTAGTTAGTTTAACTACCAGAAGCCTCTAGGGAATGCCGTTAATTAACCGTCAAAAGAGCATAAGAAGAAGAAGAAGTTACCTTGCAATTCAATACATTTCGACCAATCACGTTTCAAGTTTTTCATTCCCTCGGTATAATGCCATTTATCTAACTCTGCAGAATTGGACTTTATCATTTGAAGTACACCTTCGTCCTGTGAGGTATTTCTTGCTCATACCAAAAACATCATGTAAAATATAGTGATCACGGTCATTCGAGATGTTTATAATGTTTGAAAGCTCGCGTACCTTCAATCAGCGGTCATTTAATACGACATTGTTGATTTTTGCGACGATTTTGTCGGTCATTGCAATTTTTGGTGTTTCATTTTACCACATTTAAATTTGATAGACACTATTTTTACGGTCGAAAACGAAGGAAAATAGCCCTTTAAAGGGTGAATGCAGCACTTTTTGTATGTAGAAAACAAATTACTTTAAAACAGTGCAAACTTTGTAGAGAATATAAAAAATTGTTTGCTTTACTCGATCGTCACAAACAAGACATTAAATGTTTGCGTCTGAAACTTCGCAGCATTCCACTTAACGAATCATACTTGAAGAATATCTTAGTCATTTGGCCATAATTGCACCTTCTTGGTACCAGGCCGAGAACTTTTCAAACAACCCTTGTGTCATGGATAAATACATCATTAGACATGATTTATTACATTGACTATTTTAACGTCAAACTCGAACACATTTATCATTAAACACTAATTCACTTCTTATATAGCACTTCAACCTTACATAGATTGAATCGTCTCCTGATGATGCAATATGGTTGGCGAAACGCGCAACTAGAAATTCAAAGTTTTTTGGTATTTATCGATAAATCGCTGTGAGTTTAGTGTTTGATCTAATTGATATTTTGACGGCATCAGAAATGGTGGACTATTTAAATCAGGTCTAATGCGCTCGCACTGTATGAAGAAATGTTTCGTGAATAAATTTCTGGAAAAAAAATCAGATATAATTATTGTACTGTAATATCTCAATGAACTGTTTTAATATGCGCCTTGGTTGTTTTCAAACTGACACCTGCTACAACGTTTTTTTTCTTTTTCCTCGATCCCCGGTTGTTGTACTCGTATCCGGCAAAAAAATCGGAGTGGTTCCATAACTGGAAACCACCAATTTATCTAATAATGTAAAATTGCGGTCCGATACCGTTTGTTTTAAATTGAAAAGCCGAACAGACAAAGATCCGATCGCGATTTTTATCTTAAGTAAATAATGGAACTACTTGTCTCCCTTGATATAATAACAATTACGAAAATAGTATTTCGCCGGTTTGCCTGGCACGCTACCAATTTAGAACGATTGTGCATTTACAGTGATGTAAAAACAAGTCTTATTAATAATTATATCGCTTTTATCGATACGATTACTGGAAATGTTAATGTTATTATGGTCAGTTGATTGATACATTTTCTATTACACCATTCATCAAAAGCTTTTTGTTACCGTTTAGATCGAGATAATGCTAACAAAGAAATAAATGGACACTGTTACGGTATTGAGAGTGCTTAAACGTTTACAATTTGTATTTCCCACTTTCTTCCTCTCTAAAAATTCGTTCTTCAGTTAATATTGACTGACCCAATAAAACGTACGCTATTTTCTAGTTGATTTCACAGTAATTTATCCTTTATTGTATATACTGATTTAAAACGGTCTCTATAAAGCGGTAATTTCAATCAGGGGAACAAAAAAACCAATAAACATTTTGATTTTCAAAACGTTCAATTCACGAGTCTAATTGTTAATTGTCACATCTCATATTCGTCGTGTTCTCTATCTCTTTTGGACCATTTTAACAATTTTAAACTAATGAGTAGAAATTTGTAAGGCTAATAAGGTGATTGACCTGATTAGTCCTTAATTCAGATGGCACAGCTATGATCCTGCCTATACTCATATCCTAATACTACTAAGGGTTAGAAACAACGATTGTTTAAAGTGGAATCGATACATATCCTCGAATAAACTACAACAAATTAGAGTGAGCAACAAGATCAGCCACATTCAAGGTGACCACAAGATTATCCAAGGGTTCGAGCCACCAGGAACAGCACCAAAAAAATGGCGAGACAGCTGAACATCAGTCTCACAGAAAGAAAGAACCCATTGAAACACACTCATTGGCCTAATGTAAGGGTAAGATATTATGGAAAAAAACCTGTCATTGAGCATCATCATAACAAAGTGCGATTCCATGTTGTAAATCTTGTAATCGAAGCACTTTTGGAAATCAAATGGAAAATTCCTTTCATCCCCAGCCTAATCTCCAGACGTTAATTATGCACGATAATTAACAAGTTTCTGTAATTGCAGAAATAAAGCGATGTTTTTTTCTAGAATGGTGAGAATACTTTTATGGATTTGTTAACATTGTTAATATATTTGTCAAGCACATGACGGCGGAAATTAAGTTTAGTATTAATATATATTTTTTTTCAACTGCATTGAGACTTACACACAATATTTATATCTATATCTATATAGATATAAATTTATATATTAAAAATATATTTATATCTATATCTAAAAACACAAAACTGAGACATTACAACACAGTTCTTAAGCCAGAATGTCTATATGGGGCAGAAACGCTCATTTTGAATAGAAAGAGACATCGAGGAGATTGAAAAGAAGGAAAGAAAAATCATAAGAAAAATCTTAGGCCCCATACAACATACCGACTTTGAGAAAACCAAGAAATCAAACAATACACAGATATGCATAGCGATGTGAGAAAAAGAAGACTTAAGTTTTACAGACACATAAAACGGATGAATCCGAGTAGGTTAACTAGATAAATAGTCGAATTTTATGAAAATAGGAGTAGAGCTAAGGTAGAAATAATTAAATGGATTGCTGCAATTAAAGAGGACCTAAGATCAGCAAATATAACATAAAGTGAAATTCAGGATAGAGGATGGTCTCAAACACAAGGTTAATGTTTGGGAGGTTGGCCAGAGAGAAAAATGTAGGAAGACTGGAACAACTTGGTTTGACGAAAGGAAAAAAGCTCATAGCGGAAGAATGAAATCAGTATGGGCGCAAAGGAAGGATAACAAACAAAAAAAAACAAAAAAAAGGAAAGATAAAACAAACGCCTCTAACTGTACTTCGCATGGTTCACCAGGGCCCATAAGTGAATAATAATAATAATAATAATAATATAGTATTTTGCATTAAATACTAAGGATTTCGATTATTTCTGATTGTTGTTTGACCGGGATCGAGCCCAACCCATCCTTTACATTGGATGGCACATGTTTCGTCTGTTGGTGGTTAGACTGATCAGAGCGCCAAACCATCATTGCAAACAATACAGAATGCTCATTTTGGCAGAGATGCAGGTTGTTGTGCGTTGCATATGAGCTTGTGGAATCCAGCGGTTGGGGGCGTATAACCTCCAACTACTGTTGTCTCATGCGACGTAGTCCAAAGAAATCAAAAACTGTGTATATATATATATATATATATATATATATATATATATATATATATATATATATATATATATATATATATATGTTTTGACGAATGTTTCCACGGGTGTGAAATGTAATGATAGTTTCTCGGGTATCCCGTGTTAGCTGAATGTCCACTGGGAGACGGTTTCGCTCACGTTTCAATGGAATCTCATCCATCATTTTCAAAGCGTTTACTCGACGGTGTTTCGACGACAAATTCTATTCAGCATTACATATATATATATATATATATATATATATATATATATATATATATATATATATATATATATATATATATATATATATATAGCGTCCAATGTCCATCAAATTATTCCGAAATATACAACTTTGAAGAAGTCCAAAAAAGCTAATCTGGCAAGGAAGAACAGCTTGAAATGTTAGACGGCAAGAACCCCGACAGTTCTCGAAACAACTCATGATCTCGGGCTTTCCACAACCCCGATGATATCTTCATTGTTGCGATGACGTAATTTCCTGTGAGAGTTCACGTCTTAAGTGTCAAGGGAATGTGATGTCATGCTGCCGAACTTTTTAAGGGGGAACCTAAGAATGATATGTATGAGGGCTCACGCTTCATATAACGAATAAACCCTTGAATATATTGTGAAACAAATCTTTGAGAGCCCATATACCTTTTAGAAGGACGATACAAAAAACCTCAGTTATTTTGAGCTAAAGCCGACTGTCGGACAATGTGGATATGTTTTAGTCCAAGGAGTTCTGGCCTCCTAACAGTCCAGATTTGAATCCATTAAAGTATTCTTCAATAACATTATTGAAGCAGTATTTGCGAACTTGGATAAGGAAGTGTTATAGAGAGCGAATATATAATAAATAAATACTCTAGAGGGTTTCTCCTAAAGAGATGATTTTTTTTCTAAATTTTAATTTTCTACCAAAAAAAATTCAAAAGTGTTAAGTTTGTCCCGATTTTGGTGATGCACCCTATATAGAAAACAAAATCGTCCATACATAACATGTATCATCTTTAATCACTCTCCAATCATCAAAGAAATTCCGATATGTATTATAGTTTTTATATGTAATTTTTAAATAAGTACCATATCGGGACTATGATCATAAGTTTCCATAATCAGAACCGATACTTTGATTCTTTTGTTTGTGAAGATGACTGATCCCGGTTCCGCGATCTCGCTCTACGCAAAAAAAAAAACGTTTTACATAGTTGCGCACTACCAAAAAGGCAATGGCGGCTTTGGTCGGTAATTAAACTCGTCGATAATTACAGCAGAATGCAAAAAATGCCCGTCAGGTGGCAGCACTTCTACGAACGAACGCATATGGCGAGCGTCCCGTACGGATTGGCGTTGAATTCATATGCCCGATGGCTATTTTCGACCGTAAATCTTTCACGGAGCGATTCCCGACACTCATAGAAACGACCACGTTCGTCGATTTCATTGCGATCATTCCCGGAAGTCGCGCACGATCGATCAGAAACGAATTTCTATCGGAACTGCAAAAATTTAGAAAACGCTGGAGTACGACTAAGCAAAAGCTGCATTTTTTCACAAAATTTGAGCCAACGTTTGCTATTACTTTTTCACATCTTTATGTCGAATAAAGGATTCCGCGCCAAAAGAGCTTATGTTTTTTGAACCCAACCATTCATCAAGCCAAATCTTCACTTCTTCATAAGAATGTTGTGTGTAAGTGTTGTTCTGAAAGTCCGTGCTACATCGAGCAAAATAAATGGTAGTCCAAAGGGGCTAAGTCCGGTTAATACGGCGGGTGGGGTAGGACGTCCCATTTAACGTTTTCCAAATAGTGTTTTACATATTTTGCAACATGGGGCCGAGAATTATGATGTTGAAAAATTACTTTATCGTGTATTTGGGCATATTCTGGTCGTTTTTCCTTCGACGCTCGGTTCAATTTTATCCGTTGTCGGTATCGATCGTCAGTAACGTTTCACCAAATTTCAACAGTTCGTAATACACAGCTCCCCTACTATCCCACCAAATACACAGCAAAACCTTCTTTCCATATATACTGGAAACTGGTTGTGATGTTGAAGGCTGGCCTGGGCCTGGCCTACCCATAATTTTTTGCACTTTGTGTTGTCAACTCGATGCAAAAAACCTTTCCTTTTCTATCTGGCAAGCAAGATTTGACAAGTGATTTTTCACCTTTCAATGTCTCTTTCCTTGAGTTCATATGGAACCCATTTTCCTTTCTTCTAGACTTTTCTCAACGCATGTAGATGCTCGAAAATGGTGGATTGGACAACATTCAATGCTTCTGCCAATTTCTTCAGCGTATGAGTTGACTTTTCATTCCATAATGCTTGCAAATCTGCATCTTCAAACTTTTTCGACTGTCAATGGACGCTCATTGTCTTTTATATCAAAATCATCACTTTTAAAGCTTTTAAACGATCGTTCACAAGTTTATTGGGTTGACTTTCAGCAGCCATTTTTATTAGCTTCCCCGCAAAACGTCTTTTTCTGGTATATAATTTGATGTATTCAAAGATATATAAAAACTGTGTTTTTTTACACAATGACAATAATAACGAACTGGATCCAAAACGCCTTAGACGTAATTAATCTATACCAACATATATATCAGCAACCCCATCTCTTAGCAAAATAGAAATTATTAACCGAAACAACTATTATAACGTCAAGGACAAATAAGTTTTAAATTAGGAAAACCTACAGAGATAGCGTAAGTACTCGTATGATCAAATGGCTATGATATTTTTCTACATATACAAAAAATCCACTATATTGCATTAAATGATCGCTGGACTGAAGCCACACAAGCTTGTTGACTTTGAAAGCATCTCGGTAGCCCGTTTCCTTCCTTTTTACACGATCTTTTGAGTATGAAAACAATAGTTTTGTTAACAGTCGATCAAGAACGCATTTGGATTAACTCTTCTCAAGAGTGTTTAGACACATTTAGACGCGATTCTGCTGAGTTTCTTCGACGTTTTATAACAGTAGATTAAACATAGATTTACAATTACACGCCAGAGACGAACAATCAGTTAGTTTACGCTTCACTAATATAATTTATTCCACTAGAACCTCCAGTGTGAAGCAGTAAATTTGATTGAGTCATTTGACTACTGAATAATTTCCCGATGATGCTCACATGGTTAGCGAAACACACATCGAGAAGTTAAAAAAAGTGATTTGGTATGTTGTTGCATTAAAGCTCAGTGATCTACACTTCGAAGTGCTTCAACATGCGCTGGATTTACCGCATAGCGATTATGAATGATAGATGAACTTCCCAAATCTGAATAAATGACTTGCTTGACGAAGATTCGCTTTAAATTATCAACCGTTAAAGCTGAAACAAAGGCTTTATTTTCATAGTTGGACAAACAGCTTTATACTGAGGGTATTGAAAAGTGGGGACCTCGTTAGTGTAAATGTACTGAATTACAAGATGAGTAATTATCAAGTATCTTGATGTTTTTTTGTCGGACCCGGAACCAGTTCACTACAAAATAATTTGAAATAACTGCAAAATCAATTTGTTGTTTTGGAACGTAGCTCTGCCATCGATTTTAGCCATAAATCAGTCTTATTCCAACCTGATAGGGATCAGTTTCAACGCGCGCTCAGCAATTTTTTTTCAACGGCTTTCTAGTATTTATATGGTATGGTGGTGGTATTTTATAATGCAACGTCCAACTACAAATCAGTAACTTTGATTTATTTTTATAATACAATAAAAAAGCACAAATGCTTTTTGTTGCAGTTTTTTTTTAACTGGAAACAATCCAATCTACTCTCAAAAAATAGTTTAAATGAATTTATAACTATTTTAGCCAGATATTTTCATATTTGAAATGATTGACGTACGTCATTGCGTGAAACGATTTATTCACTTATCTTTTTTAACAAGTCTGGTCTGTGGTGACAAACATTTCGGGCAATGGTGCACTAACAGTTTTGTTTCACACTTTAGCATATAAAAGGTCTACCAAGAACGATGGAACTTCAAAATTAAATAAAACACACATTTTTGGTTCCGATTGCTTTATTTAAGAGATTCAGACATGCGATTTATGATTTGAACAAGATTTCGGCCAAATGGCCACGCTCTTTTTGCAGATACGCATCCGCTCGCTTTAATTTTCGATGACCCTTGCGCACATTGCGGGCAGTTAAAAAGTAGCCAATAGTCGCGGGTTTATTGCTGTAAACTTGTGTTTTCACATGTCCCCCGAGAAAATAATCTACAGGAGTTAAATCGCATGATCTCGGCGGCCAAGCGATGGGGCCATTGCGTGAAATTAACGAGTTGCCGAACTTGGCTCGCACTTAGCTCATGTTTACTCGGGAAATATGCGGTAGTGCGCCATCCTGTTGAAGATAAAGGTCATCCGCATCGATTCCATCAATTTCCGGAAAAAAAAAATCTTCCAGCATTACCTTTCAGTACTCGGTATTGATGATAAAGTAATTTCCTTCCTCATTTTTAAAGAAATAAGGACCGATAACATTTCCATGCCAAAATCCACACCAAACTGTGATCTTTTGCGGGTGTAAAGGACTCTCATGTATCACGTGGGGATTAGATTCACACCAGTACTGAAAATTTTGTTTATTCACGAAGCCATGTTTTGCGATGAAATTCGTTGTCGGCTTTCATCATTTCGAGGGCCCAATCGGGAAATTTACGACTAATACGATGGTCGGTTAGCTTCAGTTCTTGTGCCAGTACCATTTTATACTAGATTTTTATTGGCGGGAGGCCTAACTCTTGCGAGCGGCGAGCAAAACTTGCTTGAACGACGGCAATGTTCTTAACACTTCTGGCTTTTTTTTTAAACTTCTTTAACCGCGTTGGGTGATTTTCGGTAGGGGCAAAACTTATGGGTTCGCGTCACCGACATGCTAGTGACGTGTTGCGCCAGACTGGTGACGCCAATTGTGTTTTAAATGTGTTTTAATGTGTTTTAAATAGTGTGTGTTCTAGATAATTATTATTTTAATTGTTTAATTGTAGAATGGCTGTGCAGTACAAGAGTAAGTACTTAATATGCTAATATTTTTATGTAGAAAAATGAATAACAAAAACAAAGTATTTATTTTCGAATATTTCCTATATTGGTATATTTGCGTTGAAAAATTTGATATTATTTATTTTTCTAATATTTAATCTCTGCGATGCATCGTGCAATGCATATTTGGTAGTGGCTTAGGAATTATCTTACTAGCGTGGTAAAACAGATTTCTAGTTGTACGATGGTATTTTTGTCGCGGATTTTAAAATTAAAAATTTTATAATAAATTTAATTTCTCAAAATTATTGTTTATAAGAAATAAAATACGTGTTTTGTTATTTTTTGCAAAATAATTATTTATAAACTTATACATTCAATTTCACCATTAGAACTTTACAAAAAAGTATTGTAATATAATTAGTTTTTCTAAATGTCCATTTTTTATATTTGTTTAGATCCTAGAAAATTATACATTTATAAATTATACATTTAAAGAAAAAATTCAAAAATTAAATAAAAAACACAGTTATTCCAAAGTTCCAAGTTTTCACTTCTGTAGGCGGTGCCCATGACGATGCCCTATTTTATTTTTTTTGTCCTACAGGCACCACACTATCGTGCAGAGTAAACTCACTTTCAAATTTTCTAATAACACGATCAATAGCCTGTTCAGAAGGACCACCAGGACGAATACCACGATGGGTTTGAATTGCTCGTTGAGTAACACGAGGAGACCGCAAATTTGCGTAATAAAACTGGACAATTTCCAAACGTTCTTCTAACGTAAAACGAACTATGATTTAATTGCAAACCTTTCGGAAAACAACTGACAAGACATATATAAAATAGGGCCGCCATGAGCTGTCAAAGTTCCATCATCCTTTTATAATACGTCCCGAAAAGACATTTTGATCCTGCAAAAAGTTTTTCGGAACCATTTCCGGACAAATTTTTTTCATTCCCAATTCAGTGGTCACAATCGAATGAATGATCGTTCTCTGATCATTCTGAGCATCAACTGACGATCAGAACGCACAAGATACGGAGTTCTGTGAAGTTCATCGTTAATCTAGCCTCGGCGTTCTCAGAATGCCTTAAACCACCTGAAAACCTGGACCCTTATCAAAACACTGTTTTCTTAAGTGTGTTGAAGTTTTACAAAAGTTTCCGTCGCACTGTGCCCAAGTCTGACATAAAACTTCAAATGTTGGTTCTAGGGAGTTCAAATTAGTACAGAAGACACGTCAGATGTTTGTCTGTCTCCCCTCCAAAGGGGAAGTTAACACTGTTGCCAGATGGAACGCTACGCCACCGGTCTCATGACTTTATTAACACTCCTCGTACCTTTTTATAGTCGAGATAGAGACAGTAAAAATAATAATCAATTGTAAACAAAAAATATCTTGTTAAATAATATTTCTTGAACTGTTACTGGACATATCTTCGAATAGAGGGAATAATTGCAACCAAGAGAATATCAATCTTCCACCATCGATAAATATTCATTAATGTTTCGCACTTCGTCTCAGTACCCTTTTGGCAAAATGACTTTTAAAGAAATCGATATTAGAATTTTAGATAACCTGGTCGGTCGGCTTTCTGCTTATAAGGACCAAGAATCCAATAAATATGAAGCTGTAAAGGCAAACCTTCGATTAATTTAGACTATATCTTTGGTCAACTCACGTGGTTATTCTGCAATTATCGCATAATTCCGATTCGTTATGGGTTTATAGAGTTTTTATTTTATTTCTTCGAACCAGATTTATGTACCGCTGCTTATTAAAAGTTTTATTTGATAAAAAAATGAATGTGTGCTATGTTCTTTTTCTGATAATCGGCCGTTCTAGGAAGTGCACACGGTAAAGGAATTTAGAAATGGCTCTCGAATGAACAATAATCCGCAAAATTCAGCTGATAACAGGGCCCCCAAGAATAATAAATCGACGACTATGACTGCGGTATTTACACTCTCCAACAAAAAGATAGAGGCAGCAAATTAATATACACATATGCCTATGGTACTCAAAAAATTGTGATGGATAATTATTTTAGACCATTTTAAAATTAAAATATCAAAAGCATTGTTTTGCTGATAACCCAGATTTTTCGATTTTTGCACATTCAGTCGGTACTGGTATTTACACATCATTTCAATTCTTTGAGTAAGTGTTTTGTTACAACAAGACTTTAATCAAAGTGATCTCGCGAAAATTGTAGGTGTTTCCCGAAGTGCCGTATCGAAAAATCATTAAAAATCCAAGAGACAAATGACGTAAAGGGTCGCCCCAGAAGTGGTAGAAAACGATGTACAACAACTGCATAAGACCGCCAGATATAAATGATAGCTCGAATAAATCGTCTGGAATCTACAACTAGTATATCACGGGAGCTTGTTAGACTTGAACGAGTAAATTTTTCACGACAAAGGATGAAACGCAGACTGAAAGCGCTAAATTTGCATCGCAGGAGAGCTTTACGTGTTCCTTTAACTAATGCTTCAACAAAAAAGAAAAGTAACATTGCAATGGGCTCGAGAAATGGTGGATCATACTCCTAACTGGAATAACGTGATGTTCTCCGATGAGACGAGAATTGGCTTGGGTTTTGATTCACGAAGAACATCAGTTTGGAGAGCCCCAGGTCGACTAGCCCAATCAGAAACAACTCAACCATGTATCCCATTTGAAGGTGGGAGCGTGATATTTTGAGGTGGTATTATTAGGAGTACAAGGATACTTCTACTTGTCCTGGAGAGAAGAGTCACTGGTGCTGTGTACATCCAGGAAATTTTAAATACTATTTTGCGTCTGTTACGAGGCGCAATAGGCGATCAAGAAACGAAATAGTCCTCTTACACTGCTAGAACTAAAAGTTGCTGCGCATGAAGAATGGAAGAGAATTCCACAAGCCCAAATATTTCATTTAATCGTCAGCATGCCAAATCGCCCACAGGCATGCATACAGACCCATGGAGGAAATACTGCTTATTAGTTTTATTGAAAGTTGTTCTTTTTATTTTTAAATTATTTTTGAAGGCAATTGTACATTATACATTAAAATAATAAATCAATTTTAAGCACATTGGTCATCTGGTGTCGAATTTTGTTTGGTACCAGTAAGAGTTGTAATAAAATGATGATTGCGTAAAGGAGTAAAAGAAAAACTTAATATCAATACAATAATTATGTTTGTAAATAATTGTCAAATTAATTAATAAATTAAATAATTGTTGTCAATGTAAGTATCGTTGACATACACAAAAAATATATATTTACATTCACTCGTTACTTTATATATTACAAATAATATTAAACATTATAATATCTACAAGAAGTTTGGCGAACCGAACGGATTCCGGAAGATTGGAAAAATGCTCTAATCCATCCACTACATAAGAAAGGAGATAGAACGGTTGTAAACAACTATAGACGGATATCTCTTCTCCCAGTTTGTTACAAGATTCTATCTCAATGTCTACTAAACAGAGCACAGGGACAGTTAAAACCTAACATTGGTGAATATCAAGCAGGTTTTCGACCGGGCAGATCCTGCCCTGAACAGATCCTGAATCTGAAGTTGATTCTAAGACATCAAAAACTGTACAATAAAAATCTCGTCTGTACATTCGTGGATTTTAAAAAATGAATATGATTCTATTGACCGCGAATCTTTATTCCGAATCTTGAAAGAACAAGAACTAGATCTGAAAACGCTGGCAATTATTAAAGCAACGTTAACTAACACAAGGTCAAAAGTTAAATTCATGGGTGAGATCTCAGAGCCCTTCGAAATTAAAACTGGAGTGAGACAAGGGGATGGACTCTCGCCACTCTTATTTAACTGTGTTCTAGAAAAAGTAATACAGGAGTGGCGTGAAAAAAACTCGGCCCTGAATATTGACCAGCCCATTAAACTGGGGAGAACCAACATCAAAATTGATTGTCTGGCATTTGCTGATGATCTAGCAATTTTAGCTCAAGATGTATTAACGGCACAGAAACAGATTGAAATCCTAAAAGAAAAAGAACGCCATTTCTAAAAACAAAATATGGTAACATCAGACGAGTCTCTCAATTCAAATATTTGGGTGAAATAATCATGGAAAGTGGGTTGGAAAAAGCGGCCAATAAGGGTAGATGTCAAAAAATGGAAACGGCATTGAGACTTACACAAAATATTTACAACAAAAAATGCCTATCTAAAAACACAAAACTGAGACATTACAACACAGTTATTAAGCCAGAATGACTATATGCTGCAGAAACGCTCATTTTGAATAGAAAGAGGGACATCGAGGACATTGAAAAGAAGGAAAGAAAAATCGTAAGAAAAATCCTAGGCCCCAAACAAATAAATAGCACAACATACCGACCAAGAAATCAAACAATACACAGATATACATAGCGATATGAGAAAAAGATGACTTAAGTTTTACGGACACATAAAACGGATGAATCCGAGTAGGTTAACTAGACAAATAGTCGAATTTTATGAAAATAGGAGTAAGGCTAAAGTAGAAATAATTAAATGGATTGCTGCAATTAAAGAGGACCTAAGATCAGCAAATATTACACAACGTGAAATTCAGGATAGAGGCTGTTTCAGACACAAGGTTAACGTTTGGAAGGTTGGCCAGAGAGAAAAATGTAGGAAGACTGGAACAACTTGGTCTGACGAAAGGAAAAAAGCTCATAGCGAAATAATGAAATTAGTATGGGCACAAAGGAAGGCTAACAACAACAAACGCCTCTAATTGTACTTCGCGTGGTCCACCAGGGCCCATACGTGAATATAATAATAATAATAATAATAATAATAATAATAATAATTTATTTTTTAGTTTAGTTTTGAAAACGGGGGGAGAGTACCCTCCGAAACCTTAAAAGTTTGTAAAATTTTTTATAACATTTTTATATCTTTAAAATTTTGTTCGTTAGGCAAATTTATTACAAAAAAGAATCACTGAGAAATTTGTCTCCGTTTGGTTTTTTGTTTTTACCCAGTGATTCTTTCTTTACATAAGAACAGGTATTTTTGAGTTTTAGATAGTGGCGAAAAACCCAAATAAAGGAAAAAATATAATAAGGCTTTTGCTATTTATGGCGACTAAGGGCCGGTTCTACAATGCAAGAATATACCAAGTATAAGCTTTACTTGGAATAAAATTTGAAACGTCTGTTCTGAAATTTTATTCCAAGTATAGCTTATACCTGGTAATATACTTGTATTGCAGAACCGGTCCTTAAAGTGCACGCCAATTTTCTTGCTCTCAGCCTCCTAGATAACAGCCAAAAGGCGCATATATTGAAACGATGTGCTCCTTTATAGATAAACTATAGAATTTAAGATAAAATTAAGATTATTCCACTATTCTAGTTATAAAGAACCTAAATTTCTGTACATATTAAACCTTTAATATAAGCGCCCTAACCCCTGATGCTTGGCAACCCGCTGCCTTGCCCTAAGTGTTGTAACAATTCTTTATTACCTTTGGGTAGATTGCAAATATATGGGAGATTAGAAAAAAATTAATAAATTATTTTAATAAAATTATAAAAAAATAAAAAAGCTACCTCCGCTTATCCTTTATCACAAGACAAGACAAGCCAAGCCTTGGCGTTCGCTTAATACAATATGACCTGAACTATAGAGTGGCAAAAAGTACATTTTTTGTGACAAGAAAAGTTTCAACCAAGATAGACTAGATGGATATCAACATTATTACTATGTTTTAAGAAAAGAACAAATAATATTTGCACGACGACAAATGAAGGGTGATTTAATTATGGTTTGGTAGTCATTGGAATGTTCAAAAAATCTTCTATAGCTTTGAGGGAATGGGCTCTGCAATGACCAGCCTGTTCTCCAGATTTGAACATAATAGAAAATGCTGGAGGCCTTTTATCAAGAAAGGTTTTCGGCAATTGCAAGCAGTTCCAAACAAAGGAAAAGCTGAAACATGCAATTTTTGAAACGATTCAATTTCAAACGATTGCTGGAAGAATAGTTGAAACAATTCGGGTTAATGTAAGATTTACGAAGTATTAATGGTAAAAATGTATAAAGTATCTTTATCTTCTTGTCGACGTCCAAAATAAATAAAAATTAAGTCTCTTCAAATCTAGGAACTACAACTTTCTCATTTTAACCAACTCATGTAATCAACATTAAATGATGGTTGTCCAACAGGCCATAGAAAGGCACAAAGAATACACCATTCCACTGCTTGGCTTTTATTGGCTATGAAAAGGCATTTGACTCAATATCAAAGCAAGCCATAATGAATGCATTGCTTAACCAAGGAATAGACAGGCCTGCTGAGATCCATGTATGATGAAGGTACAGCGACGTTCACATAGAACGAGGTATGCGGCAGGGTGACTCAATATCCCCTGTTTTTTTCTCACCCTGTCTTGAAGGGGTATTCCATAATCTGGATTGGGAACAGGATGGAATAAAAATAAATAGTGCATACTTAAGTCACCTTAGATTTGGAGATGATATCGTTCTTCTGTGACAAAACCCAGATGAACTACAAAAACACATACATGAGCTACAAGGGGGTGGGGGTGCATTTCGCTTGAAAATAAACCTGAAAAGGAGGTTATGTTCAACAAATTTACTGAAAACAGAAGAATATCTATTTTAGGAACCGACTTAGAGGAGATGGAGCATGGAGCCTAGAGCTGGAGCATGGAGCGTGAAGCTTAGAGCATGCTGGGAAGGCCTTCATCCTGCAGTGGATCGACAATGTCCTTTCATTTAATGAAAACGGGTGCCGAAAGTTATCGATTGTTGGTTGAAGCTTATGGTGAACATGCTCTAACCCAAAAAACTTGTGAACGATGGTTTAAACGCATTAAAAGTGATCATTTTGATATAAAAGACAAGGAGCGTCCAGGACAGCCGAAAAAAGTTTGAAGATGCAGATTTGCAAGCATTATTAGATGATGGCTCAATTCTTATATTGAAACAATTGGCAGAAGCATTGAATGTTGCCAAATCCACCATTTAAGAACGTTTACACGCATTGGAAAAGAACCAGAAGGAAGGAAAATGGGTTCCATATGAATTGAAGGAAAGACACATTGAAAGGCGAAAAATCACTTGAAATTTTGCTTACCAGAAAGGTTTTTTGGACCGAGTTGTGACAGGTGATGAAAAGTAGATCCAGCCAGGGTAGTCCCAGGCCAGCCTTCAATATCACAACCAGTGCGCAATATACATGGAAAGAAGGCTTTGTTGTGTATTTTATGGGATAGTAGGGGAACTGAATATTAGAAACTGCTGAAACCTGGTGAAATGATTACTGGCGTTCAATACCGACAATTGATAAAATTACGCCCAAAATTACACAACATACGCCCAAAGACGTAATAAAGTCATTTTTCAACATGAGAATGCCCGGTCCCATACTGCAAAATATGTAAAATACTATTTAAGAAACGTTAAGTGAGACGTCCTACCCCACTCGCCGTATTCACCGGACTTAGCCCCATCGCACCAGCACTTATTTCGATCGATGCAACACGGTCTTTCAAAACAACATTTACTTTTGTACGAAGAAGTGAAAATTTAACTTGATGAATGGTTGGCCTAGAAAAACCAAAAGTTCTTTTGGCGCGGAACCCTTTCTTTGACAGAAAGGTGGGAAAAAGTATTACCTAAGGATGACCAATACTTTGGTTATTAAGGTAATTTATTTTGTTATCGATTAATCGAAACACAAAACACATGTTGTGGAAGAGTAGAGTTAATCTATAAAAAAACAATTAAACATTTTGTATTCTAAATACTCTTTCTTGTCTTCGATGAATCTATTTCATTTTTTTTACTGGTCCATTTAAAATATTATCTAAGTTTATTAACAAAACGATTTATAACAAAACGGAATTGAAGCCATGGATCTTCGGAACAACCGATAGGAGAAAACACCAGATAATTGATCGTGGATTCTATTAAAGAAGATCGTGATAGGTAAACACAACGAAGATTAATGTTGGTCATAAATATGAAATAGTTATAATTTCTGTTTTTCATTAAACCGGTATAATTGGCTTGTAATGGAGAAGTATTTTTTGTTTTGAATATGAATAGTTTAGATGTGTTGACGCAGCATTTCCTTGATTCGTGATCCTTTCATGTTCTATTTTTCGTTATGTGTAAATGACTTGCAATTCAAATTTAAAAAAGAAAACATCAAAATCATGAAAGCATTCATTTACGTTTATTTCGTTCTCTTGAAAATAATTCTATAACAGTACAGCTTCACTATAGTTTCTTTTCAAGTATTTTTTCTAAAAAAATACAACAGGATTCTGTCAGCATCTATTATATTAATATTCGTATATGCAAGACCTCTTCAAATCAAAATTTTTATATTTATCGCAGTTATATCGAGGATTTGCTTCAATTTTTCTGATAAGTAGATATCGACAAAGAAGTCAACATCAGAATTCATGTCATGTCCACCCATCCAAGCCCATTGGACATCTTATTAAAACGATTGCAACCTAGTTTGTTGGAAACACTAGTAGATAGTTTTTCCAAAGACGCCTTAACTAAACTCTATATTCTCCTGATTTAACTCCACTTAATAATTATATATTTTCGAAATTTTTAAGATAATTGAGAGAGTAAAAATCTTTTTTTTTTTGCTTTTTTTGTCAAAATACTTATAGTATTTAAAAGTATACGAGTATTTAAAATACTCGCCTTATGAGTTTTGTTTCTTTTTGTGCTATATAGGATTTAAACAACGTATCGACTTACAGATTCCACCCGGTCATTAATAAGGTCTAGATGCTTCGAAATACATTAGAAGTCACATGGTACAGTATCTGGTGAATAACCAGGTTGTCAGTGGTATTTGATGAATTTTTATTTGTTCAATTGTTAAATACATTATTTGTCAAATATCGTTCATAGAGTACAAAATAATAATTTTTTTTCACAAGAATTATCAATACTATTTGAATAGTATTGATATGTACCATTTTCCTATGTGCCATTTTCAAACTACATAATTTTTAGATTTTTTATAGAGGCTCTTCGAATAAATAAAGTGAGCAAATGAACAGAACCATTACTACACCCATTCCAACGATACCATAAGTCTTCGGTAACAGTACATTCAGTATTACACCAGCTATCGATATAACGAATCAATTAATCAACGGGAGAAATGTTTATATCAATTAAAAGCCCGGTAGCAGGAGTGGAGTTAATTTTTTTTTTCGTTTTCAGTGAGGCCAAACAGAGAAACTCAATTAAATGCGCTGCATATACGACTGATCAATGTTATAAATCAGTGTTTACACCAGTCTTATATGTTGTGGTCATATATTTAACAGGAAGTAACAAGTTTCGTTTTTCAAATGACTTAGTTGGTTTCAAAAGTTTTATCGTGTTATCTAATGCAATATGTTATTTTCGATTACAATTTTTATTGTCTTTAAGTCTTAAAATTAATTTTATTGTCTTGTATTAAATTTTTATTGTCTTTAAGTCTTAAAAATGTTATTCCTAAAGGTCTCAACAACAGAAGAATGATATTGAATAAATTACACCGTTTGGAAAGATAAAACTTTAATAACAGAATGTTAAATCAGGTGAATATTATGTACCTTTTATTAAAAACTGTTCTCCCTAGGTGTTTTGTTTTTTCGTTGATATTATTGAAGTAGTGTACCATTTCCTTCACATTCACACTTTCCCCATATAATTTTTAATTTAAATGAAGAAATTATAATACCATACATATTACAAACCACAAAGTAAAAAGATAAAAATGCACGCTTCCTGTATGGAAATTCTTCAAAATTATAGCTCATATATGTATGTACTGTTGTCAAAGATGTTTTATCCTTTTTGTCAGAAGATCAGTTCACGCATGATTACACGTCGACGTAAACCAAGATGGATGAGTTCGGGAACCGACCCGATCTTGTGTTTGCCTTTTTGGAACCCAACTATCACCAGGAACTAATTCTGTTCAGTAAGGTGTACCCATTTGTATAAATGAATGATTCAAAAGCTCTTTCTTTCGATGGGGTCATTAAATCGCTAAGGATGCAGTTTTGTCTTCACTTATAGATGTCGACAGTTGTATTGTGAAGCATTTCACGTTCATTCTAAGCGGTCCAATCATTATATAATTTAACTTAGTTTATTTCAATATATTGAACGTTTTATAAACATTTCTAGTCTGAATGGAGATGGCGTTTTAACAAGATTCTAGCAGAATTGAGGCTGATTTATCATTTCTACGCTGCTCTTGCTGGTAGTTTTTTGTTTTACAATATGTAACTATCGAATTAAATTACGAATATTACGGCATTACTGCATACATAAATTCTTCCCTTGAATCATTAAATATTAATTAGTTTTAATCTCCACTAATGATGAGAACCGTCATAAAATATCTCTAATTTGGGTTTACCCCCATAAGAAAATCACAGTGATAGTTCCGACCTTTCATAGCAAGTAATTACAAGAGATTCTCGAGGTTTTAATTCAGCAGGGTCTTGTAAACATGTACTAGGTGCGAGAATACTGATATCTTGATTTGGTTTGACTATAAACTGGGTCTTAAAAAGTCTCATGTCAGTCCCCCAATTCTCCTGATCTGATCTCCACTGATTGTTTTATCAATTTTTATTCTCTCGGTGAAGAAGCATTTAAGGAAAACACATTTTTCTAATGATGAAGATGTAACTACTGCTGTGAATGAGTGCCGTCAAGATAGAAGAAAAAGAAGCTAAAACTTTTTTTAAGACATCGAAGAAAGTTTATATATATATATATATATATATATATATATATATATATATATATATATATATATATATATATATATATATATATATATATATATATTTGGTTCTATTGACGGTTATCCTCCAGTCTGCTGTATTTTTCGCTTTCTTTCATCATTCTTTATTTTTCATTTTGTAAAAATTCTTCTCCACCTCATCCCTGATTGCCTTCTTTTCTTTTTTTCCAAATTACATCCATTATCATATTTGTTCATATATTCATCTCATTCGCTTTAACTCCTAATATTTCTGATTTGTTAACCTGTTTTCTCAATTCTACTTTACCCTATATCTCCAAGTTTTTTATCTCCAAAAATATTTCTTAATACCTCTCGCTCCCGCATACTTTTTAGTTTCTGTTCTAATGTTCGCAACATCTCTAATTTACTAACAAATGCTTCTCGTAATGGTTTTAGATGTTTTTACCTTTAAAGCTATTTTTCTCTTTTTATTCCTCGATTCAGAATCCTTTTTGTTAGTTTTCTTCTATTTCCTTAACTAAAGTTTCATTATATTTCCTTTTCTTTTCCCTACATATTTTTTTGCACTTTCTTCGTTGTTCTCTTGGGTTCTCACTTTCCTTATACATTAGATCTTCGTACAATAGTCTAGTTCTATCATTCCACGACCTTTTAAGCCTCCTCACTTTCTCCTGGATTGTGGAGCTCATTGGAACATTTTCTTAGGCCATCGATTGTCTTTCATTCTCATAAGATGACCAAAACATATTTTCTTTCTTCAACCTTCTTTCGATACGATTAATGATTATATCAATCGCAGCGATTCGGTTACGGATTTCTGTGTTTGGTATGAGTTGTTTTCGGGAGATTCCTGCGCTACGCATGAGATTGTCTATTTCAACGGTTGTGTTTCTTCTTTCTAAATCTTTTTAGTGGATATAGATGTCAGTTATCTTTGAGGTAATGCTACTATATGAAGGTTCGTCAGAATAATTATTAAGATATCTTGCCTGCAGTAAAACTACAACAAATATTTAAATCAATGAGTTACCTATCGTTCATCCTGTATAACGACATAATGGATTTAGTGAATTCATTAGAATTTTAGAGAACCTGATTTATTATCTAACAAAACTAAATACGACTTTTATCTTTGATAAAAAAAAAATATATGACTTAATATCTATGGGAAAGAATGTAGTAAATGTTAGACGACAAAACTTATACTCAATCAACAGGTACTAGATCCGGCTGGAAGACAGGCCAACAGAATCATAAAAACGCCTTTAAAACTAAATTGAGCTATAAAAAAACCACGATCATAAAATATGTCATACCGAGGGCAATAAAACGGTCGGCCTATTCTAACCAGTCATCAATTATTTTTTGTAGGAGAAATCTACCCCTATCCACCTTTCATCCCTAACACTATAACGTGATTAGAATCTCTGAACTTGATACCAATTAAATAGAAATTTGAGAAAAAGTCAGGTTCACTAAAAAAGTCAGATTTAGTGTCGATTGACGAATAGAACGTTTTATCAATTAAACGATTTGAAGAATTTTATATCGAATATAAAAGAGGCATATATTTTTACAAGCAACAGGTGTGGAATATGATGAGAGAGATGAAGAACGAATAGAAAAGAGAAAGATAATTGATAGAGGCTCGGAAGGACCGCCAAACAAGGCCTATGAAAATCAATAAGCTGTGGATTTTCTTATTGTAAATGAGCATCGCGATCGTAAAATGTGCACCGATAGAACGGACACAGTAGGAGGTCATGTTTATATTTCGACGTTCACAGTTAGATCCGTACGAATGTGATTTTTGTGTAAAATTGTTATATGATGAATTTCGATGGGATTCGAAAAAAAATTGAAAGGTGTCGTATAAAATTTTTATATTTACTTTATGGAAATGAGTCAAAACATCAACAGGTGGTTTTTATAATAACAATATTTCCGATGAAAGCCCAATAGATTCTTAATGACAGTTCATTTTTTTTCTACAGCTTGGTGGTATTTCTAACTGTATATATTCTTAAGCTGAATTTTTATATATTAGTGTTTTACTGTGAATAATAGTACCAGAAAGTATTTCACGTAGAAACAAAGACCAGAAATCTTGTAATAGCTTTTACATATGTAACACATCGATCAATAAATACCCGGTCTGACAAAGAAAACATACTTTTTTTTGCAAATTTCGACTTTATTCATCAATATTATTCTCCTTGAAGAGCAATACAATCATTCCAACACTTTTCTAATATTTGCCTGCAAAAGATCCTCGAGTTTCGGCAATTACATCTTTATTGAAGCGATTTTTTTTTCGAGCGAGCATTTCTTTGAAGTCTGAGAATAGGAAATAGTTGCTGGGGGACAGATCTGGAAAATACAGTGGATGAGGAAGCAATTCGAAATGCAATTCATGTAATTTAGCCATCATTGCCAACGATTTGTAACACGGTTCATTGTCTTGGTGAAACAGCACGTTTTTTTTTGTTCATTTGGAGCCTTTTCTAACGCTATTGATGGTTTTACCTTTCTCGAGAAAATTGATGAACAATATCCCATGCGCATCCCAAAATACAGAGGTCAAAACCTTGTCTGCCGATGGTTGTGTTTTTGGTCGCTTTAGGCGGCTTTCACACGCTACTGTCCACTCAGATGACCACTCCACTCACATACCACATGAAAAAATCCGTCCAAACATTGCTCAGAATCATCAATACATCAACACCCGACATTATTTTTATCTATTGTTTTGAAAATAACAAAAAGTAGCGTCACTTAAAGCACAACAACTCAGAAATTAGTAGACAAATTGTCATGAAATTTTGACACATGACGTTGAAGGTTGGCAGAATCGACCTCTACCCAGGATATTTCGTAAGAGGCGCTATCTATATATCAGATCGGGGACTTATTAACCCATATGTTACACATTCTGTCCTATGGAAAATGTGATTGTTATATATATATATATATATATATATATATATATATATATATATATATATATATATATATATATATATATATATATATATATATATATATATATATATATATATATATATATATATATATATATATATATATATATATATATATATATATATATATATATTTATATATATTTATATATGTAGTTCAGTTTCTTCCAGTTGCATGTTGAATCGGTACGTTTCCCCTCGAATACATTTCCTTATAGTTCTGTTTTCCTTATAGTTTCTGCCCTGCCGAAAGGACTGTCTGCATTCTTCATTGTCCGGCGTTTTTTCATTAAGTTAATGGTCTCATTGGAAATTTTTTACTCTGAAACATTTATCTTCTGGTGCTATTAAAGTCGCCGTTTTAAGGACATTGTTGGCAATTTCTTCATATTGGTCTGAAATTTCCATCTCCTCCGGGTCTTGTAACACAGCAAAACGATTCGACAAAGCAATTTCAAAATCTCTGCCCCTCTCCAGCAGCTACCCAGAATCCACTTTGTCCCCTTTTAATCTTATCATTCTTTCGCGTTCTTTTCGGCAGTTTATCCTAATTTTTGCTCGTACCATTCGGTAGTCCCTTCCCACATTAAAATGGTTAAGGACAGTACAATTGCAAAATATTGCTTTATCGTTTGACATGGTGTAATCAATTTCACTTGTGAGTCCAGATGGACCTTTCCATGTCCATTTTCTGTTGATATTTTTCTTATAAAACGAATTCATAATATAGAGTTCTTGTCCTTCAGCAAAATCAACCAGCCTTTCACCTCTATTGTCCCGCTCACCATTTCCATATGGGCCAGTTGCATTTTCACCAGTTCTTTCTTTTTCTATTCTGGCCCTAAAATCACCCGTCAGGATTTTATACCTACACTTTTCTTTGTCTAAAAGTTGGGCCACATCATCATAAAATTCCTGAATTTCCTCATCTCTATGGCTTATAGTTGCTGCATAAGCTTGGACGATTTAAAGCTTAAACTTTTTATTCAGCTGAATGACGCATTGGGCTAATCTGTCAGATATACTTTAAAATTTGACTACCCTGTCTTTCAGCTTTCGATTGATGAGGAATCTAATTCCACCACATCGTCCATTCTCCGTACCTCGGGTGTAGAGTACATGACCGGTTGGTTCTAGTTTGATTAACTCTTCGCCCTTTCTTCGTGTTTCACAGAGCCCAATAATATCTCAATGTAGGTTGTCAAGTTCGATTAACAGTTCTTTCAGTCGGGTCTCCGTTTTCATTGTCCGTATATTAAGCGTAGCAGTGTCAAAAGTCCAATGGCAGCCTGATCTAACCCGGTGATTCTTAGCATCCTCTGCCTTGGGGCAGATCTTCCCGCTGCCCTAGATAGTTGCCCCTTGGCCTCCGGGGAATGAGGGCCGTGTTTGAAGTTGTACTATCATGTTGAAGGCATGTACCTTTATCTTCCACACTGGTCCAATGCGGGTTGGCAGATTTTGGATCATGCTAGTCGGAGGTCTCTGCCTTGATCTGTCCGCCAGAGGTGACCCTCCCAGGAACTTACGCTCCAGACGGCATAGCTCAAAGCTTCATTGTCCTACTCAAACCCCTTTACCACCTCAAGGTGTGATCCACACTGGGGGATCGGACCTTGCTATATATATATATATATATATATATATATATATATATATATATATATATATATATATATATATATATATATATATAAACTAAGTTATACAGCAATGTTGGTAATTGCTCTACTTGTCAAACCAAATCATTTTATCTCCATCTACCTGAATCGCATTCTTTGTTGCTTTAATAGCTTATTTAGAATTCTAAATGCGTTAATCTACAGAGAAGCATTGCTTTATCACAAGCTGATTTTAAGTCGAACAACATATATGTTGATGTTTCATAGGTATTAATGACAGTCATACCCTGTATAATAATATACTGTATTTAATTTGATGTTAGTTTAGTAACAGTTATTTGACACAATGGTACACATACAACATCAGTGTTGAATATAGTATTTTTTTAAAATAGAAAAACTAGGAAACACAAAAATAAAGCAATTGTTATTTCACACTCCTGATCAGTCACATTAACAATGTTCTATAAAATACCATACCGGTAGCAAAATAACGAATTGGATCTTTAAACCGAGAAAAAAAAATAATAAGAATGAAGCAAAACAGTGAGAAAGTTAATAGAATGATTCGCGTTGTCTAGCTCCATTTTCCACATGAAAAAACCCTCGGTATGCGACAGGCATACTGATGAAAAGGAAAAAAATACAAATCCCCACAAGTCTCAGATGCCACAAGATTGATATGACCTGCGGTTTTGACCAGCAACAAGAGCAAAAAAAAGGCTTTTGAATTAATGTCAGTGGCGTAGGAGTGGCGGAACTAAGTCTGTGCATTGTTCGGGTTGGTTTAGGTGCCGTACGCCACTGATACTCTTACGTAACAATATACCTGAAAGGGATAACAGGTTGTCCATTACGCAGGCATCAATAATGCCGTTAAAAGTGGGTCAAATTTTGTATCGAAATAGCTAGTTAGCCACGGGCTGGTGTGATCATATTGATCAGACCGATCGCCTTTCTTGACATTGTTTTTTTTTTAACGACAATGTGAAAAGTTCGAAAAAATTAATAAAAATTACCTTATAGCATTCGGGCATACAGTTTCACCAGATATTCCTCTGCGATGCTGAAGAAAGGCCAACCTGAAACAAAAGACTTTTCATTAACATCTATGGAGCCACAACAGTATTATTTTTAAACTTAAGGAGATTTACCACTAAACGACGAATCACTTTATTCAAAGTTTAAATCTTAATCAGATTAAATCATCTCCTGATCGAGAACTTTGTTTCGGTGTTTAGTGGTAAATCTCTTTAAGTTTAGTGTTTCACACCGAAGGTTCCAATAGAAAAATTGAGTATTGTTATTGTAAGATAACCAACAAATCCTGAGATTTTTATTATAATTCCATTTTACTTAAATTCTACTAAAATGCGCGTTTCACTATCTAAATTAGCATCATCAGGAAACGATTTCAAACTTTTTATGATGTTTAAACACTAAACTTGAACAGATTTACCACTAAACACCAAATAACTTTTTTCGAACTGCTCGGTGCACGTTTCGCTAACCATGTTAAAGGTTCCAATAGAAGAATTGATGTTTAAACAGTTTCAATTAATTCCCAATGATAACAACTTGGTCAACAAAACGCGCGTTTAGTAATTTCAATGCAATTTGGTGTGAGTGAAGACTCATAAAATAAAGGTAAAGATTTCTCTTCTTTAAGATTGTTTCTATCGTAAATACATCTTTCTCTATTCTACGCTTGTTGTAACCATTTCAAACGTGCCACTCGTTTTAATTCATCATGTGGTCGTCTTCCCAGACTTCTTCGCTCTCCCCAAGGTCTCAATCTATGGTGTTTCCACTGCACTGTTTTCTATGTCTTGTAACATATCCCATCCAATTCTAGTTTAATATGCTTATACGTTTCACAACATCTTCCATCTTGGTTTGTTCTCCTCTCCATAGGTTGGTTTTTCGATCTTGTAGCGTTATTTCCAGTAGTTTTCCTTCAATAGCTCTCTGGTGTACCTAAAGTATATTTATTGTCTTTTTCTTGAGCGTCCATGTTTCCATACCGTATGTTATTACAGGGAGAATACATTTGTTGCAGATTTGGTTTTAGTGTTTCATAAGAATTCTCGTGTTCGATATACTTTTTAGTCTGTCTTCTATTGATATCAGTAAAAGTTCGTGTATTTAAATGGAATCTCATTCTGCAAGTCCACCAAGCATTTCTTCAACTATACTTTTTTGTACAACTATATGAATTAGAAAAAAAGGTAAACATTCTTTAAAACGCAAACATAAAACGGAAACCTGGCTCAGTTGCCTCCGAATCACGTGTTTTGGAGTGGCATAAAAGATTCAAAGGAGGTCGGGAATCGAACAACGTCCAATTTCAGCCCGAACCGATGAAAATGTGACCAGTGCATGAATTCTCAATCTCTGATCGACGGTTAAGTGTTCCTTTGATAGCACAGGAGCTGAATTTACAGAATTCAACTGTGCATTCAAGTTGTTGCCGAAGGTTTTGTCAGACGAGCAGAACAAACACCACGTGACGCTGTCCCAACCACCGTATAGTCCAGATGTGGCTCACCCAGACTTTTTTTGTTCCCTCGGATCAAGAGGAGCTTAACAGGACATCGTTTCGGGACGATTGAGGCAGTCCAAAAGGGTTCGACGGAGTGTTTGAGTAGCGTTGCAGTTACGGACTTTCAGGGGGCGTATGAAGATTGGAAAAACCACTGGCAGTGGTGTATTGATGCAGGAGGGTCGTATTTCTATAACTATTAAGTTACTTTACTTTATATATATATATATATATATATATATATATATATATATATATATATATATATATATATATATATATATATATATATATATATATAGATATAGATATATGTATGTGTGTGGTAAACTAAACTAAAATATTAATCTAACATATTATCCAGATTTGGTGCCATGGGATCAACACGTTTTCCGATGCAATTTTTGATACAATACGCTTTTATAAACTACAGTTACGAGCTATATGTCAAAGAATGAGATTCCGTCTAAATATGCCATTCGGTTGTCGTGAAATCCAAGTTTTATCACAAATATAAACATGAAATATTGGAAGGAAGGGAAAATATGTTAGTAAAAATAGTAAATTTGTAAAAATAAAACTAAAAATGTTCGAAATTAATAATTAATAACCAAAAGTAACATTTTAGAAAGGTTCAAATTATTAAGCAACAAATTAAAAATATATAAACACTATATACCGCTGAAAAAAACACTTTGATAACGATCAACGTTAAACAGAAAACCCAATCAGCATTCTATAGATATAACAAATAAAGCGATCCAAAGCATCAGACATAACTTTAATACTGCAATTGTATCACCGGTAAATCTTTAAAAAAAATACTGTTAAGCTCGAAGAAGAAAAAAAACTGCTTCATTAACTTTTTCTTCTTTTCTTCACGCCATGCTTTTGGTAGTTTTGGTGTTTGTTTAGGTTGCTTTTTCCACCGACCAAATTAGAATTTACGACCGCCTATTCACATTAAAGATACAAATTATGAGATTATCGCCGGGTGATGGCTATTTACACGTCGGTGCTATTCCGTTTATCCGTTTTTATGTCCCATCGAAATCTTCGAATTGATAATAATTCATTTGCTAATTGGTTCCCAAAGATTCGGCACCGATCGCTGGCTACGAGTTCGAGGTCAACCGTTAACGTTAAGACTTTTTAAGCCATAAATTATTCTGATATAATTTGATAATATAATTGGAAAAAAATAGCACAAAGAAACAGACTATCGACTGATCGCAAGCAGTGGAGTACAGTGCTATAAAGAAATGAAGAAAACTTAGACGTGCTTGAACTTTAAATATAAATCCACTTGTGTCAGTTTCATGGCTTAAAAAGGAACTTACAGAAACTGGTTCATTCAAAAAAAACCCAGTTTAATTATTCAGTAAAATCTTTTGCTTCTTTAAATCAGCAAATTGTGTATTATAAAATTTAAAATTTTATTACAGATGTCGATGTGTTGTTTGTGCCATTTTAAATATCAACGATTGTTTTGGATAATTTCAGACATCAAGGAAGCGCACACGGTAAGCTGTAAATTTAAATGATTATTATACCAATATCATTTGCTCATCCAGAACACGATGCGCTGATCGTACATCGCCTTTATTGAATTTGTACTGTCAAGAAATAGCATCTGTATATATATATATTTATATATATATATATATATATATATATATATATATATATATATATATATATATATATATATATATATATATATATATATATATATATATACAGCACAGTTACAACACAGTTATTAAACCAGAATGTCTATATGGCGCAGAAACGCTCATTTTGAATAGAAAGATGGACATCGAGGACATTGAAAAGACGGAAAGAAAAATCTTAGGCCCCAAACAAATAAATGGTACAACATACCGACTTCGAGAAAACTAAGAAATCAAACAATACACGGATATACATAGCGATATGAGAAAAAGAAGACTTAAGTTTTACGGACACATAAAACGGATAAATCCTAGTAGGCTAACTAGACAAATAGTCGAATTTTATGAAAATAGGAGTAGGGCTAAAGTAGAAATAATTAAATGGATTGCTGCAATGAAAGAGGATCTAAGATCAGCACATATTACACAATGTGAAATTCAGGATAGAAGCTGTTTCAGACACAAGGCCAAGATCTGCATTTAAATGTGTGGTTAACGTTAGGGAGGTTGGCTAGAGGGAAAAATGTAGGAAGACTGGAACAACTTGGTCTGACGAAAGGAAAAAGGCTCATAGCGAAAGAATGAAATTAGTATGGGCGCAAAAGAAGGCTAACGGCAACAAACGCGTCTAATTGTACTTCGCGTGGTCGACCAGGGCCCATATATATATATATATATATATATATATATATATATATATATATATATATATATATATATATATATATATATATATATACGTATGGTGGTCGGTAATGTTAAAATTACTAGGTTCTCGGATAAAACCGCGTTTTAGATTTCTAAAGTTTCGACGTTTCGGCTATATATATATATATTATCAAGAAACTCTAGTTGATTTACTTCCACAAAAGTCACATGGTGCCTATGAGATCCCTTGTTCTGGCTGCTCCCAATCATATATCGGTCAAACCAAGAGACGCATCCAAAATCGAATATAGGAGCATTTTCTCGCAGTTCGAAAATTGGATCTCTCCTTAACTCTAGCAGAACATCATATCCAAACGGGTCACAAAATAGATTTCGACAAGGCCAAAGTAATCGCACCTATATATTCCTATAAACCCCACATAATTCGTGAAGAAATTGAGATCGAAAAACGCCCAGACTGCTTAAACAAGAGGGACGACGGTCTTAAAGTTCCAAATACATGGAAACCTCTTATTTCCAAATTGCCCATCCGAAACCCTTCTAATCAAACGTCCACCTCTTGTCTCCCCCCACCCCTCTCTCAACCAAGCCCTCCGCCCACAACCTTACCTATTAATGCAGAGGTTGTAAACTCTGGGGAGTAGGCAGATTGAGACCTCGGGGTAAATCAACTAGACTCTCTTGATAATGGCTTTAAAGTGGAAGCCGAAACGTTGAGATTTTAGAAATCTAAAACGCAGTTCTACCCGAGAACCTATATATAAATAAATATATATATATATATATATATATATATATATATATATATATATATATATATATATATATATATGTATATATATATATATATATATATATATATATATATATATATATATATATATATATATATATATATATATATATATGAAAAACAGAATTTTTTTCATCCGTAGTTCCACATAATTCTGCTCGTCTCAAATCAGTCGCCGTCACCATGCCGAGACAAGTACCTCCCAGGACCGGTTTCTAGCCTCACAGCCGTCATCAGCTGGGCTCGAGCTCAACGCAGTGAGACAGCTGAAACGAAACGAACAGAGCAAGACCAAGTCAACTGGTCATATCAACTGGTTATATATATATATATATATATATATATATATATATATATATATATATATATATATATATATATATATATATATATATATATATATATAACCAGTTGATATGACCAGTATATATATATATATATATATATATATATATATATATATATATATATATATATATATATATATATATATATATATCACTCAATAAGTTCGTAGGATAACTAATAAAACAGCTACTTTTAGGCAAAATTTTACTTTATTCATCTACATAGTCCCCTTCAATAATAATACATTGATTCCAACGCAACTATACATTGATTTCAACATTTCGATGCCTTTTTTGTAGAACGATTTATCTATGGCCTCAAAATAGCCTTCAGTTTCGGCAATCACTTCTTCATTGGAACCAAATCCTGTTTCCCTGGAGCTTTTTTTATGTCTGCAAACAGGTAGTAGTCGCTGGGAGTCAGATCCGGAGAATACAATGGATGAGGAAGCAATTCAAAGTACAATTTTGCCAATGGTGCGAGCAACTTGTGACACGGTGGATTATCCTGATGAAACAGCACATTTTTCTTCTTCATTTGGGATCGTTTTTTCGCACTTTCTTTCTTCAAACGGACTAATAACCGCATATAATGTTCGCTATTGATGGTTCTTCCTTTTTGAGGGTAATCAATGAATAAAATATCTTGCGCATCTCAAAATACGGATGCCAAAAACCTTACCAGCTGACATTTGCGTTTTTGGTCGCTGTGGGCGGCTTTCTCCAGTTGCTGTCTACTCAGCTGACGGTCTATTTGACTGTGGAGTATCTTCTCTGCCATTTGTCTCGATGGAGCAGAGTCCGAATAATACTTATCAAGCAACTGCTTTGCTTGAACGATACTTTTACCCATTAAAATGCGATGCTTTATTAACACACGACACTCAAATATTTCCATTGTTTTCAAAATTACCAACGTATTTCCAATGTTATTATAGAAACTTTTTTTGTTTATACCCATTTTAACATATTAATTTCTGACTAAGCTACAGTACTAGCGAAATGCGTCAGTGATAATAAAGTGGCAATTTTGATAAAAAATCTTTCATTAAACATTTGCAATGAATTTTGATCAATTATAAGTCAACACAATCCCAAAAATTACAAAATAAAATACTGTAATTTCTAACTTAACAAGCGAAATGATAAAGCTTCCTTGCTTATATGTTTAAAATAGTAATAATAACTATTAACTACATTTAGAATTTCAATTTAAATTAAAGGGAAAGTGCAATAAATATAAAAACAAAGGTGCATCTTAATTTATTTACCCACTTTCAACCATTATCTTTTGTCTAACAGCACAAACAGACATTTCTATAATTTACGACCCAGTAGCGAAAATTTAAAAAGGACAAACACCACCCCAATTATAAACTCGACAAACAAAAGCTACCAGGAACCCGGTGTTGCACCTGTACAGGTATTATCATCCTCTCCGAGGGTCATCCTCCTCATTTCGCTGGGTGTATCCAATGTGAAGCCCATAAATAAAACATCAGTTCGTGTAAGATTTTTAATGTTGCATTTCCTGACGTCGTTAGGAAAAAGAAGAAGAAAAAGAAAAAGGAAGAAGGAGCGAAGTGAAGCGGTAATCGGACGGACTTAATGAAGCAAAATTGATTGGGGCGTGTTCGGACGAAAAGCTCGTAATGAGCGACAGATATCTTCGTCTAACAGGACGAAGAAAATGGTTTCCCACCTGCTCAGTCTTTATCTGTACCGCGCCACAAAAAATATATATATACACATCGTAGTTATTACATAAAACGGCGTTTTTCTGGAAGGGCATTTACACCTGAACAGGTCACCTGTCTCATTACGCCAGCTGATCAAAATTAATAATATAATAAACACGCACCCCAACATCAATTTGACAGCATTGTTATGTGTTTTGTATGCGGCGATACAACCAACATAAAATGTACAATGCTGTGCAAAGTCAGAGAAAAATTCGATTACTTTCTATTGCCGCTCTTTTAACACTCTTTTTCCGATTGCTGCTCTTTTAATGGTCGGTAACTGGTGGTCGATAACTTTCATTTGCGCCACGTTAAGCTTTTTTTTGTTCAAAAAGGATACGAACACTGTCCAAACAAAATTTCCAAAAATCCAAACAAAAAAAACAATTTTTCTATTGGAACCTTCGGTGTGAAAGACTACACTCAAAGAGATTCATCATTAAACACCGAATCACTTTTTTAAAGTTCTCGACGCACGTTTCTCTAACCATGTTAGCATCATCAGGAGATGATTTAATCTATGTGACGTTTACGGAGATTGTTCTGTCCGGGAGCCCACGGTGCAAAGTTGTTTTGTCGGTTCAGGGGCGGAGATTTTGACCTGGAAGATCAGTATCGCTCTGGCCGTCCTGCCACCGATCAGAGCGCTGATGTCGAAAAAATATAAGCCATAATAGTCGAAGATCCACGCATCCGTGAGTTAGCTAATAAGTTAAATATTGACAAATCGACTGTTTTTGAGCGCCTGAAAAAAAAACGGTACGTCTGTCGATACCATGTGAGGTTCCTAATGAACTTAGTGATCGAAATCTGCTTTACCCAATCTCTTCTTGCGATTTTTTGCTGGAAAAAAAATCTGAATCTTCGTTTTTGAAGCGGATGGTAACTGGTGATGAAAAGTGGATTGTGTAATGGGTGTTTCGGTTAATCATATCGATTTTTTCGCAAAATTTGAGCGTTTATTTCCATAACAAAATAAATTGCCTTAATAATAAAAATATTGGCCGTCGTTAACTATTACTTTGTCCCATCTTTCTGTCAAATAATGGATTTCGCGTCAAAAGGACTTTAGGTTTTTTAAGGCCTATCATCCATTTTCAAATTGTCATTTCTTCGTAAGAATGTAAGTGTTCTGAACTGTCTGAAGTTCCAAGTCCGGTGAATACGGCGGGTGGGGTTTCTTTACACATTTTTCAACATCTTGAAAAATTATTTTACTTGTCTTTGGGCCTATTTTGGTGTTTTTCTTTCAATGCTCAGTTCAATTTTGTCAGTTGTCGGTATCGATCGTTTCACCCCGTTTCAGAGATCCACTTTTCACCACCTGTCACAACTCGATGCAATGTTTTGTTTTCTGTCTGACATGCAAAATTTCACAAATTGCTTTTCGCTTTTCAATGTCTCCTTTGTTTAATTCATAGTGAACCCATTTTCCTTCCTTCTGGATATTTCACAATGCGTGTAGACGTTCAGAAATGATGGATTGGTTAACATTCAATGCCTCTGCCAATTGTTTCAACGTATGAGTTGAGTCTTCATGCAATAATGCTTGCAAATCTGCATCTTCAAACGTTTTCGACTCCGTCTTTTATATCAAAATCACCACTTTTAAAGCGTTTAAACCATTGTTCACAAGTTTTTCGGGTTAGAGCATGTTCACCAGAAGCTCAGTTTTGCACAATGACAATTAAAAGTGAACTGCTTTTTGATTGCTCATTTTTACCCTCCAAAATGCTATAGACATCATTAGTTTATATCAACGAATTTATTAGTAACGCCATCTCTTAGCAAAATCGACATTATTAACTGAAACACCTATTACAACAACCAACAACAAAATGTGGGGCTTGTCAGGGTCAGCGGTTTTAAGACATGACAATGCACGATCACACGTTTCAACACGGACTCGTCAAAAATTGTTGCGCTTCAATTGGGATGTTTTTCCCCATCCAGCTTACCGGCCGCCCATCGCCCCCTCCAATTATAATGTATTCCACTCCCTCCAAAAATGATTAAATGCGAAATCTTTCAAAACGGAAGAAGAAGTGAAAAACAGTTGGTTAACATTTTTTGTGCAATAAAGATGAATTTTTGGGCAAAAAGGCATTATGAATCTACCACTACGTTGGAAAAAGTTGTAAATAATAATGATAATTACATAATAAACTAATAAATATTTACATAAAATATGTGCGTTTCTTTTTCTTTTAAAAAATTATCTACAAACCCCTACCCTCGAAGAAATCTAAAGAAAGCTTCGTTAATCTGACAAGAAAAAGGCAATGAAATGATCGGACGGCTTGAAGCCCGACGGTTCTCGAAAGAGCTGAAGAGGGCACTTTCGAGGACTTGGGACAATAAGGATATAAGTAAAAAAAAGGACTGCTTTCAACTTATTTTGGTGTTTGATGAAAAACAAACTGGTTTCCCACCGTATAACTACACTATTGTCCAAAGGAAACACTGAAGAACTCGACACTCATCTTTATTTACAACTAAAATGTAATTTTACAATGTAAATGGGTTTAACACCTCTGTTGACATGTTGAGACTCATGCCCTCATCCTCCGACTGCCGAGAATTGCCGCTCAAAACATATGTCTGTCTCTACTTGACTTGGTGTCTGCTATGTGCCTTGGTGTGGTAGCTAACGCCAGTTATTGTAGGCGCTAAACCACCACATAGTAATCTCTCTTTTTAGTTATAACTCTATCACTTCTTTTTTCTTAGCTGGCTGCGCGACGTTGTCAGACCTTTGGTCGAGTGTTTCGTTATTAGTAATAGAAAGTTGAAAAAAAAAGTTTGACATCAATTATTTAAATAATAAATAGTCATATATAATAACATTCTGTAAATAAACTTCAACTTTATCATGTGATATTTTTTATTCTATAATGTTGTAAAATTAACAGTGAAAAATCGTGTATAAGAACGCTTTGAAAATATAATTTTTCTGAATAACTAGACGATGAATAATTTTCAAATTTTAAGCATAGTTTAATAACATATCCTTTGTCACAATTACCGAATTTTAAATCTTAGGCTTGGAAACTCGTTTTTCATACGATTCACTCGTCCCTCCTTAATTGAATAAAATCTATCATCAAAAATAGCTGTAAAAATTTTAGAAATTTATTCATTATCAGTAATTTTTAATCAACTATATGTTGTCGGTTAGTCTCTATGACAAGGTAAAAAGCACTATCCGTCTTTCGAATGAAAAACCTCGGCAAACAAATCAGATAGCGCTTGTCAGAGTCAACGGGAGTCTTTTAGTAGGCAAAGTAGCCCGTCCGCGGAATATCTCACCATATTAATACCGCGTCCCGAATCACTACCGCATCGCTTTGTCCACTGAGCGGTAATGGTGATTTTAACACGCAGTAAATTCCGCCGACCGTAAAGAAACCCGACAGATTTGCCACCGAGACCATAAATAAATGTCCCAAACCGAAAGGCGTCGGCAGACACCGGCTCAAAGGCCCGATCTGCAAGGAATGCACTCTACTTAGACGGTCTATACTTCATCCATGAGGAAGTGTTCGGGCATATCTTCAAAAAAAAACAGAAGATTGCACCAGATAAGCCTTATTTGGTGAAGATTCGACGGTACCAAATGGCAAACAAAAAATAAATGGAGACATAAATTTTCTACCTCACTGTAACATTCCAGAATGCAACATAAATCGTAAAAGTGTTATTTCATTTAATAGAAACACTATAAGTTAAAATGCAACAATATTTCATCAAATATTATTTCAAATTCATATTATGGACTATTTTAGGGTGTTATATGTAATTGTGTTCTTATTGTATATTTTTATTATTCATTGTTTATAGATATTCGTGTTTTTGACGCCATTCATATGCCTCACAAATACTCGTTAACGGTAGTGATTATTCGCCTAATTTCGCCACTTATTTCACTCGTTTTAATGTTTTTGTAATGAAACGCCTGAAGAAGAAATATTTATTTATTGGAGCAAAAAATTGAAATCGAATTAAACTTCTGAGTGAAGTATAATCCTTTATTTATAAAAAATAGGAAAACGCAATACACCCTGTATGTGGGTTATAGAGAAGAGATTATTACACACTTCGAGATTCATAAAACGATGTTTGTAGAAAATACAGCACCAAATCACACACAGGATTTAACTAGTGGATATTGGTTCATCCGATTTGTACCACTGCTATATCATTACTATTCCATTTCCTTCTGTATTTCAGCTAAAATGTCAGCTACACCAGCACACAACTTCAATTGTGTTGGCCGAAAGCCCTCCCAATGCAAAAAGTCTAAGGTAACGATCCTAACTTTATTTTGTTCCTTTTCTATTTCCTGCATCAAACGAAAGTCTTCTTGGACCTTCATGAAACCAGATTTCGCAACATCCGATCCCGCACATATTGTATTGGTGCTCCTAATGGGACTATTTGCCTGGTTGGACCATTGCATGGTGGAAAGAATATGCCACGGTATTCTTGCTAAGGGAGAAACTCTTCATATATAGAGACTGTGGTGAACTTCGGGAAAATATATATCTTTAAACAGAATGGTACACTAGCACACATGAGCCATTTGGTTCAAAACTTGCTGACGGGTATCGTGGATATTGTGTCCAGATCTGAGTCTGTTGAACTATTATGTAGACCGTTATTGCGAGGGTTACTCCCATTGTGATTGTTCTGGCAATGAAACTGCATTGAAGGACACAGATTGCGTTCGAGTGGTTCAGAAAGAAAATTCAGACATACTGCTCGCTTATAATGCCGTCGAATTAGAATTGAATGGGACCTGGAGTGCGGCTCTGTTTAATTTAATGATGATTGTCATAGAAGTGTCAGGCGGAGTCAGATCACTCCATGAATTATGATAAGGGAGGATATATTCTTGGGAAGTATAGTATCATCAGAGAAAGTTATGTATCCGAAATATTACAGCTCGTCATTAAGTTATAGCAATAAGCTCGTTCAAATATAATTTTTGTGCAAGATAAGGACCAAATCCAACTCATTAAGCAGTGCTATCTTTAGAGTCTGCGATTGCGACACTCGATCGAGTTCCAAAAATGCATTTACAGATAAAACGTGTAGTATCACATTGGGTAAACTCTTAAACTTCAAATAAAATTGAAGCACAACGCGCCTGGGGTTCCTCGCCATAAGAAGATATCTAACTCGGTCCATTCTTCGCGGACTTACCCACCGTTATAATAACCATGGTGGACATAGTGTATTAATTTTTTTTGTATAACATGTAAAAATATTTTTTTCGTTTTTTATCAATTCGTTATACCGTCATGGTGCACTCAAATTATAAAATTATTATAATAAAATATATTTCGCATAGTGTATGCATTAGCTGTTGTTCGTCCACCAAATTTTCTGAAGAATTAACCTTTAAAAAAGTTATTTAAACAGCTTACTCTCAATAGCATAAAACATAAGAGTATCTTTTAAAATTTGGTAAAAACAGTTTTGCCACAGAAACCTTAAATTTTTTAAAGATAAACGAAACTGTAATAAGAAAGCAATTAAAAATAAAACAACCGAAAAGTGAAATTTTGGCATTCTCAATTTCATTGCAAATTTCATTTTAACATAAAATTTAAAAAAAAATAGAATGCAAAAAAAATACGGGAAACTCTCGTGGGTTTCGACCGTTCCCCATATTCTCTTGATTTACCTCCGCGTGTTTTCTAGCTATTTCCGTAATTAATTCTAAAAAGTTATTAAAATTATAAATAAAATATTGTGTATCATTATGCATCAGTTACAGTTTTTTTGCACAGACTGTGGATAAAAGGTGGAATTAAAAGCAGTCGCCCTTGCTGGTATATGCAAATATCGCCCTTTTCGTTGATTTTTACGCAAGCAATAGTTGTCGACAATTCATTTAACGTATCGGTTCACGTGACCGCAACCACTAAAGTAACACCGCATAAGTAACGAACGCAATGGCTTATGACTTCATACAGGCTACGAATGGGCGGCCAATAAAATATCGTTAAATGCGGGATATGCCACGTTCCAGATTTTGGTTCAGTTTCAACCATTATCATTTCCTGTTTGGTAAATGGTATAGCAACTATCTAGATATGACGAAATTTCCCAACGAAACTTTTCTTTGGGAAATTTCAAATCTTCGGAGGAAATTATATTATAAGAAAGGTATATTTCTATAGTTTTTATTTGAATTTATATATATATATATATATATATATATATATATATATATATATATATATATATATATATATATATATATATATATATATATATATATATATATATATATATATATATATATATATATATATATATATTAACATTTATTATATTACAACATAAATCTATTTGTTATTGTTGGTGGATTTATGCAGTTGTGGGTTGTATCCTTCTTCATCTGCAACAGTTTGAAATCTTCTAGGTTTCTCTCTGGGCAGATGGTATCGAAGGCGTCATGGTTTTTTTTTTTCAACTGTTAGTCGATGTCGCTCAGATCTTGTGTTCTAGTAGTAAGTATTTAAGCTTCTTTTTAAAATTTTTTAGGTTTAATTTTATTATGTCTTTCGGTATCTTGTTGAATTTTGCTACGGTTTCAGTTGTGAGTTTTTCTCTGAGTCTTTTGAGTGTATTTTTATGAACTGTAATGTCTGATTTTCTTCTGGTTTCGTATGTATGTATTTGTTTGTTTGTCGTGAATGTGATAGTTGTCTTTATTAATTTATTTTGAATTTTGTATAGCAGCAGTATATTGTGATATTGTATTAGTTGTCTGATGTTTAGTTCTTTTGTTTTTTTATATAGTTCTTCGGTTGGCGTTAGTCTGTTGAGATTATATAATATTTTCAATGTCTTTGTAGTATGTTTAAGTTTTTTTCTGTAGTATTGCTCCATGTATTAATCATATAAGCATTTTTAGATGAGAATAGTGCATGTTACAGTGGTTTCTTCATTTTTGTTGGTATGATGTGCTTCATTTTTAAGAGCAAAGTAATTGTTTTGGCATTTTCTTTTTTTATTTTATTTATATGCTTATCCCATTTTAAGGTAGTGTGTATTTTAATTCCTAGGTAGTTAATTTCGGAAATTTCCTTTAATTTTTGGTTTCTTATCGTTATGTTTAGGTCTCTGGCTTATTAAATATTATGTATTCTGTTTTTGTTTCGTTTATCGTGAGTGAGTTGTTAAAACACCATAGTTCGTACTTTTTCATATCGTTATATATATTATGTTGTAATCTGTTGTAATCATTGTCAGAATACAACATGCACAAGTCATCAGCGTAAGCATACATTTTTCCAGTGAAGTTTTCTTCGAATAAATCGTTTGTATAGAGTATATATAGCAATGGTGGCAGGTTACCTCCTTGCGGCAAGCCGTGCGCAGCTGTATTAGTGTTGCTTTTTATCTCTCCTACTTTAGTCTTTTGGGGTCTGTTCATCAAGTAGCTTTCAATTATTCTTATGTAATTATCAAATCCATATGCAATGAGTTTTTCTATTATCTTCTAAGTCAGTCTTAAAATTGTCTTCTGAGTCAATGCAATGGTGAAACACTCCTGTAACCAATATTTTGCAATCACCTCCAAAACCCCGATCAAAACCTAGTGAATGTCAAAAATAAAGTCAACATGTTTCTTGTCGTCGCTAATTTCAGCTTTAAGAATAACCATAAGTTGGATGGGCTTAAATCTGGCGTATATGGGGGATGGTTCAGTCCAGGATGTACTTTTGAGCTAGGAGCTCGTGCTTTAAAATTATAAGTACATTGGATTTAGCAGTACCAATGAGCTCGATGGGTCTGGCAGAATTTCAGCCGCTTTTCTTATTTTTTTATTTTCATTTCGAATTGCTAATGATGGACCTGGCCGACCATTACTTTGCCTCAATAAGGGTTTCAGTGACATTTTTTTTACTCAACTTAAATCGATCTAATCAGTCTCAATCTGTCCACTTCTGGACAAAAACCATTTCAAGCTTCCTCCATTTGTCTTTGTCTTGGACAGTCCAAACCCATGCTTTTCCCGCTAATTGCTCTATGTTGTCTGCCTACCTTTTCCGCAGTCCCCCTTTGCTTGGTGTGGTTTGGTCTTCATATTATAATTTTCGTTTCCCAACGATCCGACTGTTGCGAGCTACATGTCCAGCGAATCGCCACTTCGACCTTAACACCCGTTCGTTTATATCCGTTCGTTTTGCGTTTTGTCTAATTTGTTCATGTGGAATTGCTGCTCGTTGGCCCTTTTCATAGTTCGCTGTACTTCTTCATATGGTGTAACTAGGAGCATGCAGATATCGTAATTTAACTAAACTTGAAGAGATTTACCACTAAACACCAAAACACTTTTTTAAACTGCTCGACGCACGTTTCGCTAACCATGTTAGCATCATCAGGAGATGATCTAATCTAATTGATCGTAATTTAACTTAAACTAAACTAACTAATTTATTAAATAATTTGATATCATCACGCTGTTCCACTGTTGTTTCCTAGGCTGACTCGTAAGCGGTATTATCTCATTTTATGTCATTACAAATAAACATGAAAACAAGCCTTGATATTCAAAGTCTTAGCAGACATATATATCGTCATGCTTCCACATAAATATTCGTCCAACTTAGGGAGTAAAAAATAATACTGAGAGCCAAATCTGGAGAATTTGGAGGCTGTTCAAAAATTTTCTAAGCATAGTTGTGGATGGCAGCTACTAAAATAAAACTCTTGTGAGCTGGGGATTTTTCTTATATTCTTTTACGAATGTTTGGCTTGGATATTGATTTGTGATAGTATGCATCTGATAAATAAGCGACAAGCAGATCTCCAGAAGAGAAAATAACCCGAATTTTACCTTTCATATGATTGTGTTAAAAGTGTTACTTTGCAGTTTATAATCTAGACCAAAGTAAGGGACCAACATTGTATCCACCGCCTTCAAAAAATACCACGATATAAAGTCGGTTTGAAATTTTTCAGCCTGACAAAGAAAACACAAAATTGTTGAGAATTAAAAAATATTTTAAACGTAGTCACCTTATAATTCAGTAGATTTGTCCAACTCTTCAAAATAAGTGTCTCAGCTTTCATCTCTTCATTTGACGTGAATATTTGAACACTCATTAAGGGGATATCTTTTTCATATACAAAACATCGTATAGAGTGTAGTAGACACGGTCAGTGATGATGACGGTGATTTAATACGGCAATGTGGATTTTTATGACAATTTTGTCGGTCATAGTGGTTTTTAGGCGCCCCGAGCGTTCATCATCTTTAGTGGATATACGACCACATATAAATTCAAGTAATGTCTGAATGATTGTGGCGTGTTCATATATTGTTTTTCTTTTTTTGGGTTTTTCGCCGGGATCTAAAACTCAAAAAAATAACAAGAATATCTGATAAATCTAAATAAAGATATCTAAATAAAGAATCACTGGGTAAAAAACAAAACGGAGACAAGTTTCTCAGTGATTCTTTTTTTGTAGTAAATTTAACAAAATTTTAAGACATAAAAAAAAAATAAAATAAATACGAACTTTTGAACGTTAATGTTTCGGGAGGTCTTCTCCCCCTGTTTTCAAAACGCATCTAGGAAATAAATTATATTAATTTCTATATATAATGCAAAGATAAGAAGTAAATATAGTTTGTGTTTGTCAATGATACTTACATTGACAATAATCAATTATTTATTTACATAAGAACATTTATTTTTGATATTTTTTCAGATTATGGCGAAAGACCCAAAAAAAGGAAAAAAAAATACACGTATAAATTCATCAGTTCACTTCGCGTTCACTTTTGCCGAAAATGGAAGATAGGAATTCTTTATAGTGAAATCTAACTTATTGTTAAATAATAACGGGTAAAACCCGATAAATTCAACATACTGTGTAATAGCTCGAATTTTGGTCAGTTTTCAAAATTTCAAAACTTGCAACCAGCATTTAAATGCATGCCATCTAACCAATTATACTTGACAAATTTGGTCATACTTGAATCATATTTGTGTCAAGCCAAGAACTTTTCGAACGACCCTTGTAGATTAAAGTTAAAAATACATTTTGAATAAAATAAGTCAAGTCGTGGATTCTTCTATTAGAACCTTCGGTGTGAAACACTAAACTTGAAGAGATTCACCACTAAATACCAAATCACTTTTCTAAACTTCTCGACGCGCGTTTCGCTAACCATGTTAGCATCATCAGGAAATGATTTAATCTAATCTAAGTCAAGCCTTTTTCACTTAAAGACAGTCATTTAGAAGTAATAACGATCTAACCTCGTGTATATTAATTTTTCAAAATATACTGTAAATATTTGCAAATGGACAAAGAATGCTAATGAGAATTCGCGAACGTAGTTGTTAAAAGATCGACTGGTAAATAAAATATCGCCGCAAAAGACCCTGTGTATTATGTAAATGGGCCTTCTAAATGCGTGCTAAGCCCGACACATAGATTAAGTTCGAGTGCAATCGATGCACCCGACACCTACATGCACCTTTATATTCCCGATTTGCGTTGTAAATATGGACCGTTGGCCATTGTAATTGCAAATTTTTATTCAATAAACGTCATAAACAACCGGCCCATTTCACTTTAAAACGCTCACAAAATTACCCATAACATTTTCAAAACGATAGTCTTATTTACCAATTTGAATATATTACATTTAGTTTTTATTCCTTTAAAAAAAATCCTACCCAAACCTTATCATTATTGTGAATTTAAATTATCGTATGTAAACATTTTATTATACATATTTTGAAGATAGAAATAGAGCAACTTAAATCTAATTACATGTGAAAGATACAAAATATTTCTGGGGAATAGACTTTCTGCAAAGAGATTGACTTATCTTCGGAGGAATGAGATACGTCCATCAATTTCTGAACTTCCTCATAATTAGAAAAACCTTTATCAATCAGAACATGTTGCATTAATCGAAGCAGGTGATAATTCTATGGCAGTGAGTCTGGAGAATAGGTTTGGATATGAAAAAAATCCCATTCTAGTCCGAACAATTTTGAGGTTGGAATTAGGCTTGCATCCATATAAGATGACACTGGCACAAGAATTGCAGCCAACCGACTATCGTACTCGTTGTGATTTTGCCGATTGGACCCTGGAAATGATGGAAACCGACAACGAAACTCAATGAATTCGTCAATAAATAAAATTGTCCGTATTGGTGCGAATCTAATCCACGCGTGATACATGAGAATCCTTTGGAGAGTCCACGAATGTGGAGATGATAATTTACAAAAGACGCTATAATTTCTAACTTAAAAAATGATATGAACGTTTTGATGATAATAGTACACAGCAGAAACAAGATGTCCGTCCTACAAGCCAGTACAAAAAAAACGACTAAGAATCTTAAGTAGACACCTGCTAGAAAGAAAATTAGAAGAAATCAGAGTGCCTTTAGAAGACGAAGACAGTAAAAGTAATAAAAGCATAGAGACTGCGATTGTTTGGACGCAGACAACGTAGAAAACCCCAAAATAAAGAAAATAGATACAGACATGCCATACGTATGATGTCAGTATAGAATAGTAGAGCAAGTAACTACGTAAATTACAAAATTATTATAAGGGTCTCGACATTTCAAGCAATGGTATATACTTATTTATGTTTAAAATGTTTCTTTATAACACGGCTAGCAAAGATGAGGTTGATGAAGTTGTCGGTGTGCCCTGGTAAGGTCAATCTCGATGGAGACCTCCAGGTACTGTACCGCCGCGGCAACAACAAGAACAACAGCAACAATGCCCGAAGCGCTGACTATCACCCCGTACGATCGGCTACTCTGGTAGCGTTGACGGCCGGAGATCGCTTTGTTCTTGTCATGTTTTCGGATTAGAACATTAAAAGTTGCCATTTGGCGCTAAACGAAAATAAACCTATTTGTCATTTATCATTCCGCTTTGCGTGGCAGTTCGGTTACCACCAGGAAACTGACAACATTGTAACGACGTTAAATGATGGTAGAACGAAAATATTCTGCTAATTACATCTAGTTCACACATAGTTCACAAGTTTTGATTTTCTTTGATAAAAGGATTTTCGTCGAGTATTTGGGAAACAAATTGTTTGGTTGTCTTTTTAAAATTATGTTAAGCATTAAAAATGGAAGAACATAAGGAGCATTTTCGAAAACGCAAGACTGCTTAGCAGATTCAAAAGATAGATATGTGCTGCAATGCAAGATATGTGATGCAATGTCAACGATTCCACGTTCCGTAAGCGGTTTGATTATTTTAGCGATGCACTACGTTCTGGACAACTGGTCGAGGTTGATGGTAAGGAAATATTGACGCTAATTTAAAGTTGTCAGCATGGAACAATTCAAAAGACCTGAAACGAAATTCTTGGAATCAACAATGTCAACTTGAAATTGTCAGCAAGGCCGATGTATGGGTGTCGAGAAAATTAACCGAAAAAAACAGAATATACCGAATTTCTCCTAGCGGTTCGTCATTGAACCATAACGAAATCGGTCCATTTTTAAAGAGGATGGTCACAGATAATGAAAAATGAACACACAAATCAGTGTTTACAATGCCATAATAATTATCATTCTTCTGTATGGAGCTCAATGTTGGGCCTTGTATCGGAAGCAAATAAAACAACTCGAGAGATTTCATCAAGGCTGCCTTGAAATCTTGAGAATAAAATGGCAAGACATTCAATCATCAATGTGTAGGTACTTAAAAGCGCCGACAGTTGGAGCATAGAATCCCAGATCATACATCGTTAGATCATTGCCAAATGATGCAGGACACTAGGATGCAGAAGCAGAACGGCGAATTAAAGAAAAAAAAACAAAATCTGAGGTATCCAAAAAGAAAATACAATAAATTCGCCTCTAAAGAAGTCTATAGGTACGTCCACACTTCAAGCATGCATCTCTTGAAAGGTAAGACGCATGCGTTGTTGAACGAGAAGAATGCAATGACGTACATGAAAAGTCATGACGCACGAATAGACGCAGATGTACTGCACCGACTCCCAGCCACCTTGGATATCTTGCGTTTTTTTGTCTTTGTTTATTGCAATAGTTTACAAATTTAATTTAAAGTAAAGCAATTTAATTTAATTAAATTAAATATTTAAGAACAAAAAATAAATATATAATTTTTGAAAATAATTAATTATAATAATTGAAATAATTGAAAATAATAATATTGTAAAATGACTGTGTAAGGAATATTTTTTAGTATATATTTTCCTGTAGAAAATTGTAGTAATTATTTTAAATATTATTTTGTCCATATAGATCTTCTGTATTTTTACCTTCTTTTACGGGTAGTCATGTCAGATGTATTCATGAAACTGAAATTATACAGTTAACAGGAGGTAGTTACAAAATAAAATGTTTCTAACGTTTAACAAACTGTCTTTACTCAACTCGCCTGAAATGTCGAATATAACTGTCGCAATAATTCGAACATGAAGGAATAATGTCCAGCGCTATAATGCATGCGCTAACGTATGAAGACTGGAATCGGAAAAGCTGAACAAGTGTAGACATACCATATGGCAAGCTTGTTCGAATGGGAAAAGATGGCAATCGACAAACCCTAATGGCTTGAGAAAAGCTGTATATCTCCTTGAGGAAGATAATCGCCACAAGGGGAGCGCGAAAACTGAAGAACATGTAGATCTAAGCTGGATTATTTGATCTACTATAAAACCCATAATGATTCAACAATGGTTCAGCAAAACTAATAGCCCTGGCTGAAATCATACTAGTATTGGACTAACAACCATCAGGAAAAAAACACACTGGAAGTCCAAGAGACGTAGGGAAAGACCACGGGGAAAATTATTGAATGAATCGAAGGTAGAATAGCGGAGGAGCCAAATAGCAAAAAGAAAAATAAAATACCATCAAAAACTCAGTTACAGTAACAAGAAGTAGCTCACTTTGAATATGGGAACATTTTTGAGCTCCGATGAAGCAACCGGTACAATGTTTTATAAAATTTATTGGATAGTTTTATTTTCTAAACAACAGGTTAACTGCAAACAATCACAATAATGGTTTTTCGATTTAGCATGGAGATAGTAACGTTTCGAAACTACGAATGCTTTCTAAACCAATCCAAAAGTTATTAAATCATTTTGGGCATATGAATAATCACCGCTTGGTCATAAATTTACCGCGTGTCTGTGGTGAACTGATTTAAATATCCGATAACCATCGAATAACAGTTGTAATATTTATGTCAGCATTGAGCATCCCCATCATATGTTCGTCTTTTGACGTTTCACTTGACCGGCAGCGTCTGGCCTCCCGTCCGCCGGACGGGTATTTACGCGCTCCCATTACATCCACGATCGAATGTTCGTCATGTCAAATTGCGTGAGAACAACGCAAAGCTCATAACTGCCTCTCTGTATTTGTTTTGCATACCTTGAATTTTATAAATAAACATTTTAACCCAAATAACTATATTTACATTCCTTAAAAAACAGTATGTCTTATATAATTATACATATTTCTTAGACATAGTTTTTCTTGTTGCTCTTGATGTTTACAGCGCATTTGTATGTGTGTGTGTGTGTCTATATGTATATGTATATGTATATGTATGTATATATATATATATATATATATATATATATATATATATATATATATATATATATATATATATATATATATATATATGATTAATCATCAACTGTGTCGTTCCACTGCAGGATGTAGGCCTCTTCAGCATGCTTCCAACTTTCACGGTCCCGGGCTTTCTTCTGTCACTCGGGTCCTATATGCTTAACGATGTCATCATCGAGCTTTTGATCTTCTTCGCGGACGTTTGATATCAAGCGGTATCCATTTCAGGATTGTCCTGATCCCTCTGTCGCCTGGCTACGTGGCCTGCCCATCTCCATTTCAATTGCTTCACGCTTCTAATGATGTCACACACTTTCGTTTGTTCCCTGATCCATATGCAGGGCTTTCTGTCTCGTGTTCTAATGTCAATCATACATCTTTCAATTCCCCTCTGTGCTACCCGAAATTTTTGAATTGATTGCGATGTGAGTGTCCAGATTTCACTTCCGTATGTCATAACGGGCAAGACGTACTGCTCGAAGACTTTTCTTTTCAGACACAGAGTCTTTTATGTAATGCTCTTAAACACTATGTCGAATCTGCCAAATGCCTGCCAGCCACACTTAACACGCCGTTCCACCTCCCAGGCGGTATACCCCTCCACTGCAATCCTCTGCCCAAGATGCCCTTTGCGTCTTTGAAGCTCCTCTGGGTCTTGTGAAAGAAGAACTATATCATCTGCAAATCTAAGATGATTTAAGTTTAAACCATTGATCTTTACACCATCCGGTTCCCAATCCGATTTACGGAATACTTCCTCAAGGTAAGCTCAGAAAAGAATAGGCGATACTGCTTTGTCTAACCTCTGGCTAAGCAGTGTATCCATTATTGCATGGTTTGAGATGGAGTCAAATGCCTTTTCATAGTCGATAAAAGCCAAGCACAGTGGCATGGTGTATTCGTTGCGCCTTTCTATGGCCTGCTGTACAACGTGGATGTGATGCATTGTAGTGAATCCACTTCTGAATCCTGCTTGTTCTCTAAGTTGTGCGTCATTTAATTTTCTTGATATTCTTTTAGATATTATTTTAGTGAAAATTTTGTACATTACTGAGTATAATTTTGCCAGTGTTTTATGTAACGTCCTACCACCAGCTTTTAGCCTTTCCACAGTCTTTCCACAGCCTTGCCATTTTCATCGATTCTATAGCATTTGATATTTCTTCCACTAGGATATCTGGCATTTGTTCTTCCGTGGCTAGTTTCTTCTGGTGCTATTGAAGCAGCTATTTGAAGCACATTGTTGGCGATGTCTTCATATTGAACTGATATTTCCATCTCATCTGGATGTTGTAACACAGCAGAGCGATTTGGCAAAGCAATCTCAAAATCAACTTCTCAAGCAGTTTCCCAGTTTTCCACTTTTCCCTTCTTTCCCCACTTTTTAATATATATATATATATATATATATATATATATATATATATATATATATATATATATATATATATATATATATATATATTGACTTCTGGACGCGCATTTCCCTAACCATATTAGCGTCATCAGGAGATAATTCATTTCTTAGATTGAATCATCTCCTGATGATGCTAACGTGGTTAGCAAAACGCGCGTCGGGGAGTTTAAAAAGGTGATTTGGTGTTTAGTGGTAAATCTCTTCGAGTGTTTTATATTGAAATACAAAAAATACATCATGATAAATATTTCTTATTTTATTCATTTTATATTTTTTGTGTATACCATGAGATATTTTCTAATAATAAAGATACCAAGAAAAATGCTCGATTGGCAATACATTTGCAGATCTCGGCGGTCAGATTATTCTAAAGACTGTGCTGTTTAACAAGCTGTATGGGGTATAGCGCTACATTGCTGCAATGTAACATTTGTACGAGCTTGCAAATATGGCCTAACGACGGGCTGATATATTACAATTATACAATTTCTTACAATGGTTATTAAAGGTGACCTGCTTCTCAAGCACATCCATACAATAATTCTTGGAATGATAGCTGTATGTCGTTCTAATTCGAAGGTTAATTTTCACGTTTTACCCCGAAAATATATGATCCTTCTAAGCCCGTTATGATCACCCAATAAAATCACCATTCCAAACAGTCCTATTTGTAATTACAACTATAGCATCACAAAGAGAGTTACCACAAAAACCAGATGATTGAATCATCTTCTGATGATGATTGGCATGGTTAGCGAAACGTGTATCGAGTAGTTAAAAAAAGTGAATTGTGTTTAGGGGTAATAGGTGTTTCGGTTAATAATGTCGATTTTATTAAGAGATGGCGCTACTAATACATTTGTTGGTATAGACTAATGACGTCTGTGGCGTTTTGCATGGTAAACATACGCCATCAAAAGCCAGTTCATTATTAATTGTCATTATTCAAAAAACATAGCATTTCATAGCTTTGAATATGTCGATTTGTGTACCAGAAAAAGACGTTTTGCGAGAGAAAGTTTAATAACCTTCTATCATTAGAAGCAAACGGCTGATGAGAGTTATACATTATTGGCTGAAGCTAATGGTGAACATGCTCTAAATGTTTGTAGATGCAGATTTGCAAGCATTATTGGATGAAGATTCAACTCATATGTTGAAACATATTGTTGTACCATTTCCGAATGTCATTCTTTCAAAGAAGTAAGTGTGTAAAATTTGGTTTGATGAATGGTTGATCTGAAAAAACCAAAAGTTCTTTTGATGCGAAATCCATTTTTTGATACAAAGATGTGAAAAAATAATAAAGAAGGGTTTATTTTGTTATGGAAATAAGCGCTCAAATTTTGCGAAAAATGGACGTTACTAACCGAAACACCTATTAAATTTATTCGAGTTTATTATTAAGATGCATCTCCAATAGCAAAACCAGGCATACCAACTTAAAAAAAAACAAGCTGTTGAATCGATACGCGAAGCGCGCGAATTTTTCAAACAAAAACCATGTTACTTTTTGATCATAGTATATTTTCACTCTATTCATTTATCAATTGGGTAATGATTGCGTTTTTTAAATCGTCTAAAGTAGTGTTATAGTAAAACAAAAATTAGTTTTTCCTGTTCTTTGGTAACTTTTTCTATCCATCATGGACAATAAACGACCACCGCCAGGAATTCTCAATGGAGAATGAGCCCCAAACTGGCAAGATATCGCTACATTTTCATGAACCTCCACACTTAATGACCCGAATTATGTTTTATTTATGAGCCGACGACGTTCAGATAGAGATGGTCACAGATTCGAATCGATTAATAAATATGAAGTTCGACGCAAAACAAGGACCAAAAAAAAAACAAACCATCGAGCAAATTCATGAGCTGAGACCGTTCCCAGGCTGAAAGGGACACGAATACGAAATAAAAAAATTCAACAAGTTAATGGATGTTAAAATGCGTGGGTGCACCAAACTTTTAATGTCGCCAGATCAAAGCGATAGATCTATTAGATTTCCGTTACGCACGTCAGTTTAAATAAATATTCGCATTAGCTATGATTTAATTTAGATTTAGGTTTAATTTTTTTTTTGTTTTCTATAAGAGAAAAGTTGTTTTTTTAATTCACAATTTTGCTATCGGGAAAATTTCCTACAGGAGCTAACTTTGAAGTAAATCATTTTGAAGTGCAATTTTAGTACTCTGTTTCAACAATAATGAATATCGCTCCTTTTAGATGTATTAGCTACAAAATTTAGACTTTTTGACACCTTTTGCACGTAACAATTGGTTATCAACTTAATTCTCCACCTTTTTTGACTACCTTTGATATTTATTTATGAAAAAAATCATCTGATGAAAAACGCTTGCCACGTAGGAATTTTATGAAGTTTGGGAACAGATGAAAGTCAGAGCTGGGCAGATCTGGTAAATATGGTGGATGTTCCAACAATTCGTTGTGTGTCCTTCAATTTGTCCATTGCAAGAATACCTCTGTGAGTCGCTGCATTGTCTTGATGAAAAATTATTTTTTTCTTCACCAAACCAGGTCTTTTCTCACGAATTTTTGCATTCAATTGATCCAAAAGGTTTGAGTAATAATGTCCTGTTATTTTTTTATCAAAATGCCTTTTACATCGCAAAAAATTGATGTACATAACCTTTTTGGTCGATTTTGACCACTTTGGCCGCTTCGGAGATGAACAACCGTGCTCACTCCACTCCTGCGGTTTCTTGTCGCAGTTCAGGATAATAGTGGTAAATCCAAGTCTCATCCGTAGTTACAAAGCGACGTATTTTATTTTTTCGAAAAAGATCCAAATGTTGATTGGAAAGTTTTACTCGAAGTCGTTTTTGATCAGAATTTAACAAATGGACATAACTTCTCAAGCTCAATTTTTCCAAAATATTGAACCCGTTCAGTTGAGATCCCCACGACCTTAGCAATTTCACTCAAATGTCTGTCATCTATAACTATATCATGTATAGAATTAATTATTTGTTGAACGTGGATCATCATCCAGGCTTATACGATCACTTTGAAACTCGCCTGTCCACTCAATAGTGATACGTTTACTTTAAGCTACTGTTTTTATACAAATGAATTGTCAGATCAACTTGATACTTCACATATGTTCATATGAAGGATAAAACTTCAAAATGTAGTGAATTATATAGTTATTTTACCGCTCTATAGGTGTCGCTCTGCAAACTTTGCAATTAGCCTGGTATTGCGGGAGAAATCCGTTTCGAATAGGTTCTCGGAAGGGTAAGGTGCAATTTGAAAATATTTCATTATACCATTTTCCATATCGAATATTCATAGTTCTAAGAACATTTTCTGATTTTTGGCAATAATCACATTAAAAAATAACGAAAAAAATATGAAACATAGAGTGAAAAAAAACAGAGCAATATATTAAAACATTATATTATAATAGGAAAATATTTAAGTTATATACGCTAAAGAATTTTCATTTATATTGATTTTTTTCTAGCGTGACGTTAATAATAGTTATTAAAATGTTGCAGTTGATATAATAAAAGCTGACTACATGAAACTGTTTATAAAAAACAACGTAATATATTTCTATTATTATTCAAAACATTGATTAATACCTGAGTTCTAAGTTACTAAACATGTAAATAGCGATGGAAGAAGATGCTTGCTTAACTTAAATCTAATCTTAGATTTACAGGGGCTTGCAAATTCAAACTAACGATGGCCTGCACTTAAATTGCATCTTATAGTTATCAGTGATGACCTTCCTTCCCAAGCATACAGTCCCCCTTACAATAATTCCTGGAAGGTTGTATGCTGTATGCCATTTTAATAATCCTAAGTTAAACTTGTCTTTTCTCCCCGAAAACGTCTAACCCTATAACTAGAAGAATCACCCAAACAATCATGTGCATCGCAAGTAAATGTCGATTAACCGTCATCATCGAAACAGTCTTACCTATAGTTGCAACAAACAAGAAGTCTAAAATCCTGTTCGTCATGTCCTCGGATACTAGGACAAGTAGTCCTTGATATTCGTGTCTTACTCTGAACTTACAAACCATCTTATCCCTGCCCTTATAACTGTAGAAGCCGCAATGTCCAATCAGGCTATTTCATGAAAATCTGAACCTGTTTCTATCAAACCAATACTTTGTTTCTGATTTCAGAAATTACTGATACGGATTCTTCTGAGGTATATTTTCCGTTTATGATCCTGAGACCGATGATTATTTCCTTTATCTCTAGTTTATCTGATGATCGGGATTTCTGTCACCTGAACGATTTCAGGTTTAATAACTGCTTTGTATTTTCTCAGATTTGCATTGATTTCTTTTAGTAAACCTCCTTGTACAGGTTGTAAACTAGGTCCATTTTCGTATCCCACTCCTCTAATGTTTTATCATTACTCATCCACTTTGTTACTGCTACCCACTATTGTTGAATAAATTATGTGTCGCTTGCCATGCAGGTATTTTTTCATAAAATGACTAAAAATAATTTTTATTGGGAAAATAGTTGTTTTCATGGTGCCTGCGAGAATCATGCATGAAGGCCAAGCAATTCACTTTACTAATCATTCTGAGTTTTAGATTTATAATTTTTAATGATATCAACTATAAAGTATTAACCGTGAGCTTGATGATAATTGGTGATGGTTTAAAACTGTGGGCATAAACACAACTGAAAGAAATGCTGTACGAGCTAATAACAATTTAATAAAAACATTTGTTATGCCCGTTATATTGTAATTTACTGGATCATAATTTAATAACGAATTTTTAACACCATAATTTATGACAAGCAATAGTTAGAATCTGTTAAGTGCTTGCATAAGCTATATTATTCTTTTCGATGGTGTTGGTTTCTACTTGATGAAAATTCACCACAGATATTTAACTTAATTGTTACATTGACACTCAAGTTTTGTTATAATTATATAGATAATAAAGTGGAAATTAGTGAAAGCATGTAGAAGAATTGGACATAATTGCATAATTAATGCACAATTAATTCCACACTCGTTGTCCAACACACAACCAAGTCTGTGTGATCAAGCGCCCACCATATTCAGCAGATTTAGCCCACCGTTAGCTTAGCAGACATTTAGACCATCCAAACAGCTTCGATGCGTGCTTTAAAGGTTATTCCACAAAATGAGCTGGAGCACGCATTTGAATTGATGTAATAAATGTATCGAAGTGAGAAAATAATCCTTCGGATAATAATTCATAAAAATGCCAAGTATTTCGTTTTAATGATATTTTCCCGGACCAGTATTGATACTTGATGGACGCACTGTGTTATACTGAGTGTAGGCATTTTCAAGTGTTGTCCGCTTAGACTATAGAGGACTGGGAGGAGGTCACTTGGACTCTTCAGTCTAAGCGGACAACACTTGTAAAAGAAATTTTGGCGAAACGTCGTGACTCTTCACAGAATCAACGGATCGACACCCGGAATGATTTAGATGTATTTAGATGTATATATATATATATATATATATATATATATATATATATATATATATATATATATATATATATATATATATATATATATTCTCAGTTTCTCAGCTTCCAGTTTTGCAGAGCTCAGTGTACTCGACCCTGCCAAAAGGACTACCTGCATTTCTCCTTGCTCGCCGTTTTTTCATTAAATCAATGGTCTCACTGGAGATTTTTGTTTGTTTGAGACATTTTTCTTCTGGTGGTGCTTCTAGCTTCTAGCTTCCTCTCTCCAGCAGTTTTCCAGAATCCACCTTGCCCTTCTTTGATCTTACCATTCTTTCGCGCTTTGTGCTCTCGACAGTCAATCCGAACCCTTGCTCGTACCATTCGGTGGTCACTTCCAACATTAAAATTGTTAAGGACAGTACAATTGGTAAATATTGTTTTATCGTTGGTCAATATGTAGTCAATTTCGCTTGTAAGCCCAGATGGACTTTTCCATGTCCATTTTCTGGTAATATTTTTCTTATAGAACGAATTCATAATATATAGTTCTTGTCCTTCAGCAAAATCAACCAATCTGTCACCTCTATTATCTCGATCACCAGTTCCATATGGGCCAGTTGCATTTTCGTCAGTTTTTGATGTTCCAATTCTGGCATTAAAATCACCCATCAGGATTTTGTACCCACATTTCTCCTTGTATAAAAGCTGGGCTACATCATCATAAAATTCCTCAATTTCCTCATCCCTATGGCTTATAGTTGGTGCATAAGCTTGGACGATTTGAAGCCTAAACTTTTTATTCAGCTGATTGACGCATTGGGCTAGTCGGTCGGATGTACTTTCAAATTTTACCACACTGTCCTTCAGCTTTCCATTGATGAGGAATCCAATTCCGCCACATAGGCCATTTTCCGTACCTCGAGTGTAGAGTAGGTGTCCAGTTGGTTCCAGTTTGATTAACTCTTCACCCTTTCTTCGTGTTTCACAGAGCCCAATAATATCCCAATGCATGTTGTCGAGTTCGATTAACAGTTCTTGCAATCGGGCCTCTGTTTTCCTAGTCCGTATATTTAGCGTTGCAATGTCAAAAGTCCAATGGCAGCCTGATCTAACCCGGTAATTCTTAGCACCCTCTGCCTTGGGGCAGGTCTTCCCGCTGCCGTAGGTAGTTGCCCCTTGGCCTCCGGGGAATGAGGGCCGTGTTTGAGGTTGTATTGTCATATTTCAACATATTGAAATACCATGTTGGACCGTAATCTGCCACGCTGGTCCAATGCGGGTTGGCAGATTTTAGATCATGTTAGTCTAAGGCCTCTGCCTTGACCTGTCCGCCAGTGGTGACCCTCCCAGGAGCATAGACTCCAGACGGTATAGCTCAAAGCTTCATGGCCCTACTCAAACCCCTTTACTACGTCAAGATCTGTTCCAAGGGATATATATATATATATATATATATATATATATATATATATATATATATATATATATATATATATATATATATATATATATATATATATATATGTATACGAATTCAAAACTTTAGAACTTTAGCACATAATTCAAAATTTTTAATACATGGTGGCCATTTGATTGCATTCATAATAAATGAATAAGATTTTTTTTTATCTTCTCAATCAGACAACAAGACAAGACAAGTGCCGATTAGTCAACAAAAGTCTTTCATTAGACAACTATATTATTATTTTGATTTTTTTTTCATTTGAATATTTGAAATATTCTTTTTATTATTAAGAGAAACTAACAAAAACCAAACGAAATATCATTGCGGTGCAAGAACACACATTGGAAGTCGTCAACCAAACGATAAATTCAAAACAACTGGTCTTGCCTTTACAAATATACGAAGTACCGCATTTTGACGGAAAGTGATAGAGCTTATTATTTTGGATGGCACGTGTGTGGGACGTCTACACGGACAAACACAAGTTTAATTTAAATTAAACAGCCAAAAACAGACATCTTAAGATGATGACATGGTGGGATATTTTGAATTTTTAACGAATTTTACTCTCTTAACTTACCTCCAAGTTTCAATGTGTAAAAGGAAGTTGCTGAACCTGAAAGAAAAAGATAATTAATAATTATATCTTGTTTTTCATTTCATGAACTGAAAAAATATAGGTACATTTTAAGGTCATTTAATTCAATTTTTTTTTGATTGATAATCGATTTATTTTTTAACATAATTTTTCAACTATTTATGCATCCCAAAAAATACGACTTATGTTTTTTTCCTTTCTGGTATGTAGTTATGAATCCAAGTTTCATCACCAGTCACGAATACTCGCAGAAACTCTTTCGGATTGCTCTTATACATATCTAAACACCATTGCAAAGTTGTCAGTCAACACATCCTCTGTAACACCTCATTATCTAGATTTGCAAAATGCTACTTCACTGATGATCTGCAGAGATGATTTGGCTGGTTGGTAACTTGTGTTACCAACCAAAAAAATTAGTTATTTATACCAAAAGAATTAGTTATTTAGACTACTAGAACGTTTTCGTCGGTGTGTATATTTGGACGAATATTGCAGAAATTAGCAAATATTTTAATGCGATTTCCCAAATTGCTATTATGAAGTTAACACACTTTTCCCTGGAGACACAGATACATGTATCCAAAATGCAACCATTTCCGCGGAAAACCGATAGGAAATTTTTTATAAAAATTAACATCGTCGCATCCACGTGTTTTTTTGAATGCCCTATTTTAGTTCGAATGTTCGAATTCAGTTTTTTGTTTCATTTGGTATTTTTTGAAAATGAAATGTAATATTTTGACATTTATTCCCTACTTTTCGGCTAAATTTATTTTGTTTTGTTACAAAAAAAAAGGAAAACTTTGTTGCTGTTACCCATCTTGTTACTTTGTTACTTTTTTACTGTTCTATTGAGAAAATAGTAAAACTAACATCCTAAATACCACTAACATCGACTGACATAAATGTTAAACATCTGAGCATCTAATATGCCTGAAATTTATATAGTTATCTTTCAGCTCATGCGCAATACTAGAATATTTATGAATAATGCCATTTTTATTTTGCAGCTGGACATATTTCACACTGCCCTTGTATATATTATTATAATATCCTTTAACATAATTTCAAAGAAAGGAATCCTTGGATACCAAATCGCAGACTTTCCATTCCAATATTCATCACCATTCAGAGAACGCTTTCATAAAATTTGGTGCGTTAAAAAATTAGATGTTTCAACAACTGTGATTACCATGCACAGTAGTGCCGTCTTGATGTAATTCTTAATATCGTGGTTCTTTGATATTAACTGTGTCACTAACCTAGTCATCGAAAAAAATATGGAATCTTAACATTTCTAGACCAGAAATCACATCGAAATATTCTAATTATTTTGTGAAGATCTAACAGTAGTTCAAAAATATCTCTTGGGCTTCCATACTATACATGACTGTCATAAAGTCTTGTTTTAAATAAACATGTTGTAATTTGCTTATAATAGTTTAATTTTTGAAATGAAATGAAAAATCTGAAGCTGTTTTTGATTTATGCTTTGGTGTCAGACAGCGAGTACGGTCCATTAGTTAAAATTAAAATTTGATTTTGTGGTCAATTAAATCGGTTCGAAGTGGCCCTCCTCCAGAGAGCGGCGCAACATTTTTCTCCTTCGGGACTCCACGTGAAAAATGACCAGAAGAAATCGTTCGATAACCGTGACCGGATCGAAATTCGACAAAAATTTCTTATTTCTCCTACTACTACTACAAAACCGTCTCCAATAATATACGACTTGCTTTTAAGCTTTAATTAATAATAAGGGCGGAACTCCAATTATGAACACAATAATAATAGGCTGCTTCTTCGTTTTTATTGTTTTTTTATTGCTTTTTCCTGCAAATAAATTAGCTAATCTCGACCGAACCATCTGGAATATTTTATACAATTTTTAATGTTATGGATATTATGTTTTATGAATTATTAATTTCGTTTTAGTTGGTTTGGTTGAGCACGCCTTGACGTTTACAACCCTCATTGAAAATTATTTATATAGAAAATTGATTTTCAACAATGGATAAAGATGTATCTTTCTCTTACTAGTAAAACGAACAATTTAAATTTTTTTCTGGTCATATAGTTATAGTTATATATAGTTTATGGTTATAACTATAAATATAATGAATTGCTAGGTTGAAAAAATAAATTAAATACGTTAAAATAAAAAAAAAATACAAATAGAGAATTTTGGAACGGCTCTCTTATGAAAATACTAATTATTAAATTAATAAGTAAGAACATTATTATAATCATTAACGTCTATTAGTTTAATGTTCAAATTAGTCATTTATTTCTTATTTAGGCAAATATAATCAACGCGCCCAACAAATTCCTTATTCATATATACACAAACATACTGCAGACTGTGACACTGATATCTGATAGATACCGGTATCTAGCTGGTTGGTTTTTCTTTTTTTCCGAAGACAATCTGAAAAATTCACGCTTCCAAGTCGTATTCCGGCATCTACTATGAATGTTTCATCATTGAGATACCATATAAATACAGATACAGGCAACGGTACTCAACGCCTGCGGTGAAAATATGAACTATCAAAGTAAAAAAGTTAAACTTTTGAAATAATTGAAATAGAAATACTTCTTTATAATTCCGGTAGAATAGTTTATAGGAAATTATTGATACATTAATGGTTTGGTGTGTATTGTCCCTTATCACATTATTGTTTGAAAACCTCACTCATAAACTGTGTTCTACACTAGTACTAATGATGCTATATTCTAACTATGCTATATATGATGCTATATACTAGTACTGATATATACTGATGATACTAGATATATCAGTATATCAGTACTAGTATATATAGTAAAAGTTTTTGATCAGTGCGTGCTGCCTGTTCTGACATACGGAAGTGAAACATGGACACTCACATCAAATTCAGTTCAAAAACTTCAGGTAGCACAGAGGAAAATGGAAAGGTGTATGCTGGACATTACAAAGCGGGACAGAAAGATCTGCACATGGATCAGAGAACAGACGAAAGTACGTGACACCATTGGAAAGGCGAAGGAATTGAAATGGAGGTGGGCAGGACATATAGCGAGGCGATGTGATGACGGGTGAACCAAAGCAATCCTGGCATAGATACTGCTAGATCATAAGCTTCCTCGAAGAAGCGTCCAGCAAATATAAAACAGGATGAATCGATGGCATCATAAAGTGTATTGGAACGAATGGCAGAGGAGAGTTCAGGACCGCGCGAATTTTAAGCATGGTGGGGAGGCCTTCATCCTGCAGTGGGTCGACAATAACCTACTTATTTAGTGAATTCCAGCCCTTCATAGGATATAATTTAAAACTGATCTCCGGATTTTCAATTTAGAAGAGAGTTTTTTGAACATACACACAAGAAAATGTTTATCTGACCCATACAATATTACTTGATATTTTAGATATATTTGTGATTGGATAAATTCCAGTAAATTAAAAGTTTAAAATCAAATATACAAAGTAAAAAGTGCAGTATGTATTGAGGGCTATTTTTTTGGATTCCTGTGGTGGCAATTTTGCCGCAAGCAGCGCAAGTCAGTTTAAATTGAAAAATTCAGCTGAGGCGTTTTGTTTCACCATAATTAAACGCTTCATCTACAGCTCTGGCTTTAAAATCTTAGAACTGTCTCCCTTTTCTTCAGATCTACCTCCAATTGATTATATTGGAAAAAACATTTACGAAGAACGATATTTTTGGTATCGAAGACATTCGACGTCAATACACCATTTCCCTTCATGTGAAGAACATTTTATTAAATTATATCCCTATTATAGCAACACGGTTAGTAAAGCTGTTTGCTTTAATAACCGTGCTAGTAAAGTTGCTATTTGCTTAACGGTTTGAAACAAGTGATTTATTAGCAGATTGTTGAGAACGTTCCAGAAAATGCAAAAACTACGGACGAAAAAATTGGAAAATTAATTGAAAGCATTTTGAAAGAAAATAAATGATTTTTTTGGGTTTGACGCATTCTGACGTGTGCGCATTGGCGAATGGTGACGCGGATTTCAATTTTTCCTACAATACGGCCACCTGGTGCACCCGTTGCCAAAAAACGCGTCGTTCTCGGATGGAATCCGGTCAAAAATCACGCGCCAATACGGTTAAGGTGGTAGTCCCGCTTCTCTCATCGTCAAAGACGATCTATTTTCGACCAGGCGACCGCAAATAGCCGCTGCCTGAGAAATAGCTCATCAGCTGTGGCGTTCCTTACACTATGTTTACGAAAACAACGACAAATAAATTACGAGAAACGAGTAAAACCGCGTAACTGCACCCGAATTAATGGTCTGTTTTGACGTGGGACACGTCTGTAAAAAATCCCATTCGATTCGCCTGGATCGGTCGTTAATTTTCCAACGTCTGGACCGGGGATATGCGTAAGTTGGAACGCGACTCTAGTTTTCAAGGCATTTTGAACGATTTATCAACCAACTAGTGTTACGATGCACTTAAAATCGGAAATTCCACTCGTATCGTTAAGAGACCATACGGTAGTTTGTTGTTATTTATTAGATTATTGTTTAATCAAATTCACGTATCTTTAACAGTAATATTTGCATTCATATATTACCTCTTCAAGTATATTCTTCATTTATTCTTTTCATTTACCTATCTTGCTTCAAAATAATCAAAATAATCTCGATGATTTAAGTTTGGTGAGGCCGATGGCCATGAACAAAAACTAATTAGTTTCGTACTAACACTGGGTACTGTCTTAGGTATTGGTTTTAACACACTCCCCAATAGAAACCAGACTTCCAACATATGAGTACTACTAATAGTATATATAAATAATAATATACATAACCTTGTTTTTGAACTCACTGCATCACCCAACGACGATGATTTCGCCAATTTTTCCAGACGATCAAAATGCCCTTTTAATATTTAGTATGCTGACGATATTTAGATGTTTCTTTATAATTATAATATATGTACGGAATTGTCTGTACTGTAGATAATTTACATATATATATATATATATATATATATATATATATATATATATATATATATATATATATATATATATATATATATTTATATATATTTGAACATTTTTGATGGTTGCTTGACCGGGAAGGAGCCCCACCTATCCCTTCAATTGGATGACATATGTTTCGTCTCACGAGGTTCAGACTCATCAGGGCGTCGACATATACCATACCCTCAAGAATAGGGAGACCCTATCCACAGCCAACAACCTATGTTGTCGCCGACTTCCCGTCGGATGGCGTATATATGTAGTGTTAGATTTTCTTGGACTGTGTCCAATGAGACAGCAGTAGCTGAGTGTCGTCACACACCCAACCGTTGGGTTCCACAATCTCATGTGGAACACACAACAACCTGCGTCTCCGCCTAAATGAACATTTTTGATGGTTGGTTGATCGGGAGGGAGTCTCACTTATCCCTTCAACTGGATGACATATGTTTCGTCTCTCGAGGTTCAGACTCATCAGCGCGCCGACATACACCATACCATCAAGAATAGGGAGGCCCTACCCACAGCCAACAACCCATGTTGTCGCCGACTTCCCGTCGGATGGCGTATATATGAAGTGTTAGATTTTCTTGGACTGCGTCCAATGAGACAGCAGTAGCTGAGTGTCATCACACACCCAACCGTTGGGTTCCACAATCTCATATGGTACAAACAATAATTCGATGGTTGCCGCAAGTCCCATGTAGGATGATTGAAAGTTTTTTTTTGGGGGGAAAATCAAAAAAACATAGCTTATTTTTGAATTAACATAGAAAATTTTCCATGTCTGCTATTAAGGTAATTTAATAAAAGAAAAATAATTGAAAATTCACCCTGTATAACGAACAGGGTACCATAGAACACACACATCGCTATCATGCACTATAAACCTTGTCGAACAAGACAAATTATAGCCGTTCAACGCTCAATAAGCATACATAATTAAAATTTGTCGCGCGCGATACATGATACTATAAAAGAGAGTGAAGAGAAAAAAAACAACAACGCTGGGGACAACGAACATTGTCTTATCTTTTTATTGTGCAGAGGTAAGCACGATACCCGTGTACCAACTCGTGTAGGCGTGCGATTAGTTATAAATCGAATTTCGGCCATGTCAGCTTCGTTGATATTGTCTACCAGGTATCTTCGCTGTAGTAACCAGATACTTAGATAAGGTTTTTTTGTGTTGTGCAAACATCGGTTTTAAATTTCTTGCAGGACAAAAATAATGTGAAGTTGGCATAGTGATCAGGAAGTACGAATATTAAATATTTAGTCTGGATTGAGGTAATGTTCATTAAACTTTTTTTTTTTATGTTGACTTATTTAAAGATGGTAACATTTGTCTCCAAAAGGATTATTAAGATTATTAATTGGGTCGTGCGAGCGGTATGTGGTGTGCGTGCGTGACAATGTAGACACACACATATTTTCGCCGTTCAGCACGCACACGAATCATTTGAGGTCGGTTTTCTCGCGAACGTAAAAGGAATTTGCGGCACATAAATTATTGTTTTAGTTACAAAAAGATACCTACGTAACGTAGCTATATTGAAATGTATTATTTATTGAGTAACTGATTATAGTCAAAGCCTATCCCAGAACATTATTATGTTGAAGAAGTGTGCTGCATTTATAATAATGAATAATTTAATTAAAAAGGAAAAAAGTCGCAAGAAAAGACGAATGAAAGAAGAAGGATGAAGCATTTGTTGAATTGAAACCAAAACAGAAAAGTATAAACTGCAGAAAATAAAAAAATAAGTATAAAAACTGATTTTGACGCTGAAATAACCTAATAAAACATAACCTACCAGCATCCCACTGCACACACAGACGAAGCGAGGCATACAGCGCGTATAACACAAATATTTATTGTGTGTGGTAATTTTGCGACGTAAATATTTTCGCCGCAGAATAAATTCAACACTCACACCAATTTGTATTGGTGTGGACCCAGTTTTAAACACGTTTGATTATTTAACGGAAGTAATTTTAGTTGTTTGCATTTCGTCAACAATATTTTCTATAAAAAAATTACTATTTTACATGCTTTTCTTCGTTTTTCCTTCCATGGCATCAGCCCCGATGGAGTTATTTTAACACTTTAGGTTATGTATTTAGGATTGGTTAAATCTTATATTTATTTTCGTTATTAGTGCTAAACTGTGTACATAATTCAAAGAAAAATATGATTTATAAAAATTTAAAAAAAAAACAATAAACATATGATGTAGTTTAAGAAAATTAGTGATTAGTGAAAATTAGTTGTCCACATTTATAAGTTACGTTGATTTCCAGATTAAATGAAGGCTTTGTATTAATATATAGTTTTTAATCGTTTGATTTACCCTTGCGTCTTGTGCAATCGACCAAAACTATTTAAAATCATCATTTTAAATTATGTACAATAATTATAACGAGATGAACGTTGAAGGAACGTAATTATACAGGACTTAGATGAAACGGTTTGGCTTTCGATGCCACTTCTTAAGTTCCATGCCAATCATCTGAAAATTTAGAAAAAAAATTACTAATTGTTTTGTCCCTAACCGCGATGATACCAGAGTCGTTAGAAAAATGACCTGACAAAGAAACCCCAACATTTTTGGGTATGTTTTTTCAATGTGGTTTCAAATATTTCCTTTTTGGTCAGATATGAACGTTTAGTAAACTCGAAGAAATTTACCACCAAACACCAAATCACTGTTTTAAACTTCTCGACTCTAATTCATTACTGATGTTGCTAGCATCGCCTGATGTTGCGAGCATGGTTAAAGAAACGTGCATCGAGAGGTTTAAAAAAGTGATTTGGCGTTTAGCGGTAACGCGAACACGAACTTTCAGTTTTCAATTGTTTATCAAGATATTGTAGATTTTTTCAATCATTTCTGAAGTGTTAACCTCCTTTGGACGAATTGAACGATCTTCATCAAAAATGTTTGTACACAGTAAAACTTTTTTCTTCATTGCGCCAAATATTCAGCACTTTTTTGTGTTGATTTAACGCAATACGATTGTGTTGTTCGTTCGCTTTATTTTTTAACATAAAAAGTGTTATTTCGTTCAATAGTAACACTTTAAATGTGTCACTATAAAATTAACACAAAATTGTGTTGATTTTACACTAGCCATCTGTTGAAGACACCCTCCCACCTATTGTTTTTATGCGGGAAGCACGTTGTTTTCATTGTATACAATATATGTGTTTACATGTTAATTGTGGCACAGTATAGATATCAATTATTATAAATTCTATTAAAATATCAATAACACTCGAAACGCAACAACTATTAAAATTATAGTTTACACATCATTTTATTCTAAAGGTGGAATATTTTTAACATTTAAACGTGTAAACATTTAACATTCAAACGTGTCAAAATTTGTATGCTTGATCGTAGAGTATTTTAATATATATTTGTGTTACTTTTAACATTAATTTGTGTTGCATGGTTGACACAAAGCGTGTATGTTAAAATGACACAAAATTTTGTGTTAATCATTTTTTACACACGATTTGTGTTAAAATAGACGCCCAATTTTTTTATTATGTACGGCCACGTTTGAATTCAGCTGTCCAATATTTTATGGTTAATGACGAAAGTGCCCTTACACTTCGCTGAGCTCCGTTTTAATCTCATCATTTGTTTTCTTTTTCAAATACGAGTATTTTACTGCTCGATATTCAATTATTTTCGTTGTTGCAAAATAATGAAAGTTGTTCTATTTAAATGGCGGCCATTCACAAACTTAACCACGCAGCAACTTGACAGTTGACAATATTGTTGCGAACGGTTATATTTACGAAAACATCACTTTTTAAATACAAGCAGCGCTATCTCTGGCCTAGGTCAGGTACTTCGTACAGCTGTCGTATCATCACTTTTGTTTATGACAGTATGGATTTAAGGGAGGTTCCTATTACCTAAAGAACTAAAGAACCTAAACGTCAAGAAACGACTACTTTTACAGAAAACTAGCGTGAATGTTTCCAATTTTCGAAAGAGTTTTTATATACTAGTTTTGACTGTTGTATTTCCTTCAAAGCGCTCCATTAATTCTCATTAATGACTGCAAGGGACTGAAAACGATGTCCACGAAGTAGTTTCTTGAATCGAGGGAACAAAAAAAGACACACGATGTCATATCTGGTGAATATAGTACTTGAGGAACCCGAATTTGATTTTTAACGAAAATTATTACAGTTATCGTGATGCAAACACCTTGAATTGTTTTGCTACGAATTTGGGCGTTCTTTTTTCGAATTGAGTTACGTAAATGACGCATAACACAGTTGGAAGGAACACTTTGTATACATTACCACGATAACTGAAGAAAACAGTGAACATAACTTTGATATTTGACCGGCTTTGACCTGATTTTTCTGCTTTTGTTTATCTGTATCACGAAATTCGATTTATCGTTGCACTGTTTCTGTATCTTTTACATAGATCCATGTCTCATCACCGGTAATTGTGCATTGCGGAATAGCATCATCCGAAAAAAGCATCTCTTCAGAATCTTCAACACGATGTATTTCAAAAAAAATCCTTTCATTTTATTATAGAAACAAAATGAAAGGAAATGCGAGACAAGCAAATTGTTCTTCCAACTTGATTAAATTGGTCGCAATAACATTCCAGTAATATCTACAATGTATCTAATACTTACTCGGCTATTACTCAGTATAAAATCTTTAATTTAGATAAAGTTTTCTTTACTGCTTTACATGAAAACTCTTTCGAAACGAGTTTCATCTTCGATTGCTTTTCTACCGTCACTAAAGTCCTTGTACCACTTTTTTTTTATTTAACTTCATCACCGTAACGCTGATTTTTAGACAAAATTTAATTCAACTTTGGATCGTTAAATTTGCCCATTTCAATAAGTAGACAAAAATTCCAATTCCGTTCCAAATGGACAAACTGGCCACAAATGCTACGAATGTTTGTCGAAAAAAAACAAATTAAAGAACAATTATTGCACATAATTCCACGTCAATACACCATCGCAGATATCCACTTTTATACGTAAGTTTTTGACTGAAAGTTCAACAAATGTCAGCGACCAAGCACCGTCTTCTCCAGATATGACCCTTCTCTTTTTGATAAGTATTTTATGTTTTTTTTTAAATTCCCAAGGTACTTCTTTTACAGAATTTACTCTCTCTCAATTATATATGTTCTACGACCAATTAAAGAAGAAGAAAGGAGACTGAGCGGAAACAGAGGAAGGCGGTGGCTGTGGTGGAGGCGGCCAAGGGGAAAAAAGATAAAAAAACTATGTTGTTCGGCTTATCTGAGTGTATCAATCTGGGCGCGGTCCACTATCTCGACCGCCGTCCAAGTAGGTGTTGAATAAATTTCGATTCTAATCGTCAAACATTAAAATCGAGATAGGGCAATTTAAACGAGCAAATAATACGCATTGTTATGCAAACACCAATCACTCTCGATAAGGTTTAATTAATGCGGCGAATGAGCGCTGCGTCGACTTGTGCAACCCAGATCAGCCTAATGCGTTAGAACGAGGGACCATTCGAAATGTTGACATGCTAATTACCGTACAGCGACATTAGCACTTTAGCCACGTTAATTTTCTTACAAAAATAGGTCCTATTCTGATTCTGTTTAATAAATTAAAATACATTCGTATTCATACTCGTACCTCTGATTATATTCTTGTTTGTGTTTTAAGATTCTTCTTTTTTTATGGTTCTTGGCAGCTTGTACAACTGACTACAAACAATATTCGAAAAGAATCGTCATCGTCACTAGCTTTTACATTATATAAACGAGCGTCCAGCTCTTATCATAATAACTACTGAACATCATGGTCGTGCTGAATATTATTACACAAAAATATTGTGACATAAAGACACGTTTCAACTTTTAAAAATGCACTTTTTAAAAATTTTAATTATACAGAACATATAATCAATGCATATATATCATCATCATCATCAGCCCGTATCAATTTACTTCAGAATGAAGGCTTTTTCAACATGCTTCCAACTCTCACGGTCTTGAGCTTTTCTCTGCAATTCTGGTCCAATATACTTAACAATGTTATCAGTCCATCGTGCTTTCGGTCTTCTCCCTAGACGTTTGCGATCAAGGGGTATCCACTCCAGCATTGCCTTTTTCTTTAAATGGAAGTGGACCTTTTCTTTTATCATTCCAGTGATGTCAAATATTTTCGTTTATTCTTTGATCCATGTGCAGGGCTTTTTCTCTCGTCTTATAATGCCAAGCATACCTCTTTCCGTTTCCCTCTGTGCTCTCTGAAGTTTCTGAATTGATTGATCTAACACCTCCTTCCTTCTTGTGATCTTCCACCTCTCGGGTGGTGTCTCTACTTACTCTACTTACATCATCTGCCCAAGATACATGTAGTGGTCCAAAACCTTCAAATACCTTCCTAAAATAGAAATGTCCTCAGCAAATTCATTGAATATAACCTGGATCTTTTTCCAGTTTATTTTCGAGCCAAATAGTTCTCCAGTCTTTTGCAGCTCTAGTATGTGTCTTTGCAGCTCTTTCGGGTCTTGTGAAAGGAGATGGATATCATCTGTTAATCTAAGATGGCTTAAGTATTCATAATTGATCTTTATTCCATCATGTGTCCAATCAAGATTACAAAATAGTTCTTCAAGGTAAGCTGTGTCACCCTACCGTACACCCCGCTCTACGTTAATTCCAACTTCAACGTCAACAAGGTGAACTGTCGCTGTCGCTGTCGCTTCATCATATATTGATCCTAATGGGTACGCATATATATATATATATATATATATATATATATATATATATATATATATATATATATATATATATATATATATCCATCAAGTATTAAGAATAATAGTTAAAGAATGAATGAATGGAAATGGAGCTGCTAGTTACGTAAAAATTCAATTGCAAGATAGTGTATATTCTTCAGTTAGACTTTCACGCTAAATGATGCAATTATTAAAGATTACTTTCTCCTTCGTCATTTTTTGAAATAAGTGCCAATCTCGGCAACGTTGCCTCGTGCCTAGGTCAACCAACGTGTCAGCGTTACGACGCTCTAACGACCTTGGCCTTTGCAAACGACGCGTGGATAGCCCTCATCCCCATCGAAATCGATCCTTGCCGCCTGGTGCAGGGTAACGACCCTCACCGAGACGCCCCCGACGCGTGTACCGAAGTGGGTCAGAACGGTTGCTGCGTGGTTGATGATCGGCTTGGAGACGATCCACCAGAGGCGTCCTAACCGTAGAGACGCTTCATCGAAACCAAATCGTTTGATGACTGAAAATTAGCATCCAAAATAATCCAGTAGGTTTCAAAAGTAAAATTCCAAATTTGATTTCATTAATTATACTTGCATTACCATTAACACATTATCGTAACACTTTTTTTTTAGTGGCTCTAATACTTTTACTCAGTACAAGTTGTTTTACATATACAAGATTAGCCAGTACAGTAGCCTTTATTTTGGTAATGTTTTCTTCACTGGTTGACGTGGAAGGTATTTCTGAACGAGTTTCATCTTCAGCTGCTTCTCTATTTTTAATGTTCCTCTCATTTTTAATGCATCAACAAAAGAAATTTCGTTTTTTTAGAAGTTTAATGCAAATCCATTTTAAATAATCGTTGATAAAAAGTTTAAACAATTACAAAAGAAAATAGGGGGTTATGGGAGGGGAATATATAGCGCGACTGTCAATCGCTGTCCAATGCTCCGATAAAATAAGAGAACGGTTTGTTTTTTTTTAGGCGTAAAAAATCTTACAGGTCATCATAATTTTTCTACTATACTCATATAAAAACACTTAATAAGGACCACCTAAGTATTTAAAGATTACTTAATTATTGTTCTTTTGATTATAGATTGTTATTTATTTTTAACTTTTTTTTATAACCTAATTTTTATTGTGTTGTCTCAACTGGGCAACGCACGTTCACTGCTTGCTCAATTAGCCCCAAAAGATGTTCATTGTAGAAAATGAAATTTTTCTTTAATAAATTAATAACCATCAATTAATTTGTGCACGTGATGATTCTACACAAAGTTTACTAATTTTTTTACTAAAATTATTTATATTGATAATTGCATTAATGATTATTATTACATTTTGGGATGCGTACATATAAAAGCACGACCTTAAAAGGTTTAGCCACTAGTCAACAATTGAGTGATGCAGGAAAAGCCGTACAGGAGGAAAAAATGATGCAGCCAAACAATTTAATATTAACAGGATGACTGTAAAGAATATTTTGTATTAATAGTGATAGAGACAAAGATGATTAATAATTTGGGATTATTTATCATCTAGCAATATCTTGATCTCCTAATTAGTTACTACTTTAATTTAAT